>CM060601.1:35847459-36427459 GCA_030578255.1 Tiaroga cobitis | reverse complement strand
TTGTTTAATATAACATTTGTTTACATCATTTTAAAATGTGAGGTTAATTTCTCTTTCTGCGTCAGAGAAAGACCCTGGCTTAGTATTTACTAAACCAGGAAGAATTTTCCTGCACTGATTGTATGTAAGTGACGTGAGATTGTTTCTTTTTTTATGACTGTTATCTGATACAGTATGAAACAAAGGAAGGTTCACAATGCTTGCAAAAGGCGATGAAGTGTGATTAGAAAAGAAACCACACACCAAATACTGAAAACTGAGGATCATGAAACTACTGGACCCGTTTGAACATTAAAACCGAACTGTATGTCATTGTTCTTGACAGGTTACGCAAGGGACAAACCAGATTGTGATGAACTGTGCTGATATAGACATAATTACTGCTTCTTTTGTGCCTGAAGGGGGGGAAGGTGAGTGCAACTCAACTGTAATCCACATTTAGTGATGCATTTGCTCGACTTTTGCCTGATTGCTTGTTCGACCTGCATTAAATGCTTTATAGTCGGTTTTATTTTTAGGATTAACTGTGCTCATTTTCTCCCCGTCCATTTAGAAATTAACGCTACAGGATTTAACTATCAGAACGAGGATGAGAAGGTTACACTATGTTTCCCCAGCACTCTGCAAAATGGTAAAGAACTCATATTGTTGCCTGGAAGAAGCCTTCTGCTGTCATGTCTACAGTCTCTGTGTAATGAGTTGCTATAGTAGTGGGTTTATTGACACATGAAAGCGGCTTCAAAGATGAATGGCCTTTCTTGCTCTGTCCTTCTGTTTTATGTGCCTTTTGTTTTGGTTTTTAATCATAGGCTTCTTGTTTTCTAGGGTCAGGATCATTGAAAATAGACTTTGTTGGAGAGCTGAACGACAAAATGAAAGGCTTCTATAGGAGTAAATACGCGACTCCTTCGGGAGAAGTCCGCTTCGCTGCCGTCACACAGTTTGAGGTAAACTCACATCAGGGTACGCGGTTCATTCATTTGTTTGCTCGCTCCCTTTCTCTGCCACTGTTTGCTTTATCATTTGTCGTGTCTCTCTCACTCTTCCTGCTTAGTCATTCACTTTCCTCTAAGATCTTGACTGTGTCTCTCGATAAAGACAAATTCACATTCACATAGTCATTCAGCATTCGCTTTTGTCCCAAGTGACTTACAAATGAGGAAAAACTGCAATTTATTATATAGGAGCCCAGTGTTTTCGCTACATTCATTCTGCCGTGGCGGGCCGCTACACCTAAAATCATCCCGCCACGGCTGCAGCTTCTCAGTGAGGTCCGATATTGGGCATACTATTGTGTTATTGTTAAGATAAAGGCATAAAAAACATTGTAAAGCACCATAAAGTTTTCGCACTATATTCCAAGACTTCTAAAGTCATTCAATAGCATAATGTGAGGTAAAAATGAATATTTAAGTCGTTAAGTTAAAGATAATGGAAACTCATCTCTCCTCAGTCATTCTCCATTTAGCATTTAAACAGCGTGTCGCGTCCGGTTACGACAGTAACCAGATGACACTCTCTTTAAGATCAATGTTCCCATTATTATACTTTATTTGTAGATAAAGGTCTATAGTTTGCATAAAATGACTTTATCTTACTGGAGTTTATAGCGCTTCCTAAATCATATTCCTTTCTCCCGTCTGTTAGATTAACGTTACAGCACTGGAGTAGAGAGCGTTATGAATTGTTTTTCATGCGCACTGAAACTGAAATTTAAAACTGTTAAAAGAAAAGGCTCATATAATACATTAAGTATAGATGGATATAATCTCTTCGCTTTGTGCTTTGAACTTTTCAATGCGAAGCGCTGCGCGCTGTGATTTCACGTTGCTTCAAGTGCATCATTCTGCGCACGGGATGCGCATAATCGCTTTGCCACTCTTGTTGGAGCCTTTCATGTTATAATGCTTAGGGGAGGTTTAAACACCTGGGGTAAGGGGGCGTGGTCAATGGGAATATCACTCGTGGGCCACGCCCACTCCCCCTGGCGAAATGGGCCTGCCACCACGGCTGGAAAAAAATCCTAGAGGAAACACTGGGAGCCTATAATGGAGTCATGCAGAAGTAAAACTAAATAGTGGAGAACCTTTTTTCAGACCCCCTGTTACGTAATGTATGTCTGGCGTATTGTATTATGCTTGCATTATAAATCCATTAAAATAGTCATTATTTAAGTTCTCATGCTTATTACGTTCATACTTGATAGATTTTAATGTGGGAGGAGGGATATTTAACTGAAAGTTTAGCCTCTTAGCTTGAGCTTTGGTTGAAGTTAACTTAATCAGGGCTCAGTGATAAGGATGTCCCGCTGGCTCTGGGCCAGTGTGAGAGAGTTGATGGAAAAGTAATTTGCCCCTTTGGTTGAGTGATGTGTTGCCACTGAAATATTTACATGCATTGATCTTGTGCATCCATTTGTATGCCTTGCCAAGATTAAGCATTTGGTTTTCGTTGATGTTGTCTAAACTGTTGTTGTACATTTAGCTGATTTGCCTGCAAGACATGCTATCTAGCTGACTAAGATAGAAGAGGTTTTGTCAAAATTGCACATAAAAAAGGCTTGTTAGTTATAGTCTTGTTAAACTACAAACCAATCAGTAATGTTTTGCATCGAATGCCATCGTTTTCCAGCAAAATTGTACATATGTGTAATATTTCAAGCCTATTGTAAATTTTATTTTATTTTTAAATGAAGAAAAAAAGTTGGTTACTAAAACATGTTGTTACTTGAAAATGTTATAAAAATGTAAAAAAAAATATATATATATATAATTTTTTTGATCAGTAAAGTTTTGCATTGCATGCCATCATTTTCCAGAAAAAGTGTGTTTTATTTATGTTACATTACAGATATATAATTTTCAGCTTTTAATTTTGAGTAATTGGTAACCTAAACTGTTTGTGAATTTAACAGAAAATTAAATAAAATGTAAATAATTATAGCAAAAATAAAAAAATACATTGCTAAAAATAAAAATGTAGCATACTATTATCACTTGGCAATTGAAAATATTGTCTGGGCAAGTAAACTGCTGGATCAGAAGATCAGAATAGGGTGCTTTTGTGCATCTTCAGTCTTTGATGCCAATATCCCTGCTCGTGTTTGTATCACTGCAACCCATTCTAACCCTGAATCCTCTCTTCCTGTCTCGCTGTCTCCATCTCTCTCGACATCTTTCACCCGCTCCAGGCCACGGACGCACGTCGAGCTTTCCCTTGCTGGGACGAACCAGCTATCAAAGCCACTTTTGACATCACCCTCATCGTCCCAAAGGAAAGAGTAGCCTTGTCGAATATGGTATGTGTCATTTTTCTTTTTTTAATCCTTCCCTCTGGAAACAAACGTCCCTAAATGGCTTAATTCACATTACTGTCAGACTTGTGTATTATCTAACCCAGGCCCAGAGGCATTGTGCCTACCCTTGCAGGTCATGACACTTGGCACACATTAAGCTTACTGCGGTAGTTGGTGTTACACAGTGTTTGGCTGTACACCGATTAGATTACTTGGCCACCAATGTCGTTTTACTTTTTTATAGAAAATAAAAAACATTTTGTTGAGTTGGACATGGATGCTACATTTATAAACTGAAAGCGTCTGCTCTGTTTCTGCTGAGTTTACGATGATAGTTTGGGTTCTGGGAGACTAGTTCCCATACTGGACACACATATTTCTATCGTGTTTCACTTTCTGTGCAGAATGTTGTTGACCGAAAGCCATATCCAGAGGATCACAGTCTGGTGGAGGTGAAGTTTGCCACTACACCCATCATGTCCACCTACCTGGTGGCGTTTGTCATCGGCGAGTATGACTTTGTGGAGAGTACGTCGTCGGACGGCGTGACAGTCCGTGTGTACACCCCTGTCGGAAAAGCAGAGCAAGGGAAATTTGCACTGGAGGTATGAGAGCTGTTTCTTCAGTCTGTGATGGTTTGCTTTTTCTTTTCTTTTTTTCTTCTTTTCTTTTTTTTGCTAATCAAATTAAAATCGCTTTAGCTTTCTGTAGTCTGAATCCCCCAGATGAAATCCGATTTTTACAAACCTAGTAATATTTTTAAAATCTACATTTTTTATGTTTATTTTTTCCAAACATCTCATTAAAATAGAAGAAAAAAAATACACTACTGTTTGACCTTTTGGAGTCATTGTTTTTTTTTGTTTGTTTTTTTTTTTTTTTTTTTTTGAGGGAAAGAGAAATTATTACTTTTATTCAGACAGGACACAAAAATGAATGTAAAGAGTTACACATAATTTCTGTTTCAAACAAATGCTGTTGTTTCTTCTTGTGATTATTTTATTTAATAATATTAACATTATTATTGCTATCTATCTGGTATACAGTGTCTTTTTTTTATCTATGACTGATAAATAGCTGATAATAAAATTGTATAGTATTTGGTCTAAATAAAAAATAAAGCTCTAAAAACTAAAATAAATAGTTTTAAATGATGCAAGTGAATTTAAACATCTCAACATTATAATGCACAGTTTGAGAAATAGATCTCATATATTATTTAATGCTAGCAGCTGTGGTTATAATAATACTTTGGTTGTGAAAGGTTTTTTCTTTTTTATTCCCCAGGTTGCTACAAAGACCCTTCCGTTCTACAAAGATTATTTCAATGTTCCTTATCCGTTGCCTAAAATTGATCTAATTGCTATTGCTGATTTTGCTGCTGGTTTGTATAATTTACATTATAAATGAAACATCTGTCGTAATATACTTTGTCTATTATGATGTTTAACTTGTTTTAACTTTTGGATTTCTCTTGTCCTGTAGGTGCCATGGAAAACTGGGGCCTTGTTACTTACAGGTGATTTTAAGTTTTAAAAGAAACGAATAGCAAACCAGAGACTTCATAAATCATCATGAAAACAGAACCTTGTGCCTTTTGAAAGAAGCTATTCAAGAGATCTTCATTAATATTTCATCTTTCTTGGTAGCATGTTAATTCCCAACATACCTCAACAATATGAGATGCATTATGTTGCGTTTCGTTCTTATGCATTTTTTATTTGAAAATTTTGTGATTGTCCCCTTGCAGGGAGACAGCTCTGCTGATTGACCCAAAGAACTCGTGTGCGTCGTCCCGGCAGTGGGTCGCCCTGGTAGTCGGCCATGAACTTGCACATCAGTGGTTTGGGAACCTGGTTACCATGGTGAGTGTGTTCAAATGTTCAATGTGGTTGGTTCATGCTACATACGGTTTTTGTAGGTCACAGTGGTATTTGAATATAACTGTTATTCAGGCTGCTGAGAATATGTCTCTTACTGCAGGAATGGTGGACTCATTTGTGGCTTAACGAAGGCTTTGCATCTTGGATCGAGTACCTTTGTGTAGACCACTGTTTCCCTGAGTACGACATCTGGACCCAGTTTGTATCTGCGGACTACACCAGGGCTCTGGACCTGGATGCGTTAGATAACAGCCACCCTATTGAGGTCTGCATGAGAATAGTGTGTCTCCCCCATAACCCCAAGCTCTCCCAGTGTGTGTCTCTGGTGTTTGTTGCTTTTAAGTGTTTGTGTGGACAGCAGGAAGTTTTGATTTGCACTTTGTTTTTCAGTCTGTCTGTCTACTCAGCCATATCTCTTTCAGCATTTAAATTCCAGACCCAGATTTAGCCTAATGAAATATTGATCTCCGAGTCATGTTTCAGTGCGTGTGTGTGTGTTTCTTTTGAAACATAGGTTGATGTCGGACACCCTTCAGAAGTGGATGAAATATTCGATGCCATATCGTACAGCAAAGGGGCATCTGTCATTCGCATGCTGCATAACTACATTGGCGATGAGGTGAGAGTCACGCTTTTGGCCAGCTTCAGACACTCAGTGTAAATCTGTCAGACGGGTGGTCGATGTGACTCTCCCAAGAGGATGTATGGAAAGACATGTTGCTTATCGGTCTATTGTGCTTGAGTCTAAGATCTTTAAGCATTTGTTATCTGACAGAGGACTTTTGTTAGTTGTTGCAACCATAGTTCCAGCCATCATTAACACTGACTGACTCTGACACTGTGTTCACACTTGGCACACTTGGTTTGATTAAAATGTGCGAATGCTGTTATTGCGGTTGATTTGAATAGATGGTTCGACTGAAATATGAGCACAAAACTGAACAAAGACATCTAATCAAAACAAAAACAGAACGTGATGTTTCAAGATGCGGCCCTTAAAAGGACAGAATGCTCAAGGATACCTGGTTCTTCTCGTCATTGGAAATATGTTGCCTGTTACAGTTTGGTAAAAGCGTTGGAACCACCTTCTCCTTGCAGCAGATCTTCATTTGTATATGTTACAGAGGAATTCCTTCCACTGTTTTGATTCATTTACATATTTTATAAGCTCTTTGTGACTTCTCAGCTGGTAAAAGTAGCATCATATGTACGCACTAACAACAAGCGCTTTAGCCCGGCACATAGCATTGTTTTGGTTGTTCCGTAGCAAAATATACACCATAGAAGCTGTTTTGTATCTTTAGGTTCAGTGTTAAAAATGACCAGGACTAAATGAATCATTTTCTTTTTTTGTTCCGGACCTAAAGAACTAAGAGAACCAAACTGCAAGTGTGAACACCCTTAGATTCATTCACTTTTTTGCAGTTATCTTTAGAGCTTTGGTTTTGAATGATATTTGATTAAATGATTTTTTTTCTAGGATTTTAGAAAGGGAATGAATGCTTACCTTTTGAAGTTTCAGCACAAAAATGCATCTACTGGTAAGTTAACTTGCGATAATATTTGTGAATTAAGTTTTAATTTTTATCTTGATGACTGAACAGCCTAATGACCTTGTTAAACCCAAATCAGGATCCTTTATAGCAGATTTTAGGCCTGTTAAGATTATTACATAACACATCACCTGTTAACAATTATTTAAAATCCAAATTTAGTTCTAGAATTTTTAGAAAATTAAATATCTTATCCATCTATTTACAATTTAAATTATTCAAGCTGAGTTTTAACCATGAAAACTGCCAAAGAAGCTGGGATTGTGGTTAAAAACAAAAACAAATTACAATTGTTTGATCTAATGCATGTAACCCAGCTTACATTTTTTTCTCTTTGGATATTCCGTTACACTCAGATGCACGTCACAATAGGGAAGAAAAGATCTGTCACTACTTCTGTTTCATAGCTACTTTAAATATGAATAAATGACTTCTTAAAGCTGTGGTCTGTAACTTTTGGCGCTCTAGCGGTTAATTAACAGAACTGCGTGCGTCTTGCAGAAGTAGCCAGAGCTACTTCTCTCTGTTTGTCTATGACGAGTCACGCAGGTGGTGGTACGACCCATACCAGTCTAAAAAAGTCTGAATATAAACACTTAGGCCACGTTCACACCGCAAGTCCTAATGCTCAATTCTGATTTTTTGCTCAGATCCGATTTTTTGATTGGCTGTTCACATTACCTTTTAAAATGTGACCTATATCTGATTGCAGTGTGAACTGTTTGAGGTTTCAAACTAACCGGCATGCGCAAAAGAACAATAACGACATCAGACGCAGCAAGCGGTTGCACTAAAGTTCGGGAGGTTATGGAGGAAGTAAGCATATTCGCATTTATTTCATAATGGTTGTGAATGGAACCCCCCCGAGACAGACTTCCGCGCACTCACCAGAAGGCGTTTTTTCTAGACAGACTTTGTTAAATATTTTCACCTACATCCGAAAACAAACGAGCACAATTTGAAAGAGTCCAATTTTCATTAAGCTGTAATTTGGCATGAACCAATCACTGAATAGATTTCCTTATTTAAGAATATTCTCAGATACATTCGCATTGAATTCATCATTTTCAGGAGAATACATTATGATGTTGAACGAAATGAAAGATGAACACCTTCTCCAACATGTCTTAATTACAAAAATTATATTCCATATTTATGTTAACATAATATAATTTTATTTTTTATTTAATCTATGTCGATTATATGAAAAGTGAACACCATGATAGGATCATAAGATGGGTCAGACATGATTTTGACCACTTTATTAAGTTTTGTTTTGTAGAAAGCCTTTCATTAAATTAAATTTCGTTTTGTATAAATTGTATCTTAATTTTAATCACTGTTTCATTAACTAATTGCCTGGAATTATACAAATATAGCAGACATATAATCAGGACGATGTGGAAGCGACGGTGCGATCTCTTGCGCGTGAACTAGAGCTCGTCTCATAAATGAACCGAAACTCGTGCGCCCATCGGAGACGGAGTTCACTGCTGATATTCTGAGGATACAACATAGCCAATAGGCTATACTAGGGACTTTAGCCTTTAAATATCTTTGCTGCATGCGCAGTCTCCTTCCTAGAACAGCCAGGAGCTTTCTAGCCTCGCGGCAGCAGCGCCTTGCATCGCTCATAGACCTTAAAACTGATCAAAAAATTCAAAAAACGAAAATTGATCAAAAAACGTTGGTGCGGACAGATGATGAGTTTTGTGCTGCGGTTCCGTTGCGGATGAAATAATAATAGCCCATCCGCGCATCTCTAATACGAATGTAATGCTATGTGTCATGGAACATTGTGCTCCCCAACTCGCGAAAGGGATTTGCTCCATCTTTTGATAAGTTACGTTGGAGTTACGTGACCGCGGTATTGCGGTAATCGTCCCAGCCCTAACTGTCTGTGTCTGTTGTGTCTAGGGCTTCGCCGGTGCATAATTGTGACAAATGTCGACGTAGATTGATGTAAAAGTCGCATCAAATCCGCCTTGATTGTTCACACTGCGGCTGCATTGAAAAAAATCAGATCTGGGTCTGATTCAGGACCACATATGTATGTGGTCTAAATCGGATTTGAAAAAATCAGATCTGGGCTAGATTTGAATGTTCACACTACCTCTGAAGAAGTCTGACCTGGTCACTTGACCCCAAAAAAATCAGATTTGGGCCACTTTTGCCTGCAGTGTGAACGGGGCCTTATTGTAGGTGTACCGTATCAGGATAAGACAAAAACACGGTTTGGAAAATGGATTCATGATGTGCTCGCGTATTATATAAATTAAGTTTTGAACACAAAAAAAAGTTACAGACTGCAGCTTTAAAGGCTTACACTGTATTTGGCATGAACATAACTCTAAGTCGTAAATCTCAGTTATTTGTATGACAATTACTCATTAGCCACTCATTAGTTCATAATCATGGCAGTTCTAGCAGTTTTATCTTGAACTGTAGAAAGCTTGAAGTGTGTTAATGAGGGAGTTTCACTGCATAAAATTTGGATGACATTTCTAACATTAAGTTTGAGCTTGACTTTTGTCTGTACCTTACGATATTTTCAAACTTTATACATTTTAATACAGTATTACATTTTTATAATATAAATTAGCCATTCATTTTCACTTGTGCTCCGTGTACTGTTAATAGGAAAAGGTATCCATAAGGAAGCGATTAAGCATTGCCTTGAGACTCATGATCCGATCCAAACAACAGAAATTACAGCTGTAGTAATAACATGGTGTTACATTGTAATTCTGACACAGCATAGTATTTGGTGGGAGAGTTGTGGGCGTGTGATCTGGCACCAGTGTTGTTATTATGCTTTGTTAATTGTTGTGTAGTCAGAAATAAAAGGGTTCTCTCTTTCTCTTTTTCTATTCCAGAGGACCTATGGGAGTGTTTGGAGCAAGCAAGCGGGAAGCCTATTGCCGCAGTGATGAATTCCTGGACCAAACAAATGGGCTTCCCTATTATAGTAGTGGATCAAGAGCAGGTAACATTTACAGACCCATTCTCATCATTTTTGTTTTGTCATCATCCAGCACAGTGGGATTGCTTTTCTTTCAAATTTCTCTGGATGTTCTTTCCCCTAAAGTTTTCAAATACAATTTAAATAACCCTCGGGGTATTGAGAAGTCTTGCTGAGATGGACTATGAGCTTCTCAGGGAGCATCTGGTAATAACAACTGTTGTCTTGGAAATACAAGATGTAATCAGAGCTGAAATAATTGCTTCTTTTTTTTTTGTGCTTTTTTTTCCAGCATGGCAGTGACCGTGTGCTGAAAATGTCTCAGAAGAAGTTCTGTGCTAGTGGACCACGTAATGGTACATGCCAAAAAAGAGAGCAGTTAAACTAGGCACTGAACCCGCTGACTGTTTAACAATTTATTTATCTGTCTTTTTCTGACTCTGTTATACCCTAATTTCCATGTGCTAGAAGAGGACTGCCCCAATTGGATGGTTCCCATCAGTATCTGCACCAGTGAGGACCCAAGCTGCACTAAGATGAAGGTTCTGTTGGACCAGCCTGAAACCACAGTTAACGTCACCAACGTTGCACCTGACCAGTGGGTCAAGGTCAGATTGCTGTGTTTTATGTATTTTATAGAAAAGGCTATTTATACTTCAAATACCAATGATCTCTGAAAATTGGGATGACTCAAAGATTGACAACCCATCTCATGAACATGTATAAAAAGCAGTCCCTCCAGAAAAACGCGATTATGCGATCGCTGAATTCAATGCATAATCAGCCAAAGTCCGCATATTTATGCGGGGGTCGCATTTTTTCAAATACTCCGCAATTTCGCCGCATAAATTGCTGATTTCTGCGCAGAATATGCGGGGCTTGCATGATTTCATAATCCCCGCATTTTTTGGAGCAAAAAAGTCACATATATCTTAGCAGAAAGTTGGAAAATGTTGCGTTTGCTTCACACAAGAGCAGCCATTTCCCCCTGTTGCCATGGGAACGTTATGAAGTGACGTAATTACACGACGTGAACATCATCGAAAAACTGTAAAACAAGAGCACACTTTATTTTTAAATATTTCATTTATTCATTTTTACTGAAGTTGTAGCATATTCCTCTAGTAAAGCTACAGAACGTGTTTGACTCATCAATGTTTTGTAAGTTTGATGCGTTTATTAAGGTCTTGTAACGCGTTGTCGGGAAGAAAAATAGGGATAGCTCACAGCTGAAGTTATTGCAGAGGCCAGACAGACTCACGGAGGCGATTGGCATCTCACAACTCGGACTTTATTCCCAAATCGAATTCGTAACTGTCTGTCACACGTAGGCTACTACCGTCCACATCGTTTCTTAATAAACAAAATAAGATAAAAGAAGTAGCATCAAACAGAAATTACCCGCACACATGGGGTGTTCGAGGCGCGCATACAGTATAATACTGCAGACCGTTCAACAGGAGCACGCAGCTCTTAAAGGGGCCACACCTTATTTCCACTCGTGACAGTCTGAAATAAAACAAGATGAGAAATTAAATATTTCCAGCACTTTCCGTGATGTAGTATGCTTGCTTATCATAGGAAGTAATAAGAAAGGACTCTTTACATTAAGGTAGTAGCCTAGTGAGAACAGGGTGTTGGGGGAATCACTTTTTTTTCTCTTTTTCATCAAACCGCAGTTTTTGCAAGTTCCCGCAATTTTTGCAAGTTCCCGCAATTTCATCGCAAAAAATTGCATAAATATCCCGCATATTCCATCGCATTTTTAAAGAAAACGGGCCGCGTAATCAAGGATTTTTGCCCGCAACAATCACAAAAAAACTCCGTGTTTTTCTGGAAGGACTGAAAAAGGGGTCATATTATGGATCAGGGATGCAAACAGCGCGCTTTTCGGCGCCTCCCGCTTTTTTCACGTCAGTTTGGGTGACTTATGTGAATCGTGCAGATCCGCGTGGATGGCATTCTGCGCGCGTATACTGATTTTTGCCCTCGTATTCTGATCGCGAGTTTTGAGACTTAATAAACGCTTTGGGCCGTTCACATATCGTGTCTTTTGCGCTCTCAAGTTTGTTATTCGCGCCCATAATTAAAGTGATTTTTCCAGGCGCAGCAACATGAAAAAAACGTCAACTTTTCAGAATGCCGCAAGCGCACCGCAGGTCATGTAACAAGAACCAACCAATCAGTTTCACCCTTTCCGTAACAACATTGAAAGCTCAGTCATCATGAAGGATGGGGTGTGTCTCTATGGCTCTGACCCAAACACTACGGGTGTTTTTCTCTTCTCCGTAAATAAATCTTGTAGCAGAGCTACAGCAAGCATTTTTCGGTGGTGAAAATCTATTAGCTACTAAAACGTCTTTGTCGTTGTGGAGAGCGCAGTGCATGGTTGCATAGCAATGGCAGTCGCCATGGGAAAATCGGACCGAATTTTACTATTAATAATAAATGATAAGCATTTTAAAGCATTTAAATATGCATTAAAATATGTCAAGTATTTTTTTTTTTTTGACTCATTCTTTTTATAAAAATGATTTAAAGGCTGAAATATGTGAGGTTGATCTTTTTATAAAACCTTTTTTTTTGTGAAAAATGATTTAAAGGCTGAAATATGTGAGGTTTATCTTTTTTGTCAAAACTTTATTTGAATTTCATTTTACTATATGTGCCTCGGCCGGGGATGGCAGGGGTTGGTGGCAATGTAAGTATCTGGATATTTACCGCGGGGCGAGGGCTTCGATTACCTCTCTCTTTTTTGACTATACATGTGTTTGCATCCCTGATGGAAAATGGTATAAATAAAACAGCTGCTTAATTTTGGGGGTCAGAGAGGTTGAAAAAGTTCATATAAAACTAACTTCAAGGTTCCTATGCGGTTTGGATAAGTATGGAATTAGATTTAAGTAATTTCCAGGTAGGGGTGGGCAATTATACCGGTAGACACGATTAACCGGTAGAAATTTGTCAACTGGAAGAGATTTTGGTTTATCATCTCTGTCACGGTTATGCTCATGTAATGTTGCTGTGCTGCAAGGTCACGCTTATCGCTTGCATGCGTTTTTTAGCTTTGCGGTTTAAAAACAGGTGATTTTAAACCATTGAAGCGCAATTAACAACTGAACTGAGTGCTTTTTTCCACCTAATTGGGAACCTCCTGAACAGTTAAATACACGTACCTATGTGTCAAAGTGACCATGTATTTGCAAATAAACATAGTAATTTATGTCGTAAGTGAAATGAAACAGTTGAGAAAGAAAACACACGAGTATATTGGATCCGTGCAGTCTGTCTTAAAGTGACAGCATCCAAATTTACCTGCTGTCATTATTAATATTAAAAAAAAAATTAAAGAGAGAGAATCTCTCACTGCTCTAGGCTGAATCACTTTTGTAACTATAATAAGAATAAATGTATATTTAATTTACACAGTAAAGACAATGCATTGTTTTATAATGCGTTCGATTACTTCATACATTTTTTATGTAGTATTTCTAGTGCAGTATTTCTAGGTATTTCTATTTAATTTGTGTCTTTGTTCTATTGTAGTTTTTTTCTTTGCTCTTTATCAGTTTACTGGTCCTCAGTAAGCTAAGCTTGAGAGTTTTTTTTAGCCTAATTGAAATTGAACAGAACTGAAAGTATTATGCAATTTCAAAGGTATCAAACGTTTTGATATCATAACCTTATTCAAAGCAAAAATAACTGTATCATGATATATATCGTTATTGTGAAATAAAATTGCTCGTATCATGATTTTGGTCATATCGCCCACCCCTATTACCAGGTCTGGAAAAGTATGTAAAAAGAAAAGAGTCTGGAAACACAAATATTTTTCCACACACTATTTACCCTATTTAGGTTTCTAAAATATAAAAGTAAGAATTTCTAAATATCAATTTATCATATAAGCAGAGTGAATTCATGGCAAAATCTAGTGTTCATTTAGTGATTCTTTACCATAAGGGAGTCTCTTTTGAACTTCACTAAAGAATGTGTATGTGCTACTCAAACCAGCAACAGATAAAGGAGCAAACAATCATTTAATTCAGACTGTACTTTGCTGTTTGGTGGTCATGCAACATCAAACCATGATTACATCGTCAAACCGATGTGTCAGAGGTGATATATGCAGGTTATAAAGTGTTTTAGGTTCTTCCCATCATTCAAGCGTATGCTATCACTTCGACAAAAACCAATAAGGGAAAAAACGTATACTTATAAAAATACTTACAGATGATTGTACTATATACCAAATAATGCTGCATGAATCATTTGTTAAATATGGTCTGGAAAAATGTGTAGGAGGAACCTTGTAAAACAACAGCATGAATGCAATCTATATGTCCAAACTGTGTTTGTTTTCTTCCATGTGCAGATTAATCCAGGTACCGTAGGATTCTACAGGATCCAGTACAGCTCAGCCATGCTGGAGAGTCTTCTGCCTGGTATCCGAGACCTCACACTGCTGCCTGTGGACCGCCTGGGTCTGCAAAACGACCTCTTCTCTCTGGTGAGACGCCACACATGAGCCTGAATCATTGGTTTGCAAGTCAGAGTAGAGTTTCAGGTCTCCACCTTGAGTCAGTTCTCAAGTATTTATGATGAAGACTTGAGTTAAGAGTCAAGTTACACAGTCTTATGGCAGTCAGGTGCTTTCAAGCCTCCAGGTCTGATTAATACATTATAAATTAAAAATCAAATCGTGTGAGTTTTGTAACTTCAGCTCCAACAACAAAAAAAAAAAGTTACAAGACTGCTGAGAAATGTTAAGTTGAATTTTTGCTGGAACTATAAAAGTTAATTGGAAGTGGTTATCAGATACTGTACGGTGCAAGTATTTTTAATATCCATTGGCCCATTTCGGTTGATTTTTATAATAATGATCTATTCATACAGCACCAAAAATTCAATTAAACGTATTACATACATTTTTTACAAATATAACTGATTATGAAGTGTATTATGTGCTTGTCTTAGTGCTTCATTGATTTACTATTGGTGTTTCACTGAGCTCTTTTATAGGCTACAGTTCTTTTTTCAGTGCTGCTATCATTGTGTTCAGTGTTACTGCAAGGTTTCTTGAGAAAAGCAATTTCAACAATATCATTATTCATTTCTGTCTCTCCTCTCCGTCTGTTATCACCTTCTGTTTTTAATAGTGTTGTGCTGTCTCTCTCTCTGTCATGCCCTCAGGCTCGAGCAGGTATGATCAGTACTGTGGAGGTGTTGAAGGTGATGGAAGCATTTGTGAATGAGCCAAACTACACGGTGTGGAGTGACCTGAGCTGTAATCTGGGTGTTCTGTCCTCTCTGCTCTCACACACTGACTTCCACGAGGACATCCAGGAGTTCATCCGAGATCTCTTCACCCCTATCGGCATGAAGCTGGGATGGGACAGCAGAGCCGGAGAGGGTGAGAGCCAGAACTCAAAATTCATAAAGCAATAGTTCACCCAAAAATCCAAACGGTCATAATTTACTCAGTCATTCCAACCCTGTTTGATTTACTTTCTTCTGTGGAACATATAAAGAAGATAATTTGAAGCTTTTGAGCCCATTAACTTTGATTAAATGAAAAAAAAAAAACTTTGTGACACAGAGGTAAGTCATACAGGTTTGGAACATCATGATAAATGTGCGTCAACTGTACATTTAAAGGGGCCATATTCTGCGTTTTTTTTTTTTTTTGCTCCAAAGTCCATTTGTTAGCAAATGTTTTTTTTATACTATAAAAGTCATAATTTAGTTTTATATGAGAATTTTCTCATCTTTTTATACCATTTTTATTTAACATTTATATATTAAATGTTAACAATATTGGTTGATATCTTAACATGTGCATCGAGTGATAACTCACCTGCACATTTGCTAAATGCTGTATGAGAGTTGATATATAAATGTGGGCGAGCAATGAGCATATGTTAATTTAGGATGTTAGGATGTAATAACCATGGCAGTATCACATGCCTTTTTAAAAAAAAAACTTTTAATCAATGGTCAGGGTTAGGATTGTCACAATACCAAATTTCCTGTAGTCAGTATCAGTATAATTGCGTTTTTCATATTCAATACCAATTTTTATACTAATGCAAAAACAAATATGTTATTGATTAGACTCATTTAAGAAAAGTTCATGTAAATATATTTAGAAATGTATATATTAATATCAGTTAAATTCAATTTATATATAAATGTTAAAATGTCATGTAGCCTTCAAGTATTTCTTTTTTTTTTATATATATATAAATATTAGTGCTGTCAATATTAATTAAAAAAATTCTGTAATTAATCATAGCTGACATTTAAAATTTCTAATATATTTTTATAGTTTAATAAATACTTATTTTCACATTAGCTACATTTACATGGACACCTTTTGTTTTAATCGGAATTAATTCGAATGTAGTGTTTTAATGAACGCTAAAAGTGTTTGTGTTTGTCAAGCTTCAAATCGGAATAGATTTTTGTGACATGCGCACGCTGCACGAATATACAGAGTTTCTCGCTGTTTGCGCATACTATTTGCGCATACTATTTTCTTACATTGCTTCTTTTTTTTAAATTGAGACTTAAAATTGATATATTTGGGTTCCTAATTAGGAGATGACAAGTACATGAACCAATGCGCTGTGCTGCCTATATTTATCAAGCAGTAAAAACACCCCTTCCCTCGGTCATAACAAGTGTGGTTGTCTGTGGATGATAGTCCGAAACAAGAACTGTTGGGATGTTGTCCTGCTCAACTTCACAGATGAGTGGAAGGGGAATTTTAATTATTAATTTTAAATATTATATATTATATTAAATTTTTATTTTAGTTATTTATGACACTTTATTTAACAACAACAGCTCTTTACACACGTCAATACGCTATTTCTACGTCATTGCTTTCCAGTTTCGCTTTTCAATCCGATTAAGTGTTTACGTGTCCTATCAAACGGATTAGAACAGGTTTAAACCACCCCTTACAATCCGAATGAAATTTAAATTGGATTTGGCCAATCATTACGATTGACGTAGTTACATGTGTCTTTTTTTTTTATTCCGACTGTTCTACCAGTCCAATTACAATCAGATTATTAGGGTCCAAATTAATGTAGAAACACCATAAAGATTATATATTTTAAATACTAGTTTAATGGCTTGTTTTTACATAGTATTATAAAGGTCAGTATCACCAATAACAATACTGCTGCTACTGTCTCTATTAAATGGATTTTTTCCCTCAATTTATAGGGACGAGTTTATTTTGGACATTTAATTTTCACAAGAAGTAAGAAAATTGCTAGTTAAAACATTTGGTATTAGTATATTTATGTCCGAATTGATCCTCTCAATTCAACTTCTGTATCACAAGTATTTGCACTTGCGCAACGGTCAGACGTTCGTCTAGAATCGGGACTGTTTCTCACACAAACGTTTGTTTGCATGGTACATTAATCCCTTTTTACTGTGAAATATCTTGTTTTATTTTATCTCAATGCTTTTTGGTTGATAAGTTGTCATTCATTTGTCATGAAACATTCAAATGAAGTGCTCTTTCGTTTGTTGCCCCTCTCCCATCTCTTGTTCAGGTCATTTGGACGCCCTGCTGCGAGGTCTGGTGCTGGGGAAGCTGGGTAAAGCGGGGCATAAGGCCACTCTGGAGGAGGCCCGGCGGAGATTCAAAGAGCATGTGGAGGGTAAACAGATTCTGTCTGCAGACCTCAGGAGTCCAGTGAGTCTTCTAGCATTACCATTTATAACACAGACACATTTGCATCATGGTGCACTTAACATGTATTGTCGTGGAGAAAGATGCCAAAGCTTAGACTTTATTGGTGGAGACAAAAAAGCTGATATACTTGGGTACCTTCCAACTCTTTTTAATTAGCTCATCCACAGTTTTTATCAAATCTTCTAGCTACTCCCTAATAGTGGCATAGTCTGTTTTAAAACATTTATCACGTGTTGAAGGCCAAAGAAGAGATTACTATATTATGCAGGTGCAAGTTTAGCTAAGGTGAGACCTACAGCGTCATTGTGCAGTCAATAGGGGCTTTTGCACCGGCTAGTTCTAGGAACTAGCTACCATGGTGGTTCCCGAGAACGAATGGTTCCCCTAGGAACGTTTTCCTGTTTGCGTTCGCACAACCGCTCTTGTTGTTGTGACTTTTATTTTGATGGCGCAGCGGACCTTTATTTTAATGGCGCTGAAAACGCAAGAGCCTGAGCTTAAAGTGCTCCCATTCTCCGTGTTCGATTAGGTTACGGTCTGTCTAACACGTTATTAGATAGAACTGTTATACGAAGAAAGTGGACAGTAAATGAAAAGGTATTAGCTTATGCCGTGTGGTTGATGTAGTCAACATTTGAAGTGGATCAAAACTTTCATTAAAGTTATACATGAATTTTGAACAATACCCGTTCTTGTCTTAGGACAACTTTGATGAACGTTTTTGATCCACTTCAAATGTTGACTACTGTATAATGTTTCTCTTGGTTGCGTTGGATTTTCTCCTCAGCGTAAAGTTAAGAGGTCCATCTATCACTGTTTTCTAGGGCTGGGTAAAAAATATCGATTTCTCGATATTAATCGATTCTCATTTTTACGAACCGATATCGATTCTTAAATCTCAAGAATCGATTAGTCATCCTGTTTTCATTTGATGATTGCGTAGAACATTATCTCGATTTATTGGATGGGATGCACGATACAATCTTTGTGCTTTGTGACTATTATTATGAAATAAAGTCTCAAATTTCGAATTACGTCTATTTTCTTACGAAATTCAAAAACATAAATACCGTTTTGGCGCTGTGGCGTGAGATCGCTCTGGCTCAGCTCAAGAGAAGCAGCAGCACGGAGCGCACATGATCTCATTCTCCTCTTCCGCCTTAATAATACCAGTTACTCCGCCTTAATAATACCAGTTACAGCGCCAAATAAACATCAATGAGCATGAAAGTCTGTTAAAAGATAGAGTACAACTTCGAAATCCGTATCATGTAACGTAGTATCGCTCAATCAGTGTTTCATCTGTGGAAAGACGTCAGTTAAACAGCAAGTAAACAATGGCATGTAACGTCACATTTACCTCAGAAAAAACATTAAACTTAGTAACTTAGTCAGTTAGTCAGCTAGAAAAAATAACTCTAGAGAGGAGAATTTTGCTAAAGATATGCACCATATTACATATTCATTATAATTTTTAATGTTCTTCAATATTTAATGCATGTTTGAATAAATCTGGCAAGTTTTTATGACAGCCACCATTTAAATGTTTATATTTCATATAACTTTCTTATTATAAAAAGAAATAAGTGTAATTTAAGTGTTTGTATAGCTTTTGTTTTCCTTGAAAAAATTTGCCATGTATTGTACCTGATATCCAAAATAATCAATATTGAATCGAATCGAATCGTAATCGAAATCGAATCGAATTGTGAAATTTGTGTCAATACCCAGGCCTACTGTTTTCCATGTTCATAGAGTTAGTTTGTGGAGTAAATAAATAGGCTATAATCTGTGTGTTTACACGGCTTTTTAAAAAATGGCGGGTGCCGGTCTTCCGCGTGCTTCCGCATGCCCGTGTGGCCGTGCGCTTTTTACCTTCGCTTTAGAATTACAGCGATTCTGGAGAGGAAATTGCTTGAATGGTGGGTTCATTTTCATTCTTAATGAAAAACACAACAACAAAACAGTTTAATGACCTTATTAGCATTGGGTTTAACTATAAAATATTGCCAAATACTCGCTTTTACATTTAGTTTTGAAACCAAATCTTCCGCCATCGTCTTGTCAGTCAGCTCGCCTCACTCTCGTCACATGATAAATGAAATCTGACTCCTGCTGCTGATCTGTGCTGTGACTCGTTCGGCTCTGAATTGAGCAGACGCCTTCGGTTTTTATTTGTACTGTCTGTTCTCTGACTGAACTCAATTTTTTTTATTACTATAAAAAAAAAAATCAAAACGATGGTGGGGGTGGTGCCGCTGTGGGCAAGTGATGTAACCGCTGTGCGGCTGAACGCCATGTAATCCTGACTATCTCAGCAAGCCTAGTTTCAACATGTCCCTGTAAACAAAGGTGGGTTTTTTTTCTTCTTCATATTTTTAGGTGTACCTGACAGTTCTGAAGCACGGAGACAGCACAACGCTTGACACCATGCTCAAGGTGACAATTTACACGTGTCTAAACATTGGTTACAGCGTTAAAGGTGCAAACAAATAAATGGCATCTTTCATTTTCTGTTTTCAGCTTCATAAGCAGGCAGATATGCAGGAGGAGAAGAACCGCATCGAGAGAGTGCTGGGAGCCATTCCCGCTCCTGACCTCATCCAGAGAGTGCTTAACTTTGCCCTGTCGGTACGTGAATACGCACACACTTACTGTAGAAAATAGGTCAGACTGTGGAAAAATTTGAAAGCACCAGAAACACGCTTTGCAAGAGTGTGAAACGTTTGAACAGATAAATGGAATGGCAGGAGACATTAGTCATGTCCTTTTGGGTGAATCCTGCCAAACCTGTCAATAAGGGTGGGTGATATGCAAAGTCTTATTTCACAATGATGATATATATCAAATGGAAGCTTGTTTCCGTTTGACTTTATAACTCGCAATTACGACTTTATATCACGCAATTCCGAGAAGAAAAAAAAAAGAATTGTGAGATAAAAAGTTGCAATTATCTTTTAAATGTTTTTTTTTATTCTGTGGTGGAAACAAGCTTCCATAATATCATGATTATAGCTATTTTTGTTATTTTATTTTAGCTGTTAAAAATAAGAACAAAATACAAACAAGAGGAAGAATATAATAGAACAAAGATACAAATTAAATAAACTTTTTGGTACAGTAGACTTATTTAGCATAAAATAAATACTACATAAATTGAATAATCAAATGTAAAAGTAAAACACTGCATAGTCTTCTCTGTATGAATTAAATATAAATTGATTCTTACTAAAGATACAAAAGTTATAGTTAAGAGCAGTGAGTGATTTTTCTCTTTGTTTTTTGTTGTTTGATTGACATTAATGACACAGACAGGTTTATAAAGCTGCTGTCACTTTAAGAATACTGATACACATCCAGTTTTTTCCCAACTGTTTATGTTCATTTAAGACATAACCGACTGTGTTTGAGTACTCCACAAGATGGGCATTTTGACATAATTGTATGTTTATGTATCTGTGTTAATGTTTAAAGATTTAAAAAAAATTACCCAGGAGATCAATAAATCACCATTTTCATTTCTCTCTCATCTTTAAATTAACACTCTCACAAGAAATCCAATCTGACACGCTCATTCTCTGAGCTCTAATCTGAATCTGTATATCCAGTGACAGTGTGAACAGTGACACTGATTCTGGCTGTGGTATTTTTAGGAGGAGGTTCGTCCCCAGGACACTGTGTCTGTAATCGGGGGCGTAGCTGGAAGCAGCAAACAGGGGCGCAAAGCTGCATGGAAATTTGTTAAGGACAACTGGGAAGAACTTCATAACCGTTACCAGGGCGGCTTCCTCATATCAAGACTCATCAAGGTGAAACAAGTGCAGTACACAAGTAGAGACGAAAGCACAGATAAAATAAGGAACACAGTAAAGTAAATTAAGATGAGAGAGACTGTACCAAATCTAATTTGATTGTGTATAATCACTATGTATATATATGCAGTGTTGATGCGTTGTTTTTGATTCTTCACTGCAGCTGACAGTGGATGGGTTTGCAATAGATAAAATGGCTACTGAAGTTAAGGTGAGCATCATGTGCTTTCTCGTGTCTCTTGCAAAACCTTTTTTGCATTCTACAGACTGTTGTCCAAAGTGAATGGAAATTTCTGTAATATACGATTTTCTAGTTATGTTCTCCTTGGAAATTTTATTTAATTTGACTGGAGTTTGCTTTTGGGAAGAGTAAAACTTGCTTATACTATGTAAGCAAATTGTTGAGTTGAATTGATTTTTTTATCAGTGAAGCCGGTTCACTAATCTGAAGGATTTATTAGTAAATCAGATATATATGAATATGAATGAGTTATAAGTCCTTATACAGTTATTTTAAAAAAATCGCACCAAACCTGGCAATGAAATGACCTGGTCATATTTTGGCCTAAAAAAAAGATATGGATATATATATTTTTTTAATATTTCTTTTAGATATATATTTGTGTGTGTATGTGTATATGTATATATATTAGGGCTGTCAGTTAAACGCGTTATTAACGCCGTTAACGCAAACCCATTTTAACGGCGTCAATTTTTTTATCGTGTGATTAACGGTCTTTTTGGCCTAGCAAACTTTGTAGTTTTTTTCACATGCTTTTGCAACAGGACGCGGCATGCGCGGCGCTGCACTATGAAACCCATTCATTTCAATGGCTTGCGCCGTGCGAGGACGTTTTGTTGCTTCGTCAACCAGAGCGCAAGTGGATCTAGCTAGACCGGAAACAAAACAGGCGCGCCGCACACACTTGTTTGGGTTTGTGAGCCGGCCAAATAGTTGGTTAACGTTACGCTTTGAGTGGATGACGAGCGCGAGACGCCGAAATGGATGCCAATATGATTCTGAATGGAAAGTTTACTTTTAAAAAGTTGCCAAATGGTTCCATTGACAAGACCAAAGTGATCTGTGTGTTTGTCGTTGTGAACTGAGCTATCATCATCGCAGCGCGTCCAGTCTGAAATACCACTTGATGGCCAAGCACACACACACACACACACACAGACACACACACACACAGCTGATGCGAATTCTCCGCCCCCTCGTCAATATCAGGACCTCGTCAGTATTTCTTTCACCCTCTTATTAATGGACAGTGTTACATAGAGAGATTATTTGCTCCAAGTGAGAATGTTAGTGTGAAATTTAACACAGTATATGTCAATGTTGTTTTCAATAAAAAACATTTGCACAAAGCAAGCCGATCCACTTTTCCATGTTGATAAGAGACATGGGACAAAAAGAAATTCAAGAGACATTTAGAATAGATAAATAATTGCGATTAATCGCGAGTTAACTATGACATTAATGAGATTAAATATTTTAATCGTTTGACAGCCCTAATATATATATATATATATTAGTTGTCAACATTTGAAGTGGATCAAAAACGTTCATCAAAGTTGTCCTAAGACAAGAACAGGTATTTTTCAAAATTCATGTATAACTATGATGAAAGGTTTTTATCCACTTCAAGTGTGTGTGTGTATATATTATATATATATATATATATATATATATATATATACACACACATATATATATATATATACATATATACACACAGAGAGAGAGAGAGATGCATTTCTAGTTATTTTTTGCTCTAAATATTTCATAGACTAGATATTACACTTGGGTAAAAGTAAAACTTTTCATTTGTCAAATTGGCAAGTTGAGTTTCCAACATTGATAATAATAAGAAATGTTCCTTGAGCAGCAAATCAGCAGAATAGAATGATTTCTGAAGGATCATAAAAGTAATGGCTGTTAAAAAAATATCAGCTTTGACATTGCAGGAACAAATTACATTTTATTTTTTTAATTATTTAAAAATAATAATATTACGCAGTTTTATTCGTTTTTCTTCTCTATTTTTGATCAAATAAATGCAGCCTTGGTGGGCATTATAGACGTCTTTCAAAAACATTAAAAAAGTTTGAAGGAGGGACTGTTTTGAGTTTCACATAAAAATGAATGTATGAATGTCACCCCATTATATAAGTTGGATTTATTTTCAAGAAATGTATGACAAGCTAACATCAAACAAAACTCGTCACGGGAAGATGTTTGTTTAGTTTTACATGATGCAATAGATATCAATATAAACAATAGATATCCTGTTAAAGATCCAGATAATTTGAGTATTACGTTTAAAAAGAGACTGATAACCACTGCAGGTTGCTGTTCTTCACAGAAATGCTGGTTGTTTTTCTGTTTTCAGAGTTTCTTTGAAAGTCATCACGCACCAGCGGCCGAGCGCACGGTACAGCAGTGCTGCGAGAACATTCTCCTGAACGCTGCCTGGCTCAAGAGAGACGCAGATGACATCCACCACTATCTCCTGCAGCGGAAAGCGCCCCCTGTCTGACCTCTGAACTTTGACCCCTCCCTGACCTGCTCACTCACTCCAAAATGAGCATCATCTGGCTATCTTCAGCGAAAACAGAAATGATTTCAAAACTGCAACTCCATCTTAAGAATTACCCAAGAGTCAATAAAGAGAAGTGAAACTAGGAAACAAGACCGTTATTCACGCTTGAGTGTGACGTAGTTCCCCATTCTGCCAGTGGGAGGCGCAAGTGCACTCGAGCAGAGCTGTGACTGAAACGCAAGAGATTCTCCATGTTATTTTATGAGCTGGTAATGCATGTCAACACATCGTTCCCTCAGTATGGCACTGCTCTTAATGCAGTGGTATTATAACGCAATCATCTCACTTTCCTTACATTTACCGGTAAAAAAAAAACAAAAAAACAAGCATGATGTTGATATGCTCAATTTTAAGTTTGTTTGTTTGTTTGTGTTTTCTTTTGTTCTGTACAAATGACGATCTCCTCCTTCGGTTTTATCAGTAATAATGGCTATATACGCATTTTACCCAGAATCCTCTGTGGCGTGACTGGGCAGAATGGAGGTTAAAGGTTGGGATGCACTGGTAACTGAACGGACTCTATGGTAACGGCTCTGAATCCCATCGTTAGTAACGGTTAGGACTGAAGACGCATAAGCATGGTACTGTGTTTATATTGTAAACTGCGAGCATTAGTTCTGAGACCTTCAATTAATCTGAAATGTGATTATATTTACATACGTCTTTGCCCTTGTCTCCTGTACGTCCCTGTCATCTGTTCTTCAGCACTTCCAGTGGTTTATACCTCCAGAAACTGCGAGAGAAATCAACTCAATGGAAGATAAATACACATGTCATTAGCATCTGCCATGATAATGCAAAGCTGTTAGAGAAACATTTTATAAGATCTATTTAATGATTATTTTACTGTTGTTGAAATAAAAAAAGCCCCCCCCCCCGGTTCATGATCATCAAAATCTGTCTCTAAAACTTTCCCTGAAATGTGCTTTTGTTTAAAAATACAATTGATGTTCATTAAAGAAGATGAGAAAAAATATGGGCACAGCTGTATTGTTGGAATGCTATATTGGATTTGTACATGTGGGGTATGACTCTTCATGCTCTTATGTTTTTGTGCATTTTGTAAACGATACACAAATGAACATGTATTCCTTAAATGTATATGCCATAGACATTCACACAGTTCAAATGAGTGTTTCAAAAACATATCAGTTATAAATATAAATGTAAATAATGAGTTCAAATCATGTGCAGCAGGTACAATGGGAGGAAAGACGAGGACTTTGATTTTATCAGCATTACAAATGCTCAGTTTTGGTCACTGAAGCACAGATATGATGATGTAAGTTCACCTATGTTTGCACAGATTTTATGTTGGGAGCTTGTGTTCACTGTGCAACATGCAGACTGCAGTTTGCATATCTGAATGAATTTGAATAGCAGATTTCAAACATCAATGAGAGTGTCACAGAGTCTGATTTCACAAGACATTCATAGCATTATTGCCGAAGACAACAAAAACTATAGGCAATAAAGAAAATCACATCTGATGCAAGAGGAACCTTTTGCAATGGACTGCTTGCATTTCTAAAAGTATTAATTACAAGTGATTCATCTGTGTTCCAGCTTTCAAATTAGCTGGTAGCTTATTAAAAGCAGTCATGAAAAAAATGGAAATAAGATTTGTTTAAAAATGTCATGGGAAATAAAATCGTGTAAGATCGTATATTTCTATAGTGAATCTGTTTTTTTGGGGTTTTTTTAGATTAAAAAACAAAAACAAATTAAATCTTTTGTCGGCTGTAAAATGTTCTTTGAAAATACATCTATATAAAATTATCCGTAAAAAAACAATCCAGCAATGACAAACGACTCGCTCTGATAAGCGAGGTCAGAGACTGTAGTGCCTCTCCTCTCCACCGGAGGGCGCTGATGACAGATCCGCACATGTTCGCCATTTTTCAGACGGTTACACGAAGAAGTCAGTTTTGAAAGAACATGGCGACATCCATTTGTAGGACGTTGAAATACTTTCAACCGATAACATGTCAAAATATTAAGGTATGAAATTATTCAAATATTACCCCAACAGGGCACATACATTTGAATATGTAAATTAATGCTGCTCGCATAACTTCAGTGAACATGATCATGCATCTGAATGATATTCATTGAGTGTCACCTAGAGACTTCAGTGCATGTTTGGGTGATTTATTTCCTTGTTTTTGTAAGGTAAAACAACAGCTTTTGTTAAAAATCAAATATTAATTTCATTTATACTCATTTATTGCCAAAATCTCTCTTTCGGATAACCCAGTATGCCGCGTCGTTGCTGGACGTGCGGTTGGTTCCGGTGTTGGTTCCGATCCGCACGAAGAAGCGCTACTTCATTCCTCCAGCGGTGAATGTGAAAGAGAGAACACAGACCGATCAGGAGGCTAAAGCCCGGGCTGCGGGTGTGGTGGTCCGACAACAGTACATAGAGAGACCCATCAACATCTCGTGCACAGGTACGCATGTCTAACTACTGTCATTCCCTGCACATATAAATGCAAACTCTTCCATTCCAATTAGTCTAGACACTCCTACTCATTCTTTTGTAATTAATAGTAAATTACTTGCGCACTACTTTCAGAAATGTGTACATAATTTGGGCACAATTATTTCTAATGTCAGACGTAACCATAAGCCTACCATTCAAATCGTTTTTAAAGGGATATTTCACCCAAAAATGAAAATTCTGTCATTCATTACTCCCCCTCATGTCATTCCAAACATTTTCCAAGAGGTTTTCTCGCACTTCAAGTAGGTTCAGTTAAGCTTCTGTTTAATGTTAACGTTCGCTGATTAATGTTTATATGTGAATAAAAGCCTAAATTCGATCTTTTTGTCATATGAAGCGATCGATTCTCTTCAGAAAATTTGGATTAAACCTCTCAATTTTGGAAGCATCAAAGTGGTAGTTGCGTAGACTGTCAATTGAGGGATAGAAATCTCTGAGATTTCATCAAAATGATTTTCATTTGTGTTTCGAAGATAAACGAAAGTCTTATGGGTTTGGAACGACATGAGGGTGAGTAATTAATGACAGATTTTTAATTTTTAGGGTGAACTATCCCTTTAAGATCATGCATGAAACACACTACCGTTTGGGGTCAGTATGATTTTTGTTTTATTTTTTTATTTAATCTAAAGTAATAGAAATTGACAGTAATCGCCTTTAATGTCACAAAAGCTTTCTATTTCAAATTAAATTCTGTTCTTTTAAACTTTCTTTTCATTAAAGAATCCTGAAAAAATGTATCACGGTTTCTACAAAAATATTAAACCGTTTTCAACCTTAACAACAAAAAATGTTTCTCGAGCAGCAAATCAGAATATTAGAATGATTTCTGAAGGGTCATATGACACTAACGACTGGAGTAATGATGCTGAAAATTCAACTTTGCCATCACAGGAATGCATTACATTTGAAACAAAGTTATTTTGAATTTTAATAATGTTTCACAATATTACAGTTCTACTGGATTTTGAATCAAATAAATGCAGCCTTGGCGAGCATAGACTTTTACATACAAAAACATTTAATACATTAAAAAGTCACACCAACCCCCTAACGTTTGAATGTCAGTGTACCAAGTGTGTCCAAACCTTTTACTGGTTCTGTATTAGTTTTGTGAGACATGTTGTCTAGTTTTTGATCAGATTCATATTCAAAAGCTTGAAGTCTTGAGCATTGCTCTTCAGATGTTCAGATGATAAATTGTTAAATAAGTGATGTTGAATTTTCACATTATGGTTAGTCATCGAATGTGATTTTTTTTTTTTTTTTTTTTTTTTTTTTTTTTTCCAGCTGGAATCTTTGACCCGTACGTTCCTCCTGAAGGAGATGCTCGCCTCTCCACTCTGTCCAAAGAAGGTCTGAAACAGCGCACAGAACAGCTGCGTCAGAGTGCAGCGTCACAGCTGTCGTAAGGCCCACATCTGCCTCAGTGTTTCCTACTGCCAGTCAAATCCAACAGAACTATGCTGGGCTAATATTGGTATGGTTTTCTGTTTGACCAGGATTCGTAAAATAAAGGATCTTGACCCCGATTTCTCCACTAAAGCATTTCCAGCACTAGCTCAACAGATCTTCATAGACGCTCATGCAGCACTCACACAGTAAGAAACACATCTTGTTTTAACAATAATAGTTACTGCTTCAGAGTTGACTGTACTGTAAGAATTGTTTAATGTTTTTGAAAAAAGTCTCTTCTGCTCACCAAGGCTACATTTATTTGATCCAAAATACAGCAAAAACAGTAATATTATTAAATATTTAAAAATAAAACTCAAAAACTGTTTTCTATTTGAATATTTTTTTTAATGTAATTTATTCCTGTGATGGCAAAGCTGAATTTTCAGCATCATTCCTCGAGTCTTCAGTGTCATGATCCTTCAGAAATCATTCTGATATGCTGATTGGCTGCTCAAGAAACATTTATTATTATTATCAATGTTGAAATAGAAATATTTTTCAACACTGTACACTACCATTTAAACGTTTGGGGTCAGTAAAAAAAAAATTTGGAATGAAATGAACACTTTTATTCAACAAGGATGACAGTAAAGACATTTATAACATTACAAAAGCTTTCTATTTCAGATTTTAAATGTTAAAAAATATTTTACAATATTACTGTTTTTACTGAATCATATAAATCCAGCCTTGGTGAGCAAAAGAGTTTCAAAAACATCTTACCCATCTAAAACTTTTGAACAGTTGTGTATGTGGTGTTCCTTGTCTTTTTTCAATTTTCCCCACTTATAACATCTATATTATTCATTATGTATTTGCATAAATGTCCTCTTTTCCCAGATTTAACAAAGAAAAGCTCCATTCTTTGGTGACAGAGAGGTGTTACCCTGTAAGTAAATCTGTATATTGATAATTCAATATATGATTTATAGTGCAGTGTGTCTTTGTTCAGCATTCCAACCTGTGTGTGTGCATGTTTTGCAGGAGATGGTTCGCGGGAACCGTTATAAGACTCTACGCTGGCGCTTCATTGAATCACTGGAGCCGCCACGGGTGGTTCATACACGGTGTCCTGACATGATCAGCAAGGGCAACCTGTACGGCCAGGTGACTCTCCGCATGCATTCTAGACAGGTGAGTGAAGAAGAATGGGATTATATGGGATTACTGAGTTTGGGTTCATGATACCACTTCATCAATCCATCTCTCAGACATTAGCAGTCTATGACCGTTTTGGCCGGTTGATGCTGGGGGATGAGGATGAACCCAGAGATGTCCTGGAATACCTAGTGCTGGAGAGGCATCTTGTCAACCCTTATGGATGCTGGAGACTTCACGGCAAGATTGTTCCAGCATGGGCTCCCCCAAAAGATCCCATTATTAAGGTAAATGACTGCTGTTTGTTTCCATAAAAGTGATCATTTACTTTATATATATATATCAAGATATGAGTTTTTTTTAATACATTTTATGTGCAATTTAAAAACAATCTAATAAATGTGATGTTTGGATTAGTTGTGTGAAGGAGCAGAACGTGGAATTTTTAAAAGTGAGAGATGTTACTTAATATCTGACATCTGATTTCAACAGACTGTCATGATTCCTGGTCCGAAGCTGAAGCCCGATGATGAGTTTGAGAATCTGAATTACCAGGTACCAAAGCCGAAGGCAGTGCAGTGGTATAAGTAATTCTGAATGTGGTGCCTTACTCCGCCCAAAACAGGTCCACTCTGTACAGACTGATTCCTGATAATTAAAATAAATATTACTGTATTTATAAAACCTTGGGTTGTTGCTTTTCCCCCACATTTAATTAAAACAAAGTTAATTGAACTCGGTTACTTTGAAATACATGCACATATTGACTTGTTACCTACAGTGATCAACATGATGTTAATTCATTACACATGGAACTGGATGAAAATCGACACCTTGCAGTTGAAAAGTTTATTTCAGAATGCTCAATTGACAGAGTTTCAAGAATATAAAAATAAAATGTTGCATTTTTTACTTGGACAGAAGTTAGTGGTAACTTCCTTTGGCTACTGTTGAAAATTGACTGTTGGTTCTTACAAAAATCTTACTTCATACAAAAGCGCAGTCTTTATGTTCCTGGTTTGAAAAGCTAAAATTGCAAGTACATTCAAAATCACAGAATAACTAAAAAACAAACTCTAGCACTGGTAGGAATTATAAGTGCAATCTAATGGTCATTACTTGTGCTAATCTCTAGTGATTTTAAGAAGAAAGCAGCATGTAAAAAGGTTGAAGTAAACACTTTTGTAAACCCTAATTTAGTTTCACATGCTCACACAATGGGACTTAAAATTATTGTATTCTAAAAAACAACAATAAGAATATTCTGGACTAAACCACTCAATTCACAAATCAAATTTAATCATATTTAAAACATGTTTTCTTAAAGATCAAGAGTTTGCCCTAGATAAATATTATATTTTATGACCATTTTACTGTAATTTCTCACAGCGTACGATTAAAAACGAGTAAAAGTCATGAACATCATGGGATTAATATTTAAATGTTTTGTGAAGCTATTTGTAATTAAAAGTGCTATAAACAATATTATGAAATCACAACGGTCTCTGTAACAAACCTAGGTTCTGTAAATGGCAAATGAAGCCTAGTTTTTTCCACAATCATAAACCTTGTTGGCCCTTGTATCACTTTGCACTTTAAGGATTGCTAATATTTAGTTGACTGACATTTTTGGAGGAGAAGGTTTGTGGCTGAAAATGCCTGAAATCACTCAATTACAACACTGTTGTATTAAGTATGTTATATGGATATGTAATAGCTGACACAGCAAAGTGTTACCCTTTTAATTAACCAGTTAATTTATTGTTAACCAGTCTTGTTGAAGTGCCTTATTTGAGAATTTGAAGTAAAACTTATAACATTTTTGTCTAAACCATTTTAGTGCAGAGACTAAAGATCTGTTTAAAATATGCAGCAATGAACAGTAGCAACATGGATGTATATATAAACACCATCCAGAACAGCTTGTCTCTTCACTTACTTGCTTGATAATATTAGTGCAATGTTTGTTGACTGAAAATGTGTAAAATTAAACTTTCTATATGTTCCACCTAAGGTATGTTGGTGATACAGGTTTTACTGACAATATAATCTACATAGCCATACGAACACAAATACACACAAAACAATGCCAAATTAAATGGGGTTTGTTTTAATGTAAGGCTAAAGGGAAATGTGCACAGGAGAGCAGTCTGTCTTGATATCAGTCAGTCTTCAATTTATTAAGCTGAGGAGGGAGAAGGTTGCCGTTCTTAAATGACGGTCAGTGAAATGTGCTGTTGGCAGGGGAGGGACATTCTGCATAAAGCTGAAATGTATGAACAGTGGTCCATTTTGTAATAAGTCTTTCAAGATATATAAAGCACAATGATACTGCCCTTGTGGGTCACAAGTCTGAAGGAAAGATGAAGGCCTCTGCAGCAGTTTCTGCATCATCGTCATCTTCCTCTGGTATCGTCTCCTCCCAAGTGAAGACATCTGAATTATCAAGCATTTGTATAGATTCTTGTCTGCCCCCCTCCATTTCCCAAGGGCACATCGCGTCACGCCGAGCTAGAGGTGGGTTAACCCTCGTCTCCTCTGTGGCCTGTGTGCCTGTGTCTGAAGGGTGTATGTCCTGGGCAGTTTGACTTTTGCTGCTTTCTGTTATTGCTGCTGTTCTTATGTCATTTTCCAAGGGACTGATAGATTCTTGAGCACTGTCTTGCCTTTTTGATGGGGAAGCATAAGTGCAGTCTTGTGGCACAGATTGTTTGGGGGAAGCTTTTGCCTCCCATGGACAGTCATTTGAATAGAAACTTCCTTGCTTTTGCAAGGTTTTCACTGATTCACATGTCTCCCATGGACAAACCTCTGCAAGAACACTATCTTGTTTCTGCAAGATCTTTGTTTGCTCTCCTGTCTCCCATGGACAAACATCTGCAAGAACACTATCTTGTTTCTGCAAGATCTTTGTTGGCTCTCCTGTCTCCCATGGACAAACATCTGTACGCACACTATCTTGTTTCTGCAAGATCTTTGTTGGCTCTCCTATCTCCCATGGACAAACATCTGCAAGAACACTATCTTGTTTCTGCAAAATCTTTGTTGTCTCTCCTGTCTCCCATGGACAGACATCTGTACGAACACTGTCTTGTTTCTGCAAAGCATTGACTGGCTCTCCTGTCTCCCATGGACAGACATCTGTACGAACACTGTCTTGTTTCTGCAAGATCTTTGTTGTCTGTTCTGCCTCCCATGGACAAACATCTGCATAAACACTTTTCTGCTTCTGCAAGGTCTTGACAGTTTCACTTGTCTCCCATGGACAGACATCTCCACAGACACTTTCTTCTTTCTGTACGGACTTCACAGACTCGTTTGTTTCCCATGGACACACAATTACACTAACAGTGTCTTGCTCTTGGTCTACTTGCATTGACTCCTTGTTCGTAGCACCTTCCCTCTCTTCTAACTTCTCAGAATCCCCTACTTCCCATGGACAGAGAGTTGCTTTTTTAGTCATTGTCTCTTTTAAAGAGGATCTTGTAGTGTCTCTTGTTTTTGGCTCTGTCTCCCAAGGACTTTTGTCAGTTACAGGTGGTGGGGGTTCAGGAAAATCACTTTCTTCTTGTTTCTGTGTTTCACTTGTTTCAACGGAACATGCAGCTCTCTGAGCTGGTTCTTGGTGTACTGGACTTACGTTAACATAGATTACCCTTTCACCAGGTTTTATTGTGTCACTAGGAGTTTTGATGGATCCCTGTCTAACCTGAGAGCTATTTGTGTCTATTACATAAGAAGGGCATGCTTCGGTCTTTACATTTACCTGCTTCTGGGTGTCTCTAGACATGGGTACTTCAACAATAGTATTACATTTATTGTCTTCGGTGATCCTTGATGGGTCACTGTTGGTTTCCCAAGGACAGACATCAGCACATATGCTCTTGGTTTGCAATTGCTCTACTTCCACAACTTCCCAAGGACAGACATCAGAAATGCTGGTTTGATGAAAAGGTTTTGGGACATCCCATGGACACACTTCGGTATTAGGAACAGACAATAAAGAATTTAGTTGGGAGTCAGGGGATTTGAAGCCAACATTACTTGTTGCCATAGAGAGTACTTGCTTGTCACTGTATTGTCTTTGTAATACACTGTCGTTCACATTTTGCTTCTTGACTTCCAAGATAACCTCCTCTGACTCCCATGGACAGATGTGAACTGGAGCAGTATGTTTGGGGCTCCTTTCAGTAGAATCTGTAGATGGCAGCCGTATTGCTATTTGCTTTACAAGGAAAGGTTTTGTGCCTATGGTAGTCATAGCCCGTCTGTGTGTCTGTGGGGTACGTTTGTCTGAAGCTGCACTGCCTGGGGATAATCTCATGGATGTGGACTGGGATTTTTGTAGTGTTCCCTCCTTAACATGACTCTCTTGTAGGCCTTTCTCTTTGCTCATACTTCTTCCAACTTCCCCAATGCTTTTTGCTGTAAGGAGATTTTGAGTAGCAGAGCGGAAAGAGAAAGCCCGAAAATCCTTTGGCTTGACTGAGAATGTAAGTGGCGACCCTGGAGCGCTACAGGAGATCGTAGGCTTGGGTTTTGTGTAATCAACATCTGACTGTATGCCATTGCCAGTTTCTGTTGCAGTGGGAGTAGGAGGTGGTAAGTATTCCCAAGGACAAACGTATATTAGCGTTGGTGACGAGGCAGCACCAGGTGATTTGGGTTCTTCTTGATTTGATAGAGAATATGTGACATGTTTCTGATTCTTGTTTGCTGGCTGCTCCTCTGGAACCTCCCATGGGCAGACCTCTGCCTTGTCAAATGACTCTGAGAGCAAGGCACTTGAAGTCTGCTTCTTTATGTCGACATCCACAGTTAGCTGGGGTTTTTCTGCTGGGGTAGCTTTACCAGGAAATGACACATTTTCAATGCTTCTACAAGTAGTCACAGAGCGATGATCATTTCGTTCTATAACGCTGAGTGACTTTTGAAACCTGGTAGGCTCGGGAAGTAGAAGGTTAGTGTCTAACGATAGATTGTGGGCACTTGCAGACTTACAGATCAGCAATGTTGCATTGATGGATCCTGCGTCAGAATGCTGTGAAGCCCTTCTGTCTGTTATGCTCTTTATGGAGCAGTTTAAAAGGGAGACCTCTCTTTCTGGGGTACAGTCATAGGCACTATGGGACTTTCGCAGTTTTGGAGAGGGCTGCATTAAAGTTTCATTCATCATGTTAATGCTTGTGGTTTGATGACATTTGTAATAAGATCCAGATCGGGTTATAGTTCCTATTGCAGCACTGACATCCTTGTCTTCACGGCTGCATTGCCTGCTTAAACTTTCTGGAATCTCAGTGATCCGTTTTATAAGGGATCGTCCAATACTGAGGCGAGAGCTGCGCTTCTTTGGAAGGTGAGGATTGCTGTTTGCCATCCTCTTGGTCTTGTGGACTTCCAACTGAGAATACAGTTTCTTCAGCTCATCCTGGTGCAGAGGAGAAAAAGGGTTTCAGTTGAGGAAAGTCATTGGGAGCAATACAGTAGGACGGTTTTTGAGATGGTATGTACTGTACAAAACATGATGTTCAAAAGGCACCAAATTACAGGGTAATATTTTTAAAAAAGGGCAAGTTAAAGGCAAAGGAGGAGGAGGAGAAAGAGGAGGCTAGCATAAGTAATAATACTGTATTTATTTGTAAGTTGATGTTTAATAATAAAGATGCTCAGGGGATGTTGGCTTATGGGGAGCCAGGTTTAAGTCCCATTCCCCCCTCTCTCACTATTTAAAAATATCAGAAATACATACAACACAGAAAAATACCTTTATTTATCTTGTAATGTATGAGCTTTTTGTTATTTTTAAGTTACGGGTATACTTCATTTTCCGCATTCTGCTCCGTCTCATTCACTGCTGTGTTACCACAGCTTTCAAAGTATACTCAACCTTGGATGGACGAGTTCGACACATGCGCTGTACAATTGCTTTTTTATACTCTACCAGACATCAGAGGGCAGCACTGAGTCTTGTCATTTACAAGACATTCGCTCGAAAGGATAGAAGGAAAGTAGTGGTTCCGCCATTGTATGCAAAGTTTAGAACAAGAAACAAAACAAAAACTATGGAGAAGAATATTGTTTTGTATTGTTCTTTCTGTATATTTCTTTTACCCCTTTCAAACAGAGCGTTAATCCCAGAAAAGTGCCATATAATTGCTAGAGTGCCTTTTGTGTGACCGCAAACACGTTTTGGGATTGAACACAACGTGCCCTGTGTGAGTAAAAGGCAGGACCAATGCCATAAGGGGTGTGTCGCAGTGATGACGCTGAAGCTGAGATGGTTCGCGATGCGCTAGTTTATGATCGAATCAGAAAAAAAATGCACGAACGTGGTTTCTCAAAAGAGAAATCGCAGATTATAAGCAAACTTAGACACTGCGGAGACATTCCACGTCACATCCTGATGTCACGTGTCTTTATGGGATGTGTGTGAACGCACTCACAGATTCCAGAAAATCACTGACAGTGTGACTTAACCAAAATCAAACGACACATTATCAGTGTATTTTCCGGAATCTCTGTGTGAAAGTGTTTTTTTGTTTTTTTTTATTACTGCACAGTACATCACAACCATAGACAGTAAAAGAAATGAACACAGCGACCCCATAGACGTCAACGGATAAAAGTGAAGTCAATTAAAAGCACTCACTTCCTGATGGCTGAGCGTACTGCGCTGGCTCAAACTGAGCTTGACGACGTAGATGTGACGTGAGCAACCTGTCTGACAGTTGTACGTCTTCTAGTAGCTGTGCCGAGAGGAATCTCAATCATTCCCTTTCGAGTCTTCCAGAGAATGAGAGCGTGAGTAGGAGCTGTCCATGAGCTAGCAGCAGGAGCTATGACTCTCTATGGGCTTCTCCCTTGACTTTATGCCTCCACGTCCCCCCGATTGCCTGCGAGCTTCTCCTTCTGTCTATATGGGAGTTTCTCTACTGTGCGACAGAGTGGTTATGACGCATCCGTTCGCCTATTTTTACAAAAACTGCTTCTACGGGGCCAATAACGTAAGATACAAGGTATACATATACAAAGGAGCCTTTTATACATTGTTGTGTTTCTTTAGAAATAAACAATGGACAAATGGAGTCTTTAAACGCCTCAGATGTAAAGTTATTCGCTGTCAAACTGACGTCAAAATGAATGGGAGTCAATGGATTGCTAACAGCAGGTGAAGGCTTGCTAGCCAATGGCGGCCCCCGGGGAGGCTTCAGTTTCCGGCTGATGGATTACCCCCTTGATCACAACTGTGCAAATTGCCACCTGGTGGACTCTGCTGTCTCAACATTCACTTTGCACATGCTCTGTTGCACACAACACAAAAAAATGGGTTGCATGCGTACAGTGCAGCGGACCTGATGACAAAAATTGTCGCACAGACAGTGCACAGACCGTCGCGCAACGCAGATGGACGAAGTATACATTGAGCTTTTGTGTAACGTTTATGAAAATTTATTATATGAGAATTTTGACTTAGTTAATATTAGTTTACTAATTTACTTTACTGAAAAGGTAAAATGTACGTTTTTAATGTAATTCCTAAGTAGACATTGTCATAAGTGTTAGTATGTGTCCTTTTCTTAAAATGGAGGCGTGAGCATGTGTGTTAGTAGGGCAGCGGCAGGGCAAAGTGTTTTACCCGAATGTCATCAGGGTCCAGGTTGTGGTCACTCCAACAGTTAGAGGTGAAACTACTGTTGAGGTAAGAACATGAGCGTCGCAATTCCACTTCATCCTCGTATACCTCTGCAGCTATTTCCTCTCGGCCTGGCCGTGACATGTGAAGAAACTGCAACAAACACCAACGCTGATTTGTACATAGGGTAAGCTACACAACAAATGTGAGAAATGTGACAGAATTTAATAAATAGAATCTAGTTTGCATGTTTATGCTATGTATTAAAAATATGTATTTTGCTGGAAATGTACATACTTTTGAGTGTGTAATAATTTTTTTATTTTTGTAGGACTTACTACTACATCATAAAAGGTTCTACTTTGTGTTGCCACAATCCTCTACTCTTCTGCTACGCAAACAGTTTTAGGTGATATTTGCCAGCAAGCATGCATAGATGCACACTTCAAAAATTCGCCAGAGAGTTCATCATGCAAGCTCCATTGGCTTACTATTTTTAATATACTAAAATGTTATTCTTATCAGGCATAATATTTAGGACATTACAGTATGTGAATTAGGATGCAATAAGTGTTTTATGTGTTATTTAGATAGCTAACTTTATGCCAATTGTGATTTTACCTACTATATAATTAATGAATAGGTTAAAAAACATTGCATAAGTAAAAAATTATACTTTAGACGGTACCTTAGGTACAAAAAGCAGGCCGAGTGTTACGGTAATTGTGACATGCGTGTGAGTGAAGAACAGCAAGAGCATCCAGTCAGGATGAATCGATGGCCTGGCAAATCTGAAAGTGACACGAACAAAGAAGTCAACAGAACAAACTCTTATTTGTTAAAGCAAAACAACTTTATTCCCCCACCTGAGAAGATGAAACACGGAGGAGAGGAGTAGCTCATTGTGGATAGCGATGCTTATGTAACGTGGTTCGTGAAATGCTGAAGGTACCGTCTTCACTGCACTGCACAGGAAACTGCCCCAGCACAGAAACAACAGCTCCGCTGAGAGTGAAAACAACTTACTTTTTTATTTCAAAGCTTTTGTTTGTCACATACACAAATGTACACAGCAGAAATAACAACTTTTTATGAGGATTTTTTATTATTATTTTTATTTATTCTTAGGGTCACTCCATTTGGTTTGAGCTAATGTAGTCTCAGCCTCAGACGTCATGCCCACGGAACGTTGGCTAAACGTCTGATGCATATGGTACACTTAACTGGAAACACTTCAGGAATGTCGAAGTCGTCATCTGATTGGTTGAATTTTATCGGATTTCCGGGGGGCGCGAGTGTCGCGTTTATTTTCGGTCCGCCGGGAAACAAAGCGCAGACGTGTGATTGCGGAAGAAAAACTGTTGTGTTTACATGAGTGACAATGAGCATTTATCAAGATCAGCTAAACGTAGAATTCTCAAAAGTATGCGAGGTTCACGGGAAAGACTCTTGAAGTTGTCTTCTCCTTCTTTGATTTTCTATGCTGACTGACTTGTTGCACGCAGGTCTGTTGTTGTGGGGACATTTCCACGCACCGAAACGTGACGCTGAACGAAACGAACTGTAATTGGTTGTTTTACATGTCGGTCAAACGGCCTTATGGGCGGGCCTTGGCCAAAGAAAGCTGCTATGAATTCCAGACCTTCAGCCGTCAGTCTGAAGGTCTGGCTACGCGAGACTAGAGCTAATGTTACCTTTTCAAAGTCAAAATATCTAATATTTAATGTTTTCTTTAAAAAACAATGACGTTGCCACAATTGTAAATGTTTACAGAGGTTCTCTCTGTGATATAGTTTCCTGTTTAATGGTTTTCTTGACATGTTACCATAGTTATCACAATAGTTTTAAGTACATGCCAAGCAATGCATGTTTTTTCCTTAAAATGTTAACCTTGAAATTACAATCTTCAGACAGTTACACCAACTATAAATTTGAACCCTATGAAAATATCAAAATGACTTAAAACGTTAATCATGGAAGACATGTATTTAAGTTGTATGAATTGCATTTTAATGTTTTACATTTTTTAATAACTTAAGTCCAAACTAAAAAGTGAGCATCAAAACTAAATGGAAGAAAGCTATTTATGTACAAACATCAACAGAAGAAGGGATATGTATTTAGAAGAAAATATACAGTGTTAAGTATTATAGGCTAGTGTAGCAGTATAAAAAATGCAAGGTTCTTTTCGTGTAAGCTGTCTGAATATGCCAGAATGGTTGTATAAATCTATTTTATCTCCTGGTGTCATTTCAGTTCAGTCCCTCATTTACTTATGACATTATAGCAGTAACATCATTATTTTTGTGGTATTTTATTAGTATGGCAGGTAGTGGTTAATGCTGAATCATATCCAATGACAATGGTACTGTTCAAATCATCAACTAAATGCTTCAAAGAACATTAAATTATCCAGGAGCATTCATCCTTTCATTTGTCTGATCTACTAATGTGCCCCAATTTCAATTAATCTCTCTGCCAGACACACAAGAAAACCCATGGACTACTGCCACCAGTCAGAAATGACATCACTTACCCACAGCCATCATGTAGTCCCACCGGTCCAGGTCGCACACATTGAAGCCTTGTCCTTCTGAGGTGGAGGAAATGATCAGCAATGGGACATTTCGGTCTCGATTCTGCAGGACGCCAACTGTCCATGCACACAGGAACCAGCTGACAGTAAGCACTATAACTCCCAGCATCCTCAGCACACCCGTGGTGGTGATGTATGGCACTCTCTGGGCTGTACGCGACAGGAACACCCTCAGAACCCTGGAAATATGGCACATCACATAGACTGATTCATTTTGGGAGTTTAATTAGGTTCCCTTGTCAGCTTTTTTTTTTTTTCACAAACTTCTAGTGTAGTCTTAAAGGTGCACTCAGTTATTTTTCCCTAATTGCATACATAACAATACAACTTTTGATAAAAAGTAGAAAAAAAATTCAATTATGTGCACTCATCTGTAGCCTAATAAAAGCTGTTTAAATTTACCAGCAGCGGTTCAACTCATGGAGGCCGACATGTTGTAGCGACCTTGTTATTGGACACGTTTGTTAAGGGACTAAATTGATTCTAAATTCTACAATGGAGAAATTCAATTAATTCATATCAATCAACATATTCTTATACATTTCTACAATTCTACAATAAACTAGTACCACAAAAACACGTGAAAAATGACTGAGTGCATCCTTAAGAATTGCATCTTACACAACATTGACAGATGTTCAGGCGGGACAGTTAGAAGGGAGGGAGTTTGATAAAGGACTGGACTGAAGTGCCACAGACCGGTACATCTTGAGTGTCAAGGTTCCATAAACAATGGCGAAGCCAAGCAGACGGACCCAGCGGAGTAGGATACACCGGAAAGTGCTGGGTTTGAAGTATAGAATGAAGACCTGAAAACAAGAATAAAAATGAACTGAAATTATTGGTGGAAGGTGCAAAAATGCTTATTTTACAATGCATAATGATGAAAAAATGTACTCTGTAATTATATTTTCAAACTCATGTTGTTCTAATCCCATATCACACAATTCGTTTAGAAGTGTCTTATGTTCACCAAGGCTGCATTTATTTGATCAAAAGTAAAACAGTAATATTGTAAACTATTATTACAATCTAAAATAACTGTTTTCCATTCGAATATATTTTAAAATGTAATTTATCCCTGTAATGGCCAAGCTGATTTTTCAGCAGCTGAACGTCTTCAGTGACACATGATCCTTCAGAAATCATTTTAATGTGCTCATTGTTCAGTAACTCTAACCTAGTAAACAAGTAACCTTAAATTGTGTAATTTCCTGATCATTTTCTGCCTCCTAAGTGCCACCCAGCTATTATGATTTCAACTGCAGTGCAGTAATCTGAAAAGAAGCTTTGAATCCCACACTCACTGGAAAGTAAAGCAACAGAGAGCCACACAGGATCATCTCCAGCAGCAAAAGCCCTGACGATCGGATCCGCTGAGAGACAGAAAGATGGTGAGAAGTGGAGAGGGGAAGCAGAGGTGAAATTACAGCTGTCAAGCGTGCATTAAGTTTGTGCACATGTGGGACCTCTTTGCCTGTGTTTGAAATGATGCATCATAACACGTGGCATATCGTGATTTCATGACAAGATACATCATGTTAAGATATACCGTCATGTCATATTAATCGCGTGCTGAAATCTTACCTTGGTTCTTCTGCACTGATATGCTACCAGCATGCTAATAAGCACAAGGACCATGAAGAGACCCTGCACAGCCAGGATGCCCGTTCTCAGGAGCCAGTCTTCCTGCACCCAACACGGGCCTCCGTCCTCACACTCAGCACACCCGGGCCAACAGGGCAGACACACAGGGACTTCTGGGTAACAAGCTTGTGTACTATTCACACGGTTGTTCCCTGTAACACCATAACGTATCATCGTTTTTCTTTTTTAAATAAACCCATTTTAAGTGTATTTAATTAATATAATCATATAGCTTAATTATCAAAAATACAAATACGTGAGTTGCATTAATTATGCACTTTGGTCTAAAATCATGACCCCTCTGTTTGGATGGGTGTGTCCAGGGCCTAAAATTAACACTCGTCAAGCGCCAAATGCGAGTAAAAACTGGTGTTGGCGAGTATATGAAAGCGTGTCAGTCGCCAGTTGGCCGGTAAGATTTTTATGAATTCTAATAAGACATGAGAACATGAACGTGAACAAATGTGAGCCAGTGCTGCATCTGACCATGTTTAAGCCTTTCCCATTTAAATATTCAAGCGCAAGAAGACACAAATGGGATCTCAATTTATTACTGTGTAGGAAGTTTTCTGAGCACAAACATCCAAAGCGTGCGTCCAGAAATCCGCATCTCAGACAGTCACGATTACAGAATTGGGCGCTTCTCGTTGTTTTGCGCTTGAACGGACATAATCAAACCAAATTATGTCAAAATGCCAGTCTTGCAAGTATCTCCGTAAACATAGTCAGTTATGTCTTAAGTGAACTTAAGTACTGATGTATATCAGTATATTGGACCTGTGCATTAGCTCTTAAAGTGACAGCAGCCTAATATTCCTGCTGCTGGCTGTGTTTTTAACAGTGTCGCTACTGGGTGGGAAAGGATTGTGTGTGTGTTGGGGTTACTAATACACTGCTACTGTCTTATGTGTCCATTTTTTAAAATTGAGGTTTATACATCACCCGAAAGCTGAATAAATAAGCTTTCCATTGATGTGTAGTTTGTTAGGATAGGACAATGTTTGGCCGAGATACAACTATTTGAAATCGGGAATCTGAGGCTGCAAAAAAATCTAAATATTGCAGAAAATCGCCTTTAAAGGTTTCCATTTCTGTTGGCGATTGTGCTGCATCCGCGTACAAAAATAAAATTGTGATATATTTAAGGTAGGAAATTTACTAAATATCTTCATGGATCATGATCTTTACTTAATATCCTAATGATTTTTGGCATAAAAGAAAAATCGATAATTTTGACCCATACAGTGTTTTGTTGGCTATTGCCACAAATATATCCCCGTGCAACTTAAGACTGGTTTTGTGGTCCAGGGTCACATATGTACAATAATCCACGTTCACTTTTAATTGTGCATTGAGGTTAATTTATCAAAATGTTTTCATCCTTAAAATCTACTATAATACAATACATTGTTAATCCCGAGATTCTTCACGTCAGTGAATAAATATATAAATCCCCTTTAACTGTTTGTGTGACCCCATGGTCAGGTGGTAAAACTTTTGTGTCTGGCTTCTAGTCCGCCCCAAGGGGGTAATCCATCGACCGGAAGTTGAAGCCGGCCGGGTGCCGCCATGTTGTAGCAGAACTTCACTTGCGTTAGCATTTCCATTGACTCCCATTCATTTTGGCGTCACTTTGACAGTGAATAACTTTACATCTGAGGCGTTTAAAGACTCCACTTGTCCATTATTTATTTCTAAAGAAACACGACAATGTATAAAGGGCTCCATTACCTTCTATGTTACATTATGGCCCCGTAGAAACAGATTTAGTAAAAATAGGCTAACGATCGCGTCATAACCACTCGACTCTCTGTCGCGCTGTACAGAAATTACCGTACAGACAGGAGGAGAAGCTCGCAGGCAATCGGGGGGGACGTCCCGTCAAGGGAGAAGCCCATAGATAATGAGTCCATAAAAGCAACGGAATACTTACTCCTGCTCACTCACGCCAAAGAACTCTTTGCTCAAGTTCCTCGTCTCTGCAAGATTAACGTTGGCAATTTTTACGCACAGCTACTAGAAGATTAACGTCTGTCAGACAGGTTGCTCACGTCATCAAGCTTAGTTTGAGTCGGTCTGAGTCTGCGCGTCAGGAACGGAAGTGCTCAAAAATCGCTAAAAATGGGCTTCAACTGTCTCAACTGAGTTCCAATGAGATGGCTCTGTCCACTTCTTATACTGTCTATGGTCCGCCCTCGTATAGGTTTCTCAGAGAGTCTCCGCAACATCTTTTTGCGACAGATTGAAGCGCTCGTCTGTGCGAAGCCTGATAACAGCGGCAATGAACACTCAGCATGATTTAAAAAACATCTCATTCCAGCGCCAGATCGCCTCTTATTTAACAAACTAACAAAATTAATATTCTGCTTGTCAACTGAAGATGTTTCATTAGGTACATCCATGCCGCAAGATGTTTCAAAAAGTGGTGGGGACAAATTACGCCTATGGTTTTTAATACTATTTAAACAACAAAAGACAAAGAAAATCCCTCACTGCTCTATATTGAATAACTTTTGTTACTTTAATAAGGATTAATCTGTTTCATGCCTGGTAAAAAATATATATATTTATGGCCGGTAAAAAGTTAGTTTTAGGCCCTATCGTTTCTGCCATATATACATAAAGAGAGGCAAAGCTCAATCGTTCGAAAACAAAACAAATGATGTACAAAAATACATCAAAGCTAATGGTTTACTACCTTTCTGCTATAACTTTGGCCCTTGCCCAATCATTAATTGAGATATTTTATAGGGCATCATGTTAGCTATATATTATCTTATCAAATAAGTCTAAACCCACTTTGCAACTGATTATTTCAAGCCTCTTACTTTTGTTTTGTATGTCTGGAACTGGACTGTAGTAGCCCTTTTTACATCGGCAGCAGTACTGACCCATCCGGAAGCCCTGTTGCGGGATGGGTTCACACTACGGGGAAGAGAAAGAACGAGAGGTGAAGTCAAAAGTCTGCTCATCTGTTTTACCTTCATCAGTAAGCAAACGACTTGCTCCTAGAAAGGGGAAGTCAACACAGATGTTTCTGCCAGTATGATTGTGTTCTCTCTGCTTTCTGCCATTAATTGCATGTGTGGTCTCTCATCAGCAGTTTATCTGTGAGAGTCGGCTGACCCACACATCAGACTTAATCTAAGCTAAATCCTAAATGGAGGGGTAATACCTCTATTGGCAGAGCTTTATCTTTTTATTCAAGGAAATCCAGCACTGTTCACATACATTTTATATTGTCACTTAAGAACAAGATTCTTGTTTATTAGAGGATAGTGTCCTCCTGAAGAGAAGCAATTGAGAATAAATAAAATAATAATAATTACTTTTGCTATGTATCTCTATTCAGTATCTATTCATAAAAATGAAATTTTGTTGATTCTTAAATTGGAGTAATGTTTTATTTTACAGATCTTTACCGTGTCAAGTAATTCTTCAGTAAAACCAGCACTTTACTGAGCAGTATGCAACCTTTAAAATATGCATGGGACAATATCATAGATCATGTCAATCTAATGTTTCATGCAATTAATGCATTGTTATGACACAAAACTGTTCTATTAATACGTTGCTCCTTAGGCGGATCAACTCAATTCTCATTAAATTCGTTCAGTGTGCCAAATCCTGCCGTTGCTTAACCTGCCAACACCTGTGAGCTTGTTCTCTGGTAGGTCATGATGATGGGGGGGTCTGAGTCTTGTGGAAGGGGTCAGAGAGAGAGAGAGTGTGTGTGTGTGTGTGGGGGGGGGGGGGGGGGGGGGGGGGGGGGTTGTTTGGTAGTGGTGTGTGAGCATCCCAGGATTATCAGCCTAATCCTTCAGATCATCCTGCACCCAGTGCTCACATCTTTAAATAGAAGGTCTAGATGAAAGTGGGAGTATGATGATGGAAAACAGTGGGAGCAGGAAATGGGAAACGTATATAGGCTAACAGTCCAGCAATACAACGTGTAAAGCAGGTGATGTTTGAATGTGTTACTTAATAATAATACAACATAATATTGAGATGCCAGATCTGATGGCAACAGGCATTATGAAATGTGCAGTATTAAAGTTAAAAGGATTGTTAACCCAAAAATGCCCAAAAATATTTTGAAGAATGTTGGTAATCAAACAGTTTATATTACAATTGACTTGTATCCACTGTATGGAGAAATAAAAATAAATAAAAAACTGAAGCATTTATGTCCCACAAAGGAAAGAAAGTCATACAGATTTGCAACGACACAAAGAATAAGTTTTGACAGAATTAAAATTTACCCCCAGTAATTTCCCGTACTATTGTGTCATTTAGTAAGGAATGTCAATCCAAAAACATGATGATATATACAGGAAAAAAATTTGAGAGCATAGCTGATAATAAAATTCTAATGCTGTCATAACAGCTACATTACAGTGGAGAATGAAACATGCTCACAAAGACACATACAAAAATAAATCACTTCACCAAAAATGTCCACTTGACATTTAGTGACAGTGTTTTGAGTGGATCTCTGAATGTTTTCTGGCCCTGCTTGTCTCTGGTTAGTGAAATCCACCCATGCATAATATCATTCTGACCATCTGAAAAGTCTGAACCTACAATGTAGCAGCTTCTTGTATGACAATGAAAACAGATGGACCTTTAAAGTAATTTTAAATACCCAAATGGTGTCAAGAACCTACTTTCAGTTTTTATAAAAAAAATAAAATGTGGTGATACTTTACAATAAGCTTCTATTCATTAAAGCTACACTGTGTAACTTTTTTAGTTTATTCTTAGCTAAAAACACTTAGTTCTTTCAAAAATATATGTGCTCATTAATGTATATTTACTTCGTTCAAGTAATAAAGTATTCTCGTGAGTGTATAATATGCCATTGAAAATACATACGGGTAAGGGGTTCTAATGTAGTTCGCCATGTTGCTCCTCCATCTTGAAAGTACATTAGCCAAAGAGGGACATACCCGTTAATTCAAGCTTCGCCTTTCGCGTTTTAACACTCGATGGCACCGTGTCGAATGTGAAGAGGGGGATTGCTTGAGACTGATATATAAAAACCTGAAAGCCTTTTTGAAAGTCTGTTGCTGATGGAGGATCACTCTTATTCTCGAGGATACGGATCAGAGTCGCCAAGGAAGCGAAAAAGAGTTAAAAGTTAAAAATAAAAGTTACTTTACTAAGATTAGCTTGCATTCGTCTGGGAACCTGATAACTGATGTTAGCAATGAAATGGTAAAAAAATTACGAAAACATAAAACTATTATTCATTTTACATAGATGTCATAACCTATATGTTACCTGACAAATTAAATTACTGCAAATTATAATAGTTTTCTAAAATAACCTCATCACTTGAAGGAACACTCATGGACGAGGTCGAACTGGAAACCAAGTTAATCTTGGACTACAATGGCCACCGTAGGAGTTAAAACGAAATCGGAATTGAGAGGAACAGAAACTAATATTCCCTGGATGGTCATATACCTTTTCACCGCTAGATGGGGGTAAAAATCACACAGTGTAGCTTTAACTTTATGCATTATGTGAGCTGACAATCTTTATTAATCTATGTTAATTACTAATTCATTTTTTAAACTAATACAAAACAATGGGACCGCAGAAGTCGTACAGGTTTGGAACAACATAAGGTTAAGCAAAAAATTAGTTTTCATTTGGGGTGAACTATCCCTTTAACTAATGAATTAAACCTGACTGCAAAGTGTTGCCAAAATCTTAATAAAACTTTATGACATGCACACATGGCATCGAGACCAGTGAGGTGTCTGCAGTAGGTCCCAAATGGAAAGTATTGGAGAAAGTATTGGTCAATGACGGTGTACTCTCACCTCCATGCTGGTACGATTACATTGGTGTGTATTTGCAAACCAGAAGTCTCCACCGGCACACTGATCCACATTGAATCCCTGGACATTGACATCAATACGGATCACACCCCTACCACCAGAACGCATAGAGAGACGACAAAGATACGGTAATGACAACAAAGTAACAGTAATGACGGAAGACTTGAAATGAAATTGATTGGATAGTAAACCCAAAAATGGACATTCTGTCATAATTTGCTCACCCTCATGTCATTCCAAATCTGATGACTCTCTTTCTTCGGTGAAATACAAAACAAGAAATTTGAAGAAAAAACAAACAATTGAAGTCAATGGGGTCCGATGGGGTTCTGTTTCAGACCCTATTGAGTTTCATTGTATGGACAAAAAGAAAAAGAAACAGAAACATTCTTCAAAACATCTTATTTTGTATCCCATAGAAGAAAGTCAGTTATCATGATAAATAATGAGTAAAAGATGACAGAATATCCATTTTTAAGGGGACTATCCATTCAAGTGCATGGCCAGAGATTATTGAAAGACATACAAATTTGAGCATACAAAAACGAGAAACTATTTAAACAAGAAGTTGAAGAAAGTGCACTGACCTAAACTCTGGGCTGAGGTCTGGCTTCAATCCGTAAAATGGCATTGAGAGGCTGAGTAACCACCCTGGCAAAAAGCGGCCATCAACACACTCAAGGAAAGGGACTTCGCCCCACAGAACCCCGCTGCTATTTATCACATAACTATCCCCACGTGCCCACTTGGGAGTATCTAGGGTACTTAGGTCGTTTAGAAGAACCCGTTTAGACAAGATATGGAGGGGTGGAGAGCTAGACTTGAATGAATCAAACCAGCTTTGGTCAGGGCTAGGAGGACGGAAGCTGCTCCAGACAGACGTCAGGTCCTGCAGGAGAATGTCCTGGTTTGTGCCTTTGGAGGCACGGAGCACCAATTGGGGCTGTTGGATTGTGGGGTCTGCGTCGAATGTTAGAAAAGCTCGTCTGACCAGGCCTGGCCTGTCCCCTTCGAGCATGGCCCGGACCAGTGCGTGGTACCACTCTATATCCTCTCGTACACTTGTTTCTCTCAGCTCACTAGCTTGAAATATCAGATTGAGAAAGTTGGCAGCATTGGTCAGAGAGGCTATGGCTTGGTGCAAGAGAGGGAGAAGCTCTCTAGGTAGAGATCTCCGCTGAACAAGCAGCTGGAATGTCTGTGTGCAGGTGGAGGAGGACAAGGAGGATGAATCGCCAAAGTAGAGGTAGTTCTCCACGGAAGACCGGTCGTCCTCCGTGCTCACTTTTACAGGAGCCGGACTGGTGGGTGGGGGGCTGGGTGACAAGCTGTTCCCTGCTAGGGTATTTGGGTCAGTAAGACAAGGTGTTGGGGTGAACTCCAAGCTGGATGTGTCCTCAACTTCAGGCACAGTGCTGAGCTGAGCAGAAAGCAGGCTAGGCAGAAGCAGAAGCAGAAGCAGAAGAGGTAGCACACAAGCACACAGGCCCATCCTTGTAGAAACTTCTCCTCCAAAGCTTTTTGTGATGGAAAAGATCAGCTTTTGCTTTTTCTCACATCCTGAAAGATGCTTTCAAAGTGCAGCCCTCTATTTATTCTCTTTCCCTGGCTTCCGCACTTTGCAGCCAACTGTGTCAAATAAGTGTGCGTTCACACACGGACTGACACGCACTACTCATTTTCGAAGATGAAGATGAAGCTCAACAACATTTATGCTTCATGCGTCCTACAATAAGTTGGTCAGGTCCTTTCTGGATGTGATGCTGGAGTTAACAGGCCTGCAAGAAACTGGAGTGAGTAACAAAGATCAACAAGAAACCGAGAACATGTGGAACACCCATGTTTCTCTCTCTCTGCTTACCTCTTCACTTACTCTGCAGTCCTCCTGTAAATCTCTCCCACTCTCCCATCTCTTTCGCTCCCTCTCCCAATCTCCCAGTTGTGGTGAGTGCTGAGAGAGGCACATCTGTTAATGTTGGATTGTTATGATGAGTGTATGTGCATGAGGATGGGCTGATGGATGAGAGGATGGGAGGGTAATCCTCTCGGTTGGGTATGCATCAGAATCTCACCGCTTTGTGGATTAACCCAACACTCCCCGGCTGGGTCAGTCATGAGTGGTCTTTTATGGACTGTGACATTGTGGATATGTGCATGCAGCGGTTTACAAATCTGCATCTGTTTGGCAGATGAAGTGCACTGAAATGCTAATCTCTTATAAGCAAATTGCATTTTGTAACTACAAATATTTTGTGCATCAATCAGGGAAATTAAAAAAAGAAAGAAAGAAGAAAGCATGTTGCACATGTGTATAAATGAATGAACGTCTGTCAAAGATGTGTATGTGAGTGAGATAGAGAGAGATGATTCAGACAAATCCAGTCATACTGGGTAATGCAGGCAAATCCTTGTTTTGGTGCCATGGAAACAGGGTTCTGAGATTCAACACTCATTCCTGTGGGGCCCCACCCCCACTCAGGACTGCAGAGGCTGTGACTGTGTGTGTGTGTGTGTGTGTGTGTGTGTGTGTGTGTGTGTGTGTGTGTGTGTGCCCCTAAACATATATGTGTGTGTGTGTGTGTGTCTATGTACATGCACACCCTTCTCAAAACCTGAACTGCGTGTAAATGTTTTTTTTTTAATGGATATATGTGTGTTTGTGTGTGTTAGGCTATGTGTCACAGTACTGTGTGCATTTAATTGGAGAGGATGATGCCAATGCATGCAATATTTCTCAGATGAAGTACTGTGAAAACACATTTCTTCGGGATATTTGTGTAAACCCATAACTGTATTAAAACCCATAAACTCCTTGTGAACAGCAGGTTTTAAAGGGCTATGGGCATGTGTAATTTGTTTGTGTATAGCGACATCATTCGGTCGGTAAAAGAAATTGCATTTCACAAATACAGCTCGAATTTAAAGTCTTGACCACAGAACAATAGGTGGATGTAAACAATAACTGTATTTTGTCTCAATATGCCTTTAATTGGCATACACATCATGCGCAGTGATTTTGCAATATGTACAGGCATAGATGATAATATAATACTTTTGGAAAATGACATGCTACATTCCACTAACAGAATTATGCTACTTCTTTTCAAATTATTATTGCTGCCGCTTTCATTATAGCATATTAATTCAAATGCATTGAAATGTTTGTACTTTAAAAAATTTATTTGTTGCACCATTTAAGATTAAAATGGTAAAAACATTTTCATGTAGCCTACATTCGTAAAAACCCTGTTGATAAAAGCACCATATGTTCTGATCAATTATTAGTTTAAATAAGTTATCATTTATACATGCTACATAATATAATTAATAACTGGTATGTCCAGTATCATGATATTATTTTGGTTCTATTTCTATTTGACACCATGCTGTATTTTTTTTTTTTTTTTTTTTTTCGTATATCAGGATGAGAGTCATTATTCAAATGATTAAAGCGTGCAAGTCAGTTAACGTTGACTCATAATGCAACCGATTTGCAAGGAGAGTTTAATTTGTGTTGAATTCGTGCGGTAAGGCGATGCCACTATAATTGATGCATCATAAACATCAGTTGGTAAGGCCATCTTCCAGACAACAGCGCGGTAAATGACATGAAAGCAACATTACAGCACGGTGCACGTCACTAAGGGGGACAGCACATAGCCTGCAGCCAAGTGGACAGCAATGGCACCGATAAGACCAAACACGAAACGCATCGAATTTGCGGAAGTGAGCGGGCGGGTGGGGCCTCGACAGTAATGTGACCACAGACGCCGTTAGGATTGCGTGAAACGAAGCGTTATGTATGACCCTACAAAGACCCGTGGAGATTTTTAAGGCCGGACGCGAAATGAGACGAGGACGTGAGCAATGTTGAAGGAGCGACTGAAATAGAGTTTAAAATGCACTAATTGTCTGGCGCTGAGTGAGAGGGCTAACTAACACCAAGAGGATTATCATCACACAAACGAGATCTCATGACTGGAGCAATGTGAAACGCTGATATCGCTCATTCCTTCAGTATATTGAGGAATAATAATGAACAACGCGCAAGATATGTCTCCCGATTTTGTCTTGATGCGCCTGGTCTCCGCGGCCGAGGATGACCGCTTGGACGAGGAGAATGGGAATCTGTCATCGGGCACTGGACTGACGGTGGCTATCAAGGGGAACTTTGAATGCACGCAGAATCACGGCCACATCTCGGCGGTGAACAAAGCTCCGCAGGCCAGCGGAACGGAGGCACCTGACGCGGGAGTGATGGCGACTAGACCTGCGCTGTCTGTGCCGCCGCCTCCTCTTCATTCAGCCGAGGCCCACGGGTACGATCTCACCCACCGAGGTGGAATGGGGCCTCAGCTGTTGGTATTCAGAAACATATCGAGAGACTCTGAAGGATTTGCCGAGAACAAGTCGGAGGATCAGCGAAGGGCTTTTGAGGAGCAAGCGGTACTCGCTTCGGAGTCTGGCGCTGTGGACGCTCAGCATCCGCCTACATGGACGCTGCATCCACAGCTCAAACTGCCAGCGGTTGCTACGGATACGGAGGGAGCCGAACTGTGTCACCGGCATCGCTTGATCACAGACAAACAAGACTGGCCGCCGGTGGTGGATCACAAAACGGGCTCGATGACAGAGCCGGGCTGGAGCTGCACGACGGCTCTGCCTGAGGGTCCTGTCCTGGAGCTGGCGAGGAAATTCGGCGAGCTGGGAGTCGCTCCGGTACCCGAATTTCTACTGAAGGACGGCGAGCTGCAGCACTGCTCGTGCCAAAGCATGCTCGGCTCGGCTGGAATCAGGCAGGGAGATGACCCGACCGAGACCAGCGATGCTCTGCTGGTTCTGGAGGGCCTCGGGTCAGAAGAAGTGAATGGCCTGGGCATCAATGCCTGTCAGAAGACCGATTCCCAAAACAATGAGCCGGGTGCGTTTGCGCTCAAATGTTTCCCGTCGGTGCTGTCCGGACAAGCTATGGCAGTGTCCGGGGGACTTTGCTCACCGGCGTGTTGTTTGTTGCGAGACTCTGTAAACACCAGGCCTCAGGCTCTCACCACAGATAAACTGACTCCCGAGGTTCTATCCCAAGCCGCATCCAACCAGGACACCCCGTGCTCCAGCCAGGCGTCCACACCGAAGGCCCGGTCGGACAGGAGCACGACCCGGGCGCATCTTTCCGCGGCCAGCGGAGGAGAGAAGACTTTGAAAGTCCCTGGGAAATCCAGGAAGGGCTCTCTTAAAATACGCCTGAGTAAACTTTTTAGAACTAAAAGCTGTAGTGGCTCTAACAACCTTTTGGACAAGAGACCTTCAGTCACGTTCTCCATATCATCAGCGGGCAGTTTAGTGGACATGTCCGGAGCGAGCGGTGGGGAACAAGACACAGCCAGGTGAGTTCTTCTGCCCAAACAACCTTGAAATTAAATATTGAAGATCTTATGATTATATTGTTTTATTCTTTTATTATTCATTGGTTCTAACTTCTATTCTATTTGACAACAAGATTTATGATTTTCGAGCTCCCTCAGGAATTTTCTTTTTCTTTCTTTCTTTCTTTCTTTCTTTCTTTCTTTCTTTCTTTCTTTCTTTCTTTCTTTCTTTCTTTCTTTCTTTCTTTCTTTCGATTGGCATCTTATGATTAGCTAATTAGTTTTGGTAATTAGTTAATTTGTACTTAATTAGTTAAGAACTGTATTAAAAAGCTCTTAGGTTAACATAATTTGAAGACAATTTCATGGTTGTTTTCATACAATATAAACTACAGAGTCATACCTCAAAAGTAGATTTTTTAAGCAGTTGTGTTTTTTTTAAATATTGCTTTTTTTAATATAATAAAAAATATATAGCCTATATTTTTTAGTATATTAAACTACCTAACATGAACTAAGAATGAACAATACTTCAACATTTATTCATCTTAGTTAATATTAATTTCAACATTTACTAATATGTTAATAAAATCAAAGGTTGTATTTGTTAATATTAGTTAATGCACTGTGAACTAACATGAACAAACAATGAAAAGCTGTATTTTTATTAACTAACACTAACAAAGTTAGTGATACTGACACTAATACTGTAACAAATGTATTGCTCATTGTTAGTTCATGTTAGTTAATTAGCTAATACATTATCTAATGTACTAATAAACCTTATTATGAAGTGTTACCAATATTGCTTTAAAAAGTTGATAACAACTTGCCACATAGTTTAATGACTACAACTTTCACAAGAACAAGTTTTTGTGCAACCGTTGTAGTCCTGGTTAGTAATATACGTATGGTTCCTTCAACATTTTTATGGAGTAGCCTACACTGTCAGAAAAGAGATAAAGAATTTTATCTTTAGGGGTACAACAGCTTGTCACTGGGGTAGCACTTAAAGGGATAGGTCACCCTCAAATTCTGTCATGGTTTACTCAGCCTCAAGGTGTTACAAACCTGTAGGAATTTCTTTCTTTTGCTGAACACAAAATACGATATTTTGAAGAATGTTGGTAACCAAACAGTTGATGGACTCAATTAATGGACAATTTTCATTTTTGGGTAACTATCCCTTTAAAGGAAACATCTATAGAGGATATCTTTAGAGGATAGGGGTAAATAAGGTAGAGTTGTCTCTTTAAGGGCACTACCATTGTAACAAGCTGTTGTATCCCTAAAGGTAAATTTTATTTAAAATTACACATTTTCTTAGGAGTGTAGGAAAACAGACATTGATGTACTATTAAATAAGAAACCTCTTTCTAAAAAACAATTGGAAATTGCATAGAGAAGCTATGGTGTATTGAAGTATTCTGGGTTTACCTACAAATAGACAGCATTATGGAACCAACTATGGCCTTTATCCCAAGAATATTTAACATTTCAATCGATGATTTAGCCAATTCAATTGAAATTAACCAAGAAATTGGACACTTTTTTGCACACTTCACATTCTCCATAAATGTGTTTTTTTTATCTCTCATAAAAGATCCATCATAAAACACATTTCATTAAAACTGCTGTACTTTTGATTTGTTTTTATATGATAGTCGCAAAGTCATAATTGACCTCAGGTGAGTCAAGTGTGATTATATGTATACTTCTGATTCATTATAAACTGTAGATAAATAATGATATGATCAACTTTGAGATACAGAATTAATGTAAATGAATGTGTTGTCTTTTTTTATTTTAATAATTAAAATGATGATTGTCTTTCTGCAGCCAACCTGGACTAACAAGGGCACAAAGTGCCTTCTCTGCGGCCTCTTTTACTCCCGTTTTCACAGGTAAACGAAGATTTAGGGGAACATATTGGGTTAGAAGCTAAAGGAATCCTTTGAATACATTAAATGAAGGCACATTTGCAAGCCACTAATAAGCTTACACAGTGCATGGGAAATATAATGACACAGGCACACGATTTGGATGAGATTAGTCTCATTTTAGGCCAATCTTTGGAATTATGCTACATTATTGTAACAAATGTTGTTAATGTCGTTCTTATGGCTCTTGTCATTAAGTACTATTGCTCTGGTTGCAGGAGAGACGGTGTCGTTGGTGGATGTGGACATCTCTCAGAGAGGGAGGAACTCCCCTCACCCTCCCACTCCTCCACCTCCCCCTCGGCGGAGCCTAAGTCTGCTAGGTGAGCCTTACTACAGATGTTCACACACCCCCTTGATCTCCTTCATTTCTGCTTTCACATCTCCATCTGTTTCATACTTTTTAAATAATTCTCCAGTAAGCCCCCCCCCCCCCCCCCCCCCCCCCCGGGTATCTTCCCTTCATCCTTTGTGCTGTCACCTCTATCTACGGTTACATTCAAAAGTTTGGGGTCAGTAAGATTGTTGGAACTTTTTGAAAGAAGTCTCTTATACTCACCAAGGCTGCATTTATTTGATCAAAAACACAGTAACCTTTTCACAATATTCTATTTTGAATTTGGGGTTTTCATAAGCTGTAAGCCATAATCATCGAAATTATAACAAACAAAGGCTTGAAATATCTCACTTTGTATATAATAATATATTAGTTTCACCTTTTAAGTTGAATTACTGAAATAAATTAACTTTTGCACGATATTCAAATTTTTCGAGTTTCACCTGTAAGTCACTGTTCTATATTAATGCGCTGCTTTCATTGAAGCACACACACACATCACTCGCACACAGAGATCGTAGATTGCACTGCACACACAGAAAGTTTATTAATCAAATAGCTTCGTTACTGAACAGCTACATTATATTTCTCAGCAACGAGGGGGTAAAGTCGTTGTTTTTGAAGTAATTATAAGGAGGAACCTTTTCATAGTTCCTAGAACTTTTGGCGGAAGTACCTGGAATTTGGCGTGTTCGCACCGCAGGAACTAGGAATGAAATTAGTTCTAGGAACTCCTTTTGGAGGAACTAATTTAGCTCCTACTTCAGGGTAGGGTCTAAACCAGCGCTATAGGAACTATCAGTGACCTTAGTGTACACGGATTGGCCGAAAGCACGCGAAACACCAGCACCCGCTATTTTTTTAAAAACTATGAAAATACACAGACTATAGCCTCTATATTTACTCCAGAAACTAACTCTACAAACATTGAAAACAGTGATAGATGGACCTCTTAACCTTTAAGCTAAGGAGAAAATCCAACGCAACTTTGAGGGGACCAGGCGAAACATGATTATGTGTTTCTGCTCAGCTGGCAACACTGGAAATCAACCACACGGCATACGCTAATAACTTTTCATATACTGTCTTTCTATGTATAACAGTTCTATCTAATAATGTATTAGGCAGGACTGTTAGACAGATTGTAAACCAACGAACACAGAGAGTGCTCGGGCTGGCATTCTCAGCGCCGTCAAAATAAAAGTCACAAGAACCAAGCAGCTTACGTCACTTCAGAGTTCCTACTGGCGGTGTGGATGCAACCAGGAAAATGTTCCTACGGGAACCATTAGTTCTCGGGGAACCACCAGTTCCCAGAACTACCCGGTGCGAAAGACCCTATACTCACAGCTTCATTGTTGGTCTCAGACAACATCAAAGGACTGCCTACTCACCTGTCAATCAAATATTCCTAAAATTTGAGTTTAAAAGAAAATACTGATCTGATAATATAGGAGCTTGACGGTTTTTTATTACTTTTTTGACTTTTAAAATAAAATATCAAAGTACCTCCCCTCAAAATCGAAACACAAGTTTTCAAAAAAGAATGTTGAGATTATGTTACTGCAGTTTTAAAAGATGATCTGTTTCACCTCACCTCTGTGAGCGAACCCAAGGCGGATGTTAAACATGCCGTGTAGGACGTCAACGTGCTTATTCTTTCACTTTGTCCTTTCATTTCCACTTTTTTATTCGACCTTCATTCTTTTCATTTCATGGTTACCGGAGTCTCTGATTGCATTCTGAAAGCATAAAATTCAGAGAAGCGCCACCTAAAATTAGTTATTGTGCAAGCCTACATGTGGTTAAACTTTACCAGTATTTGGCACACAGATGAGCAGTTCCTTTTCTAATAAAGTGAGACCAGTGCAGTTTCTTCCTGTTCATCAGCTCAGTGTGGTCTTTGAGATTGAAGTTTGAAATAATCTCAATACTAGAGAGATAGATTTTAGATCTGAACCGGTCTTTGTCATGAGGAAACAAAGATGATTAGGTATGTATGATTATTCAGTCGTCATGTTTGAAGTTGATTTTTTTCAAGTATGTTTAGGTTGAGAGTAGAGGTATATAGGAATATTCTGGATTCAATAGTTAAAGGAATAGTTCACTTAAAAGTTAAAATTCTGTCATCCTTTACTCACCCTCAAGTTTCAAACCTGTATGAATTTCTTTCTTCTGCTGAACACAAAGGAAGATATTTTGAAGAATGTCGGTAATCAGACAGTTGATGGACCCCATTGACTTCCATATTAGGAAAAAAAATACTATGGAAGTCAATGGGGTTCATCAACTGTTTGGTTACCGACATTCTTCAAAATATCTTCTTTTGTGTTCAGCAGAAGAAAGAAATTCATACAGGTTTGAAACAACTTGAGGGTGAGTAAAGGATGACAGAATTTCCATTTTTAAGTAAACTATTCCTTTAAGCTCACTTTATAGCATTTGTGGCATGATGTTGATAAGCATACAAATCTAACTTGACTTGTTTATTGAAAAAAGAAAAAAGAAAGAAACATGGAGGTTACAATAATATACTTATGAAAGTGAATAGAGACAATGTTTGGAGTATTTAAAAGTAGAAATTTGAAGCGTATAACTTATAACAAAACAATCACTTACATTAATTATTTTGTTAAAACCTGTGTTTTTTTGAGCTGTGATGCTGTTTAAATACTTTTTACAGATGTTTTAGAGTTACTAAAAATTGGATATAACTTTACACTGTAGGTAAGTCATTTTTCCACTACAATCATGTTAACACTCTTATTGTTTTCAAATGTTATTATTATTTACTATTGAAACAATGAGTATTTTGTACCTTGTACGGATTGGCCACATTCAATTCCTTAGTAAAAGCCTCACTGGAACCCATAATTTTTTTTTTTTTAAAGTAAGGGAATACATTTTTTTTTTTAATTGTGATAATCGACATTGTCACAAATGCTGTTTAATAAGATTGTATTGAACCAGTGTCATAATAGAGTTAACTAAAACTAAATCCATAAAAAATATCACTTTTGTTGAAATAAAATAAAATATTGAAATACTTACACTTATTTTATTTACAACATTACTCATTTTCATCTAGTTTAACAAAGTTAGTACAATGAAAACCGAAAATATAAAAAGAAAATCTAATTCAAAATATACTAAAAACTAGAATAGTATCTCAATGAAACACTTTATTAAACCCGCAATGTTCCTTTAAAGTAAGAAAAAGTGTTGTGAGTATGTGATTGAATGCACATACCAGCGTGTGGATTTACCCATGTTGTTTTCCCATGCTGCAGTTCCCCATGTCATATGCTTCCTGTCACGGTGTCTTAGTCTTCAAGTGCTATAAGAGGATCAGATATTGTAACATAATTGGAGGATTTGTCTAGCTCCTTTAAAGTTCATACAGGCAAAACTACGTTATTTATACATAAATCACAGGTCATTGAATGTAATGTTAGTCTAATCAAAATCTTCTGAAATCTGGCTGCATTTTGATCTATTTTTGGTAACATATGCAAGAAGATTGTTGCTGTTCCTTTTGCTAAAGCTGAATGGTGTTAGGGCTGATTTTAGTCATGTTCTGATTCCTCTTCATCGCCCCAGGCTCCTGTCTCATTCTAATAGACTTTAACCTTCTCTACGCTTCCATTGCTTTTTCTATGACATCTCCTTATTCTCCTGGCTCTGAACCCTCCCTCCTGCTCTCTTCCAGACGATATAGGTGGGCCGCAGCCTGGGCCTTTCCTAGTGAGTGTAATGGGGGCGTCCCTGCAGTCTCTCCCTCTGCCTCTTCCTCCTCCTCCCCCTCTCCATGCCACCATCCAGCATAGTCTCAGCCTCAATGGTAAGACTTGGGTGCAGTGGAGGGGGCGGTGTGTGTTTAAGGGTGTTTCAGGGCACCTTTCTGGTTCTGCGAGCAGACTCCAACATCCCCTTCCATTTCTGTGAACCGGTTCATTCTCCGCCCTCAGAAGCAACTTTATTCCATCAAACAAAAAGGGAAATGGAATAAAGTGTGAATGTAACTGTGATGTTTCTTGTGAAAAGCAAAGGCAAAGACAATACATGCCATCTGCCGCATGTATCGTTTTGTCAAACAAAGACTTTGGTTGACCGCGTGGTTTTGTTTCTCAGTTCCTCTCGCAGTTTGGAGGAAGAAGGCAGTATGACTAATGTGCGTTTATAAAGAGAGGAAGTGTGAACGTGATGGTGCCATACTTCAAACTTAAGTTTTGTAGTTAATTTGCTGAAGAACTCATATATAACTTTGAAGGTTGATGGTAATATTAAAGATTTGGTAACTTTATTGTCTATAACAGCATGTACACATGTAGTTGATATGACATTTCATCACTAGCTATGTTTCCATCCAAAGTTGCGAATTTAACTTATGTGCAAAATTGGAATATCGTTTCCCTCCCATGTGTTCAAGAGAACAAAATGATCACTTCCTGGGAAATTAGCGCAACATTTCTATAGTAAAAATGGAAGTTGCTGCCATTCAGGAAGACACTAGATATTTGTCTACATCATAAATGAGTTTACCATAAAAAAAAAAAACCTTAACCATAAATGCTGTCATGTTATCTTGCGTTCAGATGTATGGTGTTTGGGAACACAATCATGTGAGACGCTTCTGGGAGGTCATTATACCAAATCATTCTGATGACAGACTTTGGCTCAGACATTTCAGAATGATCAAACCAACATTTGAGATGCTGTGCACTGAAATTGGTCCACTGGTTAGTCCAGTTATCAATCGCATCCACTGTTGAGAAGAAGTCACAAGAGTTTTTTGTTGCGCATCGAGGGATTCATTCGGTAAATATGTGTCCATCGTAGTTTATGCGCACGTCTTCTTATCTGATAAAAAATGTATCTGCCTCAATTGACCACATACGTTTTTGTATGTGCATTTTTAGAATGTATGCACATATTGGCGTTTCCGTCCAGCGCTTTTTAAAAAAAAAAATTATGCATTTTATCCCAAAATGCTTATAAAAATATGTGGATGGAAAAATAGCTAGTGAAAGATGTGTCCTGATGTGTGATATGCTATAGGGGAGATGCTGTCACAAGATCTCACTGAGGGAAGTTGTGTGTTTGGTTTTAAACATCCAGTTCAGAACCCTATTAGAATAATTTTTCTAAATCCTTTTTTAAAACAACTTTGTATTGCTCTAGCTGTCAGGAGAGCACTACTTGGGAATGTTGTCACAAAAGATCAATGTGTGTTCAGTGAATTGTATCTTTTTCATTGACCATCATGGTGAAAATATAAAATTTTTGTATCAAATACAAAAGTTTGTGTTGATACAGAAATGAACCTGCACTGATAAATAGTCGCTGGCATAAAAAAAATGTGACAACTAGCCCATGAATTCACTTAGACATATTTTAAATGACATATTAACATATAACATATTTTCTTTAATTCTTGTCTGATTGTTATATACAACAATTTTAATAACCTCATATTATTAACTTGGACCGACAAAATGACAATATGGACCAAATTTTAGGCTACATTTTAAAGTAAAATGATTGAAACTGTTATTTGTCAACTTATACTACTGTTCAAAAGTTTATGGTCAGTTTAAACGCTTTTATTCATGAAATCCATAAAATTGATCAAAAGTTACAGTAAAGACATTCATAATGTTACAAAATATTTCTATTTGAAATAAATGCTGTTCTTTTGAACTTTCTATTCATCAAAGAATTTTGAAAAAAGTATCAAGGTTTACACAAAAATATTAAGCTGTTTTTCAACATTGAAAATAATACAAAATGTTTCATGAGCAGCAGATCAGCATACTAGATCACGTGACACAAACTTTTGTCTTTAGTAGTGTATATTTGTTATTTGTCAAGAGACGATCTACACCAAAGAAAAAGTAGAAGTATTCATTTAGTTGAATGGGATACTAGTCTAGTTCAGAACTAGGATGATCAGAACTTAAAATTTGCTGGTGTATTCAAAAAATGCTCCATTTGTGTCTCAGATGCTTTCTTCCGAGCACTTCCTCATTCGGCCGCGTCACCGATGGACACGGCGGCCCCTGCCAGAGTGGCCCCGGCTCCGATCATGTGTCCATTGAGAGGAGCCGATTCCAGCAGCTTCACTGCCAGCCTGAGAGAGCTGGAGCGGGTGAGAGACAAAAGCAGTTGATGTGAAGTCAAAATTTCCAGTCACATGATTGTAATATCATTGGGCATGTTTATCGGCAGACCTTTTTAACTATGAAACATATCTGTGGCTTCATGTGGTTGTCCATATCATTTAGTAGGTTTTGCATGTTTTCTCTATAAGCAGCTTTTGTTTAGCACTGTTGGATGGTAAGTGTGTGTTTGTGTGTCTGCAGTGTGGCTGGTATTGGGGGCCGATGAACTGGGAGGATGCTGAAATGAAGCTACGAGGGAAGCCAGATGGCTCGTTTTTGGTGCGGGACAGTTCAGATCCACGATACATCCTCAGCCTCAGTTTTCGCTCACAGGGAGTCACACACCACACGCGTATGGAGCACTACAGAGGTAAACACACACACATATATACTAGGGGTGTAACGGTACACAGAAGTCACGGTTCGGTACATACCTTGTTTTTTTGGGTCACGGTTCCATACGAGTTCGGTACAACAGGAAAAAGCAACAAATCCCCAATGCTAGGTTTCTTTTGATTTATTTTGAACTGACAGTAGTGCAAATTTCAGTTTGTTCCACCTAGCGGCATTTAGTCCCCTAGTTGGTGCAGTACAGCCTCTTTTAATGTATTAATGTATTAAGCACTACGTAAAGTGTGCTTTATACATTAAAAATTGCCAAAAATCTAACCTTTCATTGAAGTAAAATAATTGAAAGTGGGGGGAAATCACATTATGAAATAAATGTTTTTCTCCAAAACACGTTGGCCACAATTATTGGCACCCTTTTATTAAATACTTTTTGCAATCTTCTGCTACAATGCCTATAGTTTGGAGAACAACTGACAAGAGATCAGAGACCATTCCTCCATACAGAATCTCTCCAGATCCTTCAGATTCCCAGATCCATGTTGGTGCTTCTTCTCTCCAGTTCACTCCACTCATCAGGTCATGGAACTGGGACGGTCATGGCAGAAGCTTCATTTTGTGCTCCGTAACAAAATTTTCTGTTGATTTTGATGTTTGTTTTGGATCACTGTCCTGATGGAAGATCCAACCACGCCCCATTATAAGATTTCTAGCAGAAGGCGTCAGGTTTTGATTTTTTATCTGTTGATATTTGATAGAATCCACGATGCCATGTATCTGAACAAGAAGTCCAGGACCTTCAGCAGAAAAATATGCCCGCAACATTAAATATCCAACGGTTTATTAAATTGTACACATGGGGTACATTTTATACTTGTGTGCACCAAACCCATCTACCGTGTTTGCTGCCAGAAAGCTCTTTTTTTAATTTCATCTGACCACAGAACCCTGTGCCGTTTGAAGGTACTAATCTCTGCAATTCTCCATCTGTGATCCTTGAAGAGTCTTTGGCCACTCAAACTTTCATCCTCACCGTGCATTAAGGCAATATAGACACACGTCCTCTTCCTGGCAGATTCGTAACATCTTTAGTTGATTGGAACTTCTTAATTATTGCCCTGATGGTCAAAATGGGGATTTTTTATTCTTTAGCTATTTTCTTACAGCCACTTTCTATTTTGTAATGTTCAACAATCTCTTGATGCACATCAGAACTATATTCTTTGGTTTTACTCATTGTGATGGATGATTAAGGGAATTTGGCCTGTGAAACAAGAAATCATGGCTGGACAATTTCATGTTCCTAGTCCTCCTGGTGTGCTAAAAAAGGTAAACATTAATGGAAATATACTTCAGAGATATTTTACTCGTAAAAAATTCTAGGGGTGCCAATAATTGTGGCCAACGTGATTTGGAGAAAAACATTTATTTCATAATGTAATTTCCCCCCCACCTTCAATTCTTTCACCCCAATTTAAGGTTAGATTTTTGGCAATTTTTTGCATGAAAGATCAAAAGGATAAACGATGCAGATTTATTTTTTACAGCCAGTTTTGATCATATTTACCAGGGGTATCATTCATTCTGAGCACGACTGTATATATATATATATACCGGTATACTGTGTATATATACTGTATATATATACATGTTTGTGTGTGCACACACATATACATGTATATGTATATATATAAACACATACGTATATTATATAAACACTAACTTTTATTTTAGAATCGATTAATCAGTTTGAAAGCACTAGCTTTTTTATATTGGTCTAGTAGAAAATGATGGTTTCCAATTTAAACCTGTTTTGTTTAGTTGGTCTAAAAGCAAATAACACTCCCCATAGAAAAAAAAATGATTTTTTTTCACAATTTTGTTTAAATAGTTTTTTTCACTCAACACCAGAGTGTTGGTTACCTTCTGGTTTTGGTATGGTTTTCTGGTATGTTTTTGTTTGTGTTGTTACTAGACAACAATATGATGCATATTTTAGACATCGAAGTAAACATTAGGGTCTTTTGAAGTTGTATTTGTTTATTGTAAGTAAACTAAATTAAACATTGACTAAGAAAATGTTTTAGTATTATCCTACGAAATTCTATTTTCATATTACAGCTATTTTAGCTTTTGTTTATAATGAAAGTTGTAAAGTTGTAAAAAGCAATATATATATATATGGCTTATTCCTAATAAAAAATGATTTGATATAGTCTTTGTAATAAATAATCGTTTTACTTTGTAATGAATGTTTTTGTCTTTGAAAGAAAAATATTTTTAATTAATAGCAAATCAAAGAGTTATAAATATAATTTGAGAAATACTAATACATTTTGCTGTGACAAAGTATCTTTTTTTCCCCAGTGTATTTCTTTTCCTTAAAATTTGCCTTTAACTCTTCAGGAACCTTCAGTTTATGGTGCCACCCTAAATTTGAGGACCGCTGCCATTCTGTGGTTGAATTCATTGAGCGCGCCATCATGCACTCTAAAAATGGAAAATTCCTCTACTTCCTACGTTCCCGTGTACCTGGTAAGGCTACAAATATCCTGCTTATATGACAAGACATTAATGAAATAGGGACAATTAGGGACAAAAAAGCGCTTGAAGCTATTTATCTCTTATATTATATTTATTTCAGTTTTAGTAATATTAGTACTTCAACCGAAAGTGTTTATTTTCATTTTATCCTATATTTACAGCTTTGTTTAAATTAAAGTGCCCCATTATACTGTTATCTTTAACGTAGTGTGTAAAATAGCCGTGTGTGAATATAAGAGGTCTGCAAAGTTTTAAAGATCAAAGTGCACAACAAATAAAGTTATTGTCTCCTAAAATAAATAATCGATTCTGAATTACTGAAACGAGTTGTCACCAATCCCAGTCTCACTTCTGTAACATATCTATGTAGGTTTGTCTTTATTGGCTGCCTGCGAACAATGTCTACATAGTACTTTTAGCCACCCTCAAACTCTGTAGTTGTAGCTGAGAAACAACATGTTGTAGCATTATGTCGTGTTGTCAAGAGAATGCAGTTTCCTGCGCTGCAAATCCACTTTGCATGCACTTCCCAAAGCATAAGGACTCACGATGGAATCGACCTTTTGCAAAGACCCGCCCCCCTTAGTTACTTTTGCTACGTTAATGTGTCATGAAAGATCGTTGTAGCACCTCAGTTCAAGCGGCACGTATACTAGTTATAGCACAAAATAAACATGAATGAACATCAGAAGGTATGTTGTTTCAACCGCGGAAAGACGTCAATACACACAATTTTCTATCCACCAATGTTAATCTACTAAGGGCCGGATTTACTAACAGCTAGCAACAGTGCAAACCCTCTTTTGGCGTTAAAAAACTATTGTCAGGATTTACTTAAGACACGCAGTGAAAAATTTGCGCTGAAAAGGCGTGGACAGGGTTATTTTTGCTGTCATCTTATTGCATATGCATTTGTAGGAGTTTTCCTTTCAGGCACAAAATTTATGGGAGGAGAGTATTTAAATGAGTCATGCAAGGTGATTTACTAAAGTTTACGCTCGTGGATGTACTGGTTTTTACGCCATTATTTACTGCCCTAAAAAAGCATGTCTTAAACCAGATGCTAATTTGCTCTGTTCTTGGTAGGTTGTGTTGGTCATTATGGAAATGATCCGGAATGTCATCAGTAGATCACGCGCAGAATTGTCCACTCCCATCTCCGCTTTTGTGCAATTGGGCTCTCATGCTAATTTGCCCTGTTTAGTAAATATGGCCCTAACTCCTCCTGTCTGGTTTGTTTGTCGGACAAAATGGCAGATTTGGCATTATGATTGGTCAGATCGCCTGTCAATCAAACTTCCGGCGAAGGGTGAATTAAAATGGTAAAACCAACGCCATTGTTACTGTTCGCATCACTGTGTATACAAGTGCTAAGGAAGCCTCCGGAGCTGAAATTGGGCGTTTTGTTTACGACACGCGCTGTAAGCGGTAGACCAATCACTACAGACTGGGCCATCTGACCAATCAGAGTCAGGTCAAGTCAAGTCAAGTCAAATATATTTATATAGCGCTTTTCACAATACAGATTGTATCAAAGCTGCTTCACAGTATCAATCAAAACAACTTAACAATGTTTGTTTATTACTGGAAAAAAGACATCCAAGTTTGGTAGAGCTGATCAATGGTATGATTGGTTAATTAATTTGAATATCCAGAGCAGAGTAGGCTCTCGGAAAAAAAGAGAACGGATCCTTTATTGAACAGTTTCAGACACTGTGAGAAAAGAGGTGATTCTGCAATGTATATTATAAGAAAATTAAAGTGTTTTTGATCTTGGATGCATGTAAATCTATTGTAGAACACCAAAAATAGTTTAAAATAGCATAATAGGGGCAAAAAACTATTTTGAATAGTTTTAGTTAACAAGCTTGTTTTTTGTCTAAAGTGTTTGTGGTAACAATGTGCGCAAAAGTAAGGCAGGGTTTATTTTGTTCGTAAAGACCAAAAACAGGTTTGAGGGTGTGAGATGAAAGGTCAGTGTAATGAAACGTCTGGTGTCTGTCTCAGGGTTGCCCCCGACCCCCGTGCAGCTGCTCTACCCAGTCTCACGCTTCAGCAATGTGAAATCACTCCAGCATCTGTGCCGTTTCTGTATCCGACAACTCGTCCGCATAGACCACATCCAGGAGCTGCCCCTCCCCAAGTATGACTCACTCACACTTTACATTATTTTTGCCCATTTCGATTTCTGATACTATACTATAATAACACTATAATTCTCAAATTTTAAGTCTGTAACATATTTTTGAAAGAAGTCTTGTGTGCTCACCAAGGCTGCACATTTTTTATAATTAAAATACAGTAAAGACTGTAATATTGTGAAATATGGTTACAGTTTAAAATAACTGTTTTCTATTTTAATTTATTTAAAAAAATGTATTTATACCTGTGATGTCAAAGCTGAATTTATTTTCAGCATCATTACTCCAGTCTTCAGTGTCACATGATCCTTCAGAAATCATTCCAAATCGCTGATGTTAAAAACTGTTTAGTATTTTGTGGAAACCATAACACATTTTTTTCAGGACTCTTTGATGAATAGAAAGTTTAAAAGGACAGCATTTATTTGAGCTAGAATGGTTATGTTCAAAGGTTATGGGTGTATCGCATAGGTCTACCCACTGTTATTATGTATTATTGAAATAAAATTGCTTAGCAATTAAAGGGCAAAAAAATGTGCATACAAAGTGTCTATAAATACTAACTTTCCTATTTTTCCTATCTTAGACCTCTCATTGTCTACTTGAGGAAGTTCTATTACTATGATCCAGAGGAAGAAATGTACCTGTCAATCAAAGGCATGCGCCAGGCAGCAGGTGTGGAACAGGAAGCCGAGTCTGAAACATAGCCAGAACGCTCCTTTTCACTGTAAGTACTTGCAGCAATTATTGTTCTACATATAGTATGTTGCACTCAATGCCCTGTAGCCAACATATTAAATGAACGAAACATATATGGGTTCTTTTTTAGGATTTCTGTGTGTGGGTAATAGATGGAACAGCACATGGACACTTCCTGGTGCACCGCTCTGCTCCAACTCCCTGCCAGTCTTCCAGCAGAAGCCAATGAACATCAGCCGACTGGCCCCTCCTCTTGACCAATACGCGGACAGAGGGAGTACAGAGGAGTGCTGGAATACTGTCTATGTTGAGCAGGCAAATAAATCCAGAAACTGACATGATAGACAAAAGACTTGAAAGGACACTGGACAGCAAACAGTGGACTTAAAAAAATAATAAGTTAAACAAAAAACCGAACAAGGACATTTGACTTGGGGTACTAGCAAAAGCCTTCATCTGTAGGTTATATTACACTGGAGTTTTTAAACTGGCCTGTTTGTGAATCCGTCTCTGTTTGGTTCTTCTTGCTTTCCTCATCAGGGCCCTGCCCCTGGGTGGAGTGTGTGACCCCTTTATTTGTCCTTTCCCTGATTGTAACTCCTTCAGTCTGGTCAGGCCACATGAACTGTATTTTGAGTAAAGACAAAGTAAACTTGAAAATAAGGTGGTTGACTTTTTCACATTATTCATGATTAAGGATTATAATTGCTTGAATTTAAGTTGGTCCCTCCATTGGATGCATCTGTTTTTCCTAGCAGATCTCTATGAGTTACCATGTGCTTGTTTTTTTGTTTGATTGATTTGGGCACGTACTATCATGGTGATTCCAATTTCAATTAATTCCCTGGTGAATTAGCATGGTGTTCTGTATTAATAGCATTGTATATGACAATGGTAATCGTTCAGTACCATGGTATAACCAATTTGCTACCATCATTATATAATGGTAACACCACAGTTCTTTTTTTTCTGAGGGATGTTATCCTAAACTTTTGGCTAGGGATATACACATGTTGTATTTTCATGTTTTATGAGGACTTTCCATAGACATAATGATATTCATACTGTACAAACTTTATATTATATCCCCACATTAACCCTACCCCTAAACCTACCCATCACAGAAAAACTTTTTGCATTTTTTAAATTTAAAAAAACACATCACTTAGTACGGTTTATAAGCTGGTTTCCTCGTGGGGACCAAAAAATGGATTTTGCCAACTTTGTGGGGACATTTTGTCCCCATAATGTAGGGTTTACCAGCCCACACACACACACAAATGCAGCTGGTTATAAATACTATAACATACCGTTTTTATAAATGAGGACTTCCCCCAAAAGGAGCTTTGTCAGATTTAGCTCAATTATGGGCACAAATGTGTCCCCTACACATGTAAAAGTAGGTACACACCAAAATATTTCCAATAGTTCAGTTTTTATACTCAGCTAGGAATGCATAAAATCTAAATGTAACTAATATTAGGGGTAACAAAACAAATAGCTTTTACAAAAAGCAAAATGTCATGTTGGAGAATGAAAGCAATTTGTTGTTGACAAAGCAGCTGGGTTGCATTATTGAGATGCACCGTCCATCACCTGTAGGTTGCGTAACTCGCGTCAGAAGACAACAACCACCACAGTCCACACAGATTGATCGATCGAAATTGTTGTCAATTACTTTTGATTGATATGCTGTTTCCATATCTAACTGGGCGAGCTAAACGTCAGTGAAACTCAACCCGGTGTATTATTGGTACGGCTTATTATTTTGATGTCTTCACAACTCCCGCCCTCCTCCTGAAAACTCGACAACCTCGACAACCTATTGGCCAGATATATATCCTTCAACTGTCATAGAAATACTAACATATACCATTGGCCGGAACAAACGTCAATCAGACAAAACCTGTACTCTGAGTGGTCAGAACCGCTAGCTCTCGCTGATTGACAAGTAACCAGATTGGCCAGAGGGCGCTGGTGGGGCGGTATCTCGTGTGGGCTCTTCAAGGCTTCACGGAGAGTGAATGTCGTCATGAGCGGTGGGTAGGAATTATAACGTTGGTGTTTATATTACTATGTTACTTTCATAAACATTCTATTGAGCGAATGAACCGATATATATTTTATGTCGTAGCTTGCACACACGAGTTTTAAAAATCACACGTAGCACGGCGATTCTGCCAAATGCACACTTCCGGAAACACGGTTCTTTTCCGCAGCGAAGAGTTTATCTGGCTAGTTAGCACATTAGCATGCTAAGCAAGCAGTTTCCTCCTCCATCAGCGCACTCTTGAGTCTGTCTGCCCGCAGACAGAATAACTCTTTCATAGCGCACTGCATGGTCGTAGAAAGACGTAAACGTGTGGGTGGCTGATGAAAACAAGATATAAAGAAATAACTTTAAAGCACTCAATCATAATAGCTCAAGCACTTGCAGACATCAGACGTTTAGCCTGTTAGCCGCTGGCTTCATCCTGAAGCTTTAATCAAACTATTTTACATTCATATAGGCTTAAAAAAAACACGAACCTACCTCCAACCACGAATTTTACTGTTAATACGCTCCCTTTGGTTATCAGCGTGTGTGTGTCATGATTTTCAGCCTGATTAGCTTGTTGCGAGAGCAAGTTTTTCATGTAGTAAAGTTGCAAAACCTTTGGATTTGATGGCACAAAGATCACTGTGGTGTAATTCCTTTCGACTTACTATGAAATGTAACGACTTCAAATAAAGTGTATAACTAGTTCATTTTGCTAGCTCTGACAGCCAGTTAGAAAGCATCATAACATCAAGTGTTTATTTGGGTTGCGATACGAGTTATTTGTACATGTGTCGTAAATGACGAGACAGTGCTGGTTGTTTACCAGATATGTATATATAGCAGAGCAGTGGATCTCAGTTCTGGTTCTGGAGGAGCCCAGCACTTCAGGACCAGGATTGAGAACATTTTATGGTGTAAAGTGCTATAAGTGGATTGGGGTTTAAACCCTAACCCTCTGAATCGCTCCTCTCCAGGGTTTAGATTAAAGCAGGTAACGCCTCCTTTGGTACAGTCATAATTCATAACTGAAAGTGCATGCCATCCATGTTTTGATTATTTTGAACAATCCGTTTATTCGATTTCAGTATTTCCTGTTCTCTATGCAAACACTGATCACAAACTGTGGTGCTTTAGAAAATAAGGACATGCAAAGTCTAAGCACAGAATAAACAAATAAGTCCTGCTACCTTATTTCATTCTCAAATGAAAGTCACATTTGGAGAGTTGTTTTTTCCCTTGCATAAATATTCACCTCCTCCTTCCAGATCAAAAGGACAGTATGGCCACCACTGTCGCAGTTAGCCCCAGTGAATATCTTCAGCCCTCCACCACCGCTTCTCAAGTAAGGTCCCTTGAGGCGATATTTTTACACCTTTTTTTTAGAGATGCACTGATGTTAATTTTTATTAAAAAAAATTTTTTAAACAAAGACAATAATTATCTTCATTTTTTCAATTAAATCTAAATCAGTCATTTGAAATGCTTAAATTAAATTACCAATACTGGTAGTTCTCATATTAGGCTATATGGTTTTATATATTTCACATTATGACATATTCAAATAAGATGTCATAAATATTGAGAATTTTTTTTTCAGGTATCATATTGGTTTTTGCTGCAGTTAATGTTTAATTTTAAATAATTCTTTTTTTTTTTTTATGAATTAAAATGGGGTAAATGTAGCAATAACATAAAAATAGTCAACACTTTCATCAAAACCTGAATATTGATTCACACTCCATAAAACAAAATAATTTACAATTTTTATTGATCTCATGGGAGACACAAATGTTTCGGCTCTCAAGGCATCTTCAGTATGACAGTCAAAACTTTTGAATGTGTGTGTATTCACTCATGAATTAGAGGTTATTCATTAGATAAAATGCAGCTTTAGTTTATGAAGTTATGATGGTTTATTCTGGCTCTCCCTGGTCCTAAGAAAGGTGCAAATGGTGTCGGCAATTTTTTAACTGCTTTAGGAAAGTTATAAGTGCATGTTAGCATCATAACATTTGAAATGTACCAAATGAAAAATAGATTTCTGTTTTAAATATATTTAAAGTTATTACAAACATTTAAGTATTTTCTGAGTGTAGGGAGACCGACTCGATTGTATAATTTGCGGTGCTTCATGAGAGTGGGCGGAGCTAAAGAGATTGTTTGGCATGTTTTCATTGTGGTGACTCTCTGATAAGTGTAATTTTCTGGACAGCGTTTTGGGTAATGTAGTTTTTTGCCACGAATTCCGCTGTTAAACATGATTATTTTAAGAATAAGTTTAAATAAACCAGGCTGACGGCTTCAACAGAAGCAAATAGCGTTGATCAACAACCTCGTAGCTCACAGTAGGGCTGTTTTTAAAGATTTATAAGTGATCTTTAAAAATCTATTTTGAAACCCGACTCTATTATTATTATAATTATTGTTATTATTACGTTTTTTGGTATAATTACTGCTAAACTGTATTCATTTTGTATTTGTATTGACAGTTTTTTTACATAGCCGTGGCAGTTTAATGTCTTTTTGTCTCTTTCTCCACACATAATGAAATATTGTTCTTTTTTTTCATGCTTGTATACTAATAATTTGCTTCTGGTATTTTGTATTGATTGTGTATTGACACGCTCACGTGTAGGATTCACAGCCTTCCCCACTGGCACTTCTGGCGGCTACCTGCAGTAAGATCGGGCCTCCTGCCGCCCAGGCACCAGTTAGCACACCACAATCTCAGCCAACCACGCGCCGTCTGCACCCCATCAAGCCCGCCCCTATTGCTCCGGCTCCACCCAAAAACCTTGGCTTCCTCTCAGCGAAAGGGAATGTCATCCAGCTGCCTGCGGGACTTGGTTCATCAGGGGCCAGTCCCATTGTCTTCACTATTCAGAGCCCTTCACGTCCAGCAGGCACATCCAATGCCAACATCCAGTACCAAGTGATCCCTCAGTTCCAGGGGTCTCAGACCATTCAAATGATGCCTCAGGGAGGACAGATCCAGATCATCCCCGGAACCAACCAGGCCATTTTCACCTCACCTGTCACAGTTCAGGCTGCCACACCGGCCCCGCCGCCTCTGGCCCCAGCACCGGTATCCCATCATAAGACGGTGGCGATCAAGCCGTCCTCCCAAAAGCGGCGGCAGAATAATGCCAATGTGAATTCTAACGTTGTGCGACTCCCTAGTGGACTCACGCTCCCTCTTAACGTTACTACTAGTGATGTGGGAGGAGCGCATATTGTAACAGAGACTGCTGCTGCTCCAGTGAAGGGCAAGAGGGGAAGGAAGAGACAGGTGGCTATAGCCCCGCCCCCCCCTGCCCATCAACCGGCCTCACCTCCACCTGTAGCCGAGCAGGTTGAAGCGCTGCTAATAGAGACCACAGCCGACAACATTATACAAGTATGCGCGTTTCTATCATTCTGCTTTGGCTTTTTAAAATCCTTGAGTGCTTTTAGCTCATAATAGTGTAAATTTGTGAATTGCTGGTTTCCTGGATGTCGTTTGACAGATTCATACATTAAAATGACCTTGTTTGTTTACGCTGTTCTCTGTTGGCATGTGTGTTAAGGGAAAATCATGATCTGTCCTTTTCAGTCATTCTTATCAAAAACCAGTTGTTGTTGTTGTTGTTGTTGTTGCACAAGCTGTCCTATTTCACAAATCTATTGAGAAATGATGCTAAAATAAATATGCTATTTTTAAGATTTTGACATTGTACTTGACTGTTAAGAAGGACCCATGTAATTATCACTATCATAATGCAAAAGTTTCATTCTCTACATTACAGTAAATGCAAAAAAGAATATTTGAAGTTATAAAGGATATTTACACCATATTAGTTTTAATGTTTTTATACTGATTTTAAATAAAATAGTTTGTATTAATCTCGGATAATTGTTCATATTTAACAATAATTACATTTAAAAAGCTGATATTTTGTGTTATCTACTATTAAATTTTTATTAATATTTAGATTTTTTGATATTTGTTTTTTTATTTGTTTTTTATTTATGTTAGTAATTTTGATGTTTTGCCATTTTCAAAAAATATTACTATGTAGAGGTAATTAATTGTTATTTCAGTTTTAGTTTGTATTTCTTTTGAGCTAATAATTTTAGTGCTTCAACTTAAAATTGTATCAGGTAGATGCCAAGGCAGCATTTCTCTTTTTAATTTAGATTTTCTTTTTCCTCCAATATTTATATTTAATTTGATTTCAGCTTTATGACAAATATTGTTAATAGTTTAATAACCCTTATTAAAATCATGAAAATGTAATGAGAATAATGGTATTAATGGTCATTAAAAAAGTCCAGAATTTGGCAGAAAATATTCGTCAATAATGTCACAATGCAAGAAACGTTGAGTGAAATATGACCCGGACAAGTTTTTATAAAATTCTCCCTTTCATTAGGTTGTCAACTGTTTTTGTTAATTGCGTCTGTTTTTTCTAATAATGTATTCCTGTAACAGGCAGGAAATAATCTCCTGATCGTGCAGAGTCCAGGGGGGAGTCAGCCTGCTATGGTGCAGCAGGTGCAGTTGGTTCAGCAGAAATCCGATCAGCAGGTCGTCCAGATCCCTTCGCAGGCTCTAAAAGTGGTACAGGCCGCCTCTGCCACACTTCCTCCTGTACCACAGAGACAGACAGTCACGCCCAGTGTGCAGGTGTCCCCCCCAGAATCCACACAGGTACGTCAAAACGCCTTATTTTATTATCTCTTTTTGAGGTCGACCGAGTGCATTTTACCGATGACGATAACTAGGTGTGCTCACGCTGGCCGATAACTGATTAATCAACTGATTGCTTTTTTTTCATTGGATATTGAATGAAAACAAACATAACACATAAAATAGTGCTGAACCTTATTACAAACATTTCAAAACAGTACCGAATAGGGCTGTAACGATACGCGATATAAAATCGAAATCGCGATACTCAGGTCCACGATCCTGTATCGCGATGTGAGAAGGCAGAATCGCGATCACACCCCTTCCAACTCCAGAGTTATCCTTCCTGTCCAGAACCAGGGCTCGAATTTCGGCGCGGGATTGCGGGTATTGCGCATAATTCTAATCATTCCCGCAGGTCTCCCATTTATAATGCGGGAAATTCCCGCAATCGTAATCCACACAGATAATAAAATCAAATCATTCTTTTAACAACTATCTTCCAGACGCAATTTCACAAACAGCGTGAGTGTTCAGCGGTGCCGCGCGCGTCTTCTATCTCTTCTCTCATAATGTGTTGTGCAAGGCAGGCGCTGCATGCGGCGATAATACACACTCGCGTTTTGGAGTCGGGACCATAGACTGTAAAAGTCTTTTTAAGTCTTACCAGTTTAAACATTCAAGCAATTTTAAACTAATCAGTGCTCGCGCGCTCTCTGAGAGATTATTTTCTATGCGCACATTCATAGAAAATCCGCCTCAAAAACAGCTGGCCAGTAACTATTTTTCGCGGATTATATTGCTTTAACACGCAAAATTGTCAATTTCGGTCTTTGTGAGTAGGCTATACTCTAAACATAGTCGGTTTTGTCTTTAATAGGCATAAAACGCATGCCAGTATAATGAACACAGGATCCGTGCACTAGCTCTTAAAGTGACGGAAGCCATATGTGTCTGTCATTAATTTTGTTGTCAAAACAACAAAAGACGGCTTTAAGTTAAAGGAATCAGGATTAATAGCCTATGTATTTAATTTATTCAGGACTAAAATACTACCCAGTGTTATTTTCCATTTGATTACTTTATTCAGTTTCTGTAAGTGAATACTAGTGTTAGACCTATTCAAAAACTTTTCTCTTTAATTGTCTTTATTTGTATCTTTATTCTATTGTATTTATTTGTGCTACTTTTTTCAATTTAATTAAACAATTTAAATCAAGCTTCCTTGTGATGTGTAAATTCTTAACAACATTACCCCATTGTAAAAATGCAATGAGCGTAAACATTTAGGCAAGATAAATGTAATAATTTTGTTTGGAAAAAAATTTTTCTTCTCTCAAAATCTCTTTTGAGGGAGCCCCGCCCCCTCAAGCCCCGCCCCCGTGATAGAATCGCGATACGAATCGAATCGTGGGTCAAAAATCGTGATACGAATCGAATCGTGGGTTTGGTGTATCGTTACAGCCCTAGTACCGAACCTTAAAAATGTACTGTACTTTTTAAATATAAAAATAATGTTTTAGTCAGTAAAACATTGTAAATGTTGAAATTAACAATGAACAATTCTTTTACTAACCTTAGTTAATATTACAAATGAACTCTTATTGTAAAGTGTTACCATTTCATATAAATCCAAGCAGTCATGCTTAAAGATGACCATCTTTAAATATCTACATAAACACCATAGCATTGAAATTAGACGTATATATTTCAGTGTTAATTTCGTTGACGAAAATAATGACGAAAATTATTCGTCAACGACATTTTTTCACAGACGAAAACGAGACGATAACTAAATAAAAAATAGTTTTGAATGACAAAAACTATGACGAAAATCTATTGACATTTTCGTCAACGAATAAAAACTAGACGAAAATGTTAGTGACGATTTGGGAAGCGATCCGTCAGAACTGATGTCCTGCGTGTGTGTGGTAGATGCGCACATTTGTAGGCTTTAATGTGATCTACCCCGTGGTCTCATAAAACGTTAAAAAATGTGAACGTCTGGGAGAATGAGTAGAGCAGACATATAGATCTGAATAAGAGTGACGATGCAAAAAAGAGCTCTATTCGGTACGGTTTTCTGTGCGCACACACCCGACCCGAAGCGAAGCAAAGTGTGCAGCCATGCACATTGACACAAGCACGCGAGGACTGAATTAAGCTCTCTTTCGTGTCTGAATGGACAAATACACACACCAGTATGTCTAAATGTCCGTTTTGGAGAGTATTCATGTAAACTATGCTGGTTATGTCTTAAACAGTTGTGAGTGTATCATCAGTGCAATTGTATCCGCATGTCATGGGACATGATCTGACGTCTTAAAGTGACAGTTGGCAATAAACATAATGCGGTCTGTGTCCTTAATATTGATCAAGCAACAAAAGAAAAAGAGAAAAGCATTCACTGTTTGTTAATAGCTTTAATAAGGATTAATTATATTTAATTCATACAAATAAATATGTCTGCTTGAAAGAATAAAGAATGATGTTTGCAAGTAGTTATAAAGAATGCATATTCATTGAAAAGAAGACTGTTCTACTTTAGGAAAAGTGGTTTTATTTAATTTTAAGATATTTTTAATTCTTTTAATTCATATTAATATATGAAGTCACAGTAGTTAAATCTGTGTCTGTATTGCATGTTCAAACTTAAAAATCATTAATATTAATAGGTTAATAGATGTTTTCTCCGGGAGTATATGGGTTTGGAAATTTTAGAGAAATTCTAAATTAACGCATTACAATTTACCTAAACCCATTATATTTTAGTCGACTAAATCTACTGTAGATTTAGTCGACTAAAATGTTATTGTATTTCGTCGACTAAAACTAGACTAAAACTAAAACAATTCAGATGACTAAAATATGACTAAAACTAAATGGCAGTTTAGTCAAAAGACTAAGACTAAAACTAAATCAACATTTGCTGTCAAAATTAACACTGATATATTTACCCGCACACTTTAGGGGCTTTCGCACCGGATAGTTCTAGGAACTTAGTTATAGGAACTAGCCACCAGGGTGGTTCCCCTAGGAACGTTTTCCTGTTGCTTTCGCACCGCCAGTAGGAACTCTGAAGTGACGTAAGCTACGCTCGTTGTTGTGACTTTTATTTTGACGGCGCAGCGGACCTTTATTTTGACCTTTAGTTTGCCTGAGCAAACAAACACTGATCACATTCTCCATGTTCATTAGTTTACGATCTGTCTAACAGTCCTGTCTAATACTGAATTAGATAGAACTGTTATACATAGAAAGTAAGTAGACAGTAAATGAAAAGTTATTAGCGAATGCAGTGAGATTGATGTCCAGTGTTGCCAGCTGAACAGAAATACATAATCATGTTTGGCTTGGTCCCCTCAAAGTTGTGTTGGATTTTCTCCTCAGCTTAAAGGTTTAGAGGCCCATCTATCACTGTTTTCCATGTTCATAGAGTTAGTTTCTGGAGTAAATGTAGAGGCTATAATCTGTGTTTACATAGCATTTTTGAAATGGCAGGTGCTGTTGTTTCGCGTGCGTTCAGCCGATCCGCGATCACTAACACGGATAGTTCTTATAGCGCTGGTTTAGACCCTACTCTGAAGTAGGAGCTAAATTAGTTCCTCCAAAAGAGTTCCTAGAACTAAAATCACTCTTAGTTCCTGCAGTGCGAACACGCGACATCCCAGTACTTTCGCCAATAGTTCTAGGAACTATGAAAAGGTTCCTCTGGTGCGAAAGCCCATTTTATTTGCTTCTATTTTTAGAATGATTATCTAATAAAAATAACTAAACATGTATTACAGTGATGCTGAAAAAAACCCCCTGAAATCGAAAACGTTTCTATTTTGTTTACATGTTTGTGTCGGCTGCATGAATGAACATACATTTAGATTTTTCATGACTCTAGCTTTAAATATGCAACTTCGCTGCACAATGAAGGCATAAAAGCAACCAGCTGAATATAAACTAATGCATATAGATGGTAATAATCATGACATTAAACATTTTGGTAAGGCTTGTTTTTTTTGTTTTTTTTTGCATTGTTTTAACCGCTTTAGGTACTAGTAATGTTGGCGTCCTCTCAGCCTCGACATACTGCTGTTCTCCACTAATGCAGCATCTAGTCAACAAATTAATTACTTTATAATGATATGATATGAAAACATGTAGTGTAGTGTAGTGTGTAGTGTAGTCAGTTTTTAATCCGCATCTGAAGTGTACCGCTCTGTGCAACGCTGTTTCACGTGTCAAAACAAATACCTCAAGGCATCATGATGTTTTTTATTTCAACTCTAGAGGCCGCTCTCGTACTGTTTAATGAAAACGCACCCTTCTCAGCCGCTTCAGCAATGGACGCAACCCGGAAAAACTACTTGTAGCATATTTTCCGATAACCGGCGGCAAAACCGATCAATCGGTCGACCTCAAATCTGTTTAGAGTTAATAATCAACACAATTGACAAGGGCAGTGAATCTAATATGTTCATTACATGTCCATTTGCAAAAAATCTAAATAAATAATGAATTATCTAATGCATGTGCTCTGCTGTGCCAGGTGCTGATTAAAACAGCCTCAGGTGAATGGCAGGCTGTACAGCTACAGGAGACCACTGTGTCCACGCCAACAACACCCACCAGCACCCTCACATCTGCGATGGTCACTAAAAAGGCTCAAACAGGGTCAAGGAAAGAAAGGACTCTGCCTAAAATTGCCCCGGCTGGGGGGGGTCTGATAACCCTGAATGCAGCCCAGTTAGCTTCTGCTGCTCAGGCTGTTCAGACCATCAATATTAATGGTGTCCAGGTGCAGGGTGTTCCTGTAACAATCACCAACGCTGGGGGTGAGTAAGTGCTGCGTTTTGACAAACAGATGCAAAAGGCTGTGTTTAATTATTATTGATTTGTGTTACTTAACTCTCGCAAAGACATTGTGAGTGATGTTAAAGGGTTAGTTCACCCAAAAATGAAAATTAAGTCATTAATTACTCACCCCCATGCTGTACCAACCCCGTAAGACCTTCGTTCGTCTTCGGAACACAAATGAAGATATTTATGATTAAATCTGAGAGGTGGATCACTCCTCCATAGGCTCCCTAAGGGAATGAAACTTGACGGCCCAGAAAGTCATTAAAGAAAATGTTTAAATATTCCATGTCACAACAGTGGCTCAACTATAAGTTTATCAAGCGACGAGAATACTTTTTGTGCGAAAAAACAAACTTAACTGAAGTAGTTGAAGGAGATCGCAATTCTCGCGCATGCGTCGTGGAAATCTCTTGAAGTCTCGTTTTTTCGCACAAAAAGTATTCTCGTCGCTTGATAAACTTATAGTTGAGCCACTGTTGCGACATGGAATATTTAAACATTTTCTTTAATGACTTTCTGGGCCGTCAAGTGTCATTCCCTTAGGGAGCCTATGTAGCAGTCATAAACCTCTCAGATTTAATCATAAATATCTTCATTTGTGTTCCGAATACGAACGAAGGCCTTACGGGGTTGGTACAGCATGGGGGTGAGAAATTAATGACTTAATTTTCATTTTTGGGTGAACTAACCCTTTAATATGAGCTGCATTTTGATTGATGCGTTTGTGTCTTTCAGGCCAGCAGCATCTCACAGTGCAGACGGTTCCAGGCGCAGGTCTGCAGTTGGGCGGTGTGCAGACACAAACACAGACCATCCAGATGGAGCAGACGCAGACACTCGCACTGGAACTGCAGAGTCAGCCAGGAGAGAAAAAACGGCGTATGGCCTGCACCTGTCCAAACTGCAAAGACGCAGAAAAGAGGTAGCAAACCTTTTATTTACAAAGGCATTTAAAAATACATGTGAAATTCCGCAATCCAATCAATCGCAATAAGCTTTGTTACTTTTGATTTGAAACAAAGTCTCGGATTTCAAAGTCAAAGTCCATTTTATTACAAATTTAAATAATAAATACTTTTCTTTTTTTTTTGCTAAATATATGCACTATATTACATAAATCCTTCAAGTTTTTATGACAGCCACCATTTAAATGTTTATATTTCAAGGAACGAATTGGAGTGGAAACATAATTATGTAATTATCATAACTTTATTATTATAAATAATATAACCGTCGGTGTATGAATGAGTGAGTAAATGGGTGAATTTGAGGCAAATTGTAAAGCGCTTTGGTGGCCATTGGGTCTGTGAAAGCGCTATATAAATGCAGTCCATTTACCATTTTTACCATTTTACCATAAAAACTTCCTTGTGTGTATATGAATTGTTTGTATACAAATCAGTTAATTTTAACCTTCAATATTTTAGTATTTAGTACAGTTTTTTGAATTTTTTTCCATGAGAAAATTTGCCATGTACTGTACCTGATATATCCTAAATTAATCGATATCAAATTGAATCTTGTTAATCAAAATCGATTGGTGAAATTTGTATCAATATACAGCCCTAGTAAACATAACTTAATAAACTCCACTGAGTAAGCTTCCTTAATTTATTTGAAATACATTTTTCTGTTGTTTTCTGTTTTGTTTTCTGGATTCTGGATTTTATGACTTACATATTTATCATCAAAATTGGAATGAATTCATTATCTTTTTTTTTCTTTTTTCTTTTTTTTTATTGGAGAAATATAAAGAGTACAAATAAGCTCACAGAATGAATTCATTATCTATCTTAAAATGTAATCAAATTAAAATATAACAATTAATTTACAACCATTTTTTGTCAAATAAGGCACTACACAACAGAACTCTTGCTTAAAATGGTAGAAATAATTATTGTTGCGTAAGTGTTTGTATTAGACAAGCAGAATATCCAGACTTGCATGCAGACTTTTTAGGGACGCACACCTGATAATCTAGATGTAAACTAAATATTGAAAATTAAATTATTATTAATATCATGGATTTATTTTTCAGATAAATATCCATGTTGATTTATCGCCCAAACCTAGATTGCTTTCCTAATGAAATCTGAACCCAGATAGTAAATCTGCTTAAATTCAAACAATGAAGCTGGTTCAGCTAGAAACTGTTTTTGGTTCGTTTCCATGTAGGTTTATCACCCTTTCGATATAACTGTGATGCAGATTTCAGATCAGATTTCACGACGATCGAATTTCTCAAAGGCACACTTCTGATTATCATTTTATAATAAATGGCTTTTATGAAAGGAAACACTCATTGTGGCAGCTTATATTTGGTTTTTATTTGCAACAGGCCAGGAGAGGTGGGGAAAAGAAAACACATCTGCCACATAGCAGGCTGTGAAAAGACCTTTCGAAAGACGTCCCTGCTGCGGGCGCATGTCCGACTGCACACGGGAGAGAGACCCTTTGTGTGCAGCTGGGTCTTCTGTGGAAAACGATTCACACGCAGTGACGAGCTCCAGCGACACGCCAGGACACACACGGGTATGCAACCTCCAAATATACACATGCACAAAATACAAATGTGTTGCTTCGCTGTGTAAATTCTCTTCATTATTACTTTTTTTTGTCTGTTTTCAGGAGACAAACGTTTTGAGTGCAATAAGTGTCAGAAACGTTTCATGCGGAGCGACCACCTCACAAAGCATTACAAAACACACATCAACACAAAGAGCCTGTGAACATCATCTTTCACAGGGTTTCAGGAACTTTGGAGGGGATAAATAAGAAAAACGCTCTTCCCGGGGCTCGAAGGATGGGAGGAAACAGAGAGGTCAACCCCCTTTCATGTGTACGACATGACCCTGGAAAGTTACCTGTTTATACCAGCTGTTTCAGGGTAGACTACACTCCCGCTGTCCACTTTTTTACTCGCTCTTATTGTCAGAGGAAGGCTGGCAGGCCGTAAAGTGCGGCCCTAACCTGAGATTCACGAAGAACGTGGGTGCCAATTGTGTCTTGGTGCGGAAAGGCATCTGTCTCAGCACCAACAGACACTCCAGCCAAGAAAAGAAAAAAATAAGTTACTTTACCCCACTACCCCCACCACCCCCAATTTTTCACATGTATGTTTTGGTTGTTTTAGCTATATCATGCCCCTCACAATGAAGTGTAGCAGCTAATGGACAGTGTTTTCTGGCTTTTATTGTGTAAATGTTTGTTTTCATACATACAAACATACATTTGTACATACTATGGCAAATTTGAATACATAAGCGCCGCGGTTTGGACAAACTCTTTGACCCAGTGAAATTATTTTCAGTTATTAAATGATTTTTTTAATGTCTGCTTTAGAATTTTAAACGGAAGCTTGAAACTTTGTATAACTTTAGTTGATTGGTTTTAACAGTAGTGAAGGTTTGGAAAAAAAATATTTTGGCTTTTACATACTTGTCCAATGTTAGACAATCATGTCGTGTATAAAGGAGATACATAGGAGAGTAAATATCTTGGGATTTGCTACACGTTTAAAGGTTGGTCATCATATGAAATAAGGAATAATTTATTTAAAAGAAAACAAATGGAATTGAATGTATGCAGATTGTGTCTGTTAAAAGATTGCTAATGTGTCCATTCAAAAAAATGTAGATAAGAAGTCATGTTTATGTTCTGTTGTGAAGCAAGAAGAAATTTCTCACAAATGTGATGAAAATGTGATTGTGGTTATACCAATTTAAATGTTTTTATTTCATTCAAGGTACGAGTAAAGCGGCTACTGGATTTAATGGCTCGTTAAATTCAGTCATTCCATTTAAGTTAATCTAAGTTTTTGTCCAAGCTCTCTAAAGGAGGCCTTAAGAGGGGAAACAAAATCTGTGCTCATGTATGTTTGTATAGTGTCTGAGTTCATACTGCTCTATTTGGGTGTAAAATGTAGGATAATTGTTACATAAATGTGTATTGGCTGTTGTTGCCAAACATGAAAGATGTGGACTGTGTACAGTGTAAATGAGAAGGAAAAAAAACAACATTGTATAGTTTCATTCCTATAATATGTAAGACTAATAGATTTCCCTTTTATTGACTAAAAGTTGCCTTAGTCTGCAGCACCCCATATTTAAAGAGATTTGTCTTTTTCCAGGGAACTGCATTTGTAGACCTGCTTTATTATTATTTTTTTTGTCTAACTTATAAAGTGTTATGAAATGCCAATTTATGTGCACTGACCAAATTCAGGGTTTTCACTGAGTGGATAATTTAATTATTTGGTTTATGTACCTACGTTTGATTTGAAAGAATAAAAAGTTCTTTATCTATCCTTGATAAACCCCACATTTAAGAGCCCTGGCTTTGAATATCGGTAGGTAAACTTGTGTTTGTATAACTTGTATTGAGGCGCTTAGACCAGAGAACTTGCTATCTTTTTCTACAGTCAGACCACCTCTCCCACTCACCTAATAAAGCATAACACAAAACATTCAGTGTTTCTCTGGTTTTGAATGCAATAGTTCAGTCAAAAATAACATTCTTCATCATTGATATCATTCTCATGTTTAACCCACAAAGGCCTTTTTGTCATGACTGTGCAAACATCAGGGGCAAAGCTTGTGGTACATTTTAGACTTGAGAGATAAATGTGACCTGATCAAGTTGCCCCAATTAAACTATGGGGGTAGCATGTTTTAAATTTGTCAACAAATGGCTGGTACATTTTACAAGTGCAGAGTAACTCCTAATTCATATAATGGGTCTCTTATTAGTCACCATTTTGCCCAACAGAAGTACAAAATGTTTTTTTGCTGCTGCTGCAATAGCAAACAAAAGAAAGCACATGGAATGTACTGATTCACTAGAGGGCTTTGAGTCATGTATACAAACAAAATTGATAAATAGCGAATATTAAAATATAAGGAAAAAAATCTTCTAATGTTATGGGCATGTATATAAATGCCACTTCATGATTGAGCGCCGCAAGCTGAATAGGTTGGTTCACAAACCGATCAGACAATACCTCAGGTTGGAAAGCTGGATTTGGCCAAAGTATAACTGATTATTCTGAGGTCCCCATCTGGGACATTGTGGGCTCACCGAGAGAACATATACATAGGTCCCCTACCCTTTTGGTTGATGTTATAGCTAAGAGAAAAGCAGTCCTCATACAAAGACTCTTAATGTCCACTTGTTCAAGTTGTTCAAGCTTATAAGGTGCTGAGCATAGACTATTAAGCACCACCTGCAGGTCCCACTGAATTTGCACTACACGTGCTGGTGGATTAAGACTTACTGCTTCCTTAGGAAAAGCCGCCATTAATCTATTCATACCAATCTGTATGCCCATTCATTTGCGAAAACCTGATGTTGCCACAGTCCTCCCCATCCGGTAAGGGAAGTATCCGTTGTCATTACTTACCTACGTGCCAGAGGTGGTCCCATTGGTACACCCCTTCACAGAAATCGTTCTTGTCTCCAAGGCCTCAGATGAACAGAACAACTGGTTGTGATCTGAAAAAGGGTATTCCAATTGTGGACTGCCAACAACCGTCTGGCTATCAGCCAGCGTTGAAATGAGCGAAGGTGTATAAGGCCTAATTGAACGGCTGATGAGGCTGCCGTGAGAAGGCTAGCTAGCTGTAAGACGCTGAGATTAGGTAGCTTGTATCAAACTTGGAACTTCGCTATCCCTCCCCGTATAACCTGCCTACTGAACGCTGTGAGGGTGGCCCTCATCGACATACAATCACAGGAAGAGTATTGACTATCACAAAGAGAGGCAGCTCTGTAGGTTTCTTTTCTGTAGGTTTACCTTCAGTCCTAATGCATGCTCCAGTAAGCGCTGTGTAGAGGCAGCCTGTAGAGGTGTCCTGGCACAGAGCAACCAGTCTTCCAGGTACAGGAGAATCATCATGCCCTCCTGCTGCAGAGGTCCTAGTGCCACTTGGATACACCGTGTGAAAACACAGCGAGAGAGGGAGAGGCCATAATATGGCAGGACTTGATATTGGTATGTCCTGCCCTGGAACGTTAACCGAAGAAACTTTCTGTGATGAGGTGCAATGGGGATGTGGAAGTATGCATCCTTCAGATACACAGAAGTAAACCACATGCATGGTACGATGGCTTGCAGGACATCTATGACATGCAGCATGCAGAAAGGAAGGTGTTTGAGACTCCTGTTTAGGCATCTGAGGTCCAGGATGGGCCTGAAACTTCCATCCTTCTTGCAAACAATGAAGTATTTTGAATGAAATCCCCCAGGATGTTTTCAGGGATTTACTTTAACTATTGCTCCCTCTCCAGTAGCTTCAAGACCTCCAAAAATAGAGAGAAAGCTTGATGAAGGTCCCAAACCACTGTGAGTCAAGTATATGTGCTTAAAACTATCCTTTTAATCTAGCAAAATCATCTCAACTTAAATTCCTGAATTGGGTATGTGATTGACTGCCTGTGTCTGGTAGATGCTCTGACCTGTTGCTGGTTCTGAAGTCGGACCACACTGACTCTGACTAGCCAGTGGTGATGCAAGGGCTGGGGGGTCTGTTTGCACCTGATCTGCCTGTTAGTCCAGTAATTTTAAGCCAAAATGGGGGTCAACCTTGAACAAATTGCAACAAGCAAACTCAACTGATTTTGTATCCTCAATATGTCCTGAGTAAGGAAAAAAAAGTCCCAAAGAATCCCATTAGGGAAAGTTTAGGAAAAAACAAATATAGCCTATTCATTCTTTTTCTTACGAGAATAGGGTAAAAAGTTTAACCTTTAGATATCACCATGAAAATTACTGAGTTGATTACTTGCATCAAGCCAAACAAAAAATGTATTCCAAGTTTTTAAAAATTGTTTGTTAAGATGGACAAACGGTGCATAATCTAATTACGTATGTGCTAATTTGCATAAATACCACAACAGATCTAAACATTGGGTCTAGCCAGGTGAAAATGTCTTGTCGAATCTTGTTGACACATAACAGTAAAATACTTAATGTTAAAGTCTGAATGGAACCCATTAAGGCTACCCATGAGCATACATTAATTATTAAGAGATGGGGTTTGGGGCTGGGTCTGTGCGACTGTTTCTGGGGGACGAGTCTAAGGGAAGAACAGGAGACAAGGGTAAGGAGAATGCAGAAGACAAAAGGTAAGTAAAATAAAAAGTGAATCCCCAGAAACAGATTTCGAAACTTTCCCCAAATGGGATTCTTAGGGACTTTGTTTCCTTACTCAGGACATAATGAGGATACAAAATTATTTTGTTGAGTTTGCTTCTGTTGCAATTTGTTCAACCTTTTTTTCATAAAATGACTGGACTATGTTTGTGCTTATTTTAAAATAACTCTGATATCTCTCCCTTTCTTTTCATGTTTAATTGACCCTGTTCAAAAATATGACAAATTTAAAATATGATTCCAATCATATTCATATTCTAATCATCATCCAATTACCAACATTTAACTCTTTCTCGCCAGTATAAAAAAAAATGTGGTTTTGGTAATTTTCACAATTTCATGGCACCCTAGAATATTTTGTTGTATGAATATCTGAACATACCAAAAAAAAAGAACAAACCCTGTGCTTTTAAAACAAAAACAAAAAAATAATGTTATTCTAGCTTCGTGCGTCTTTTTTTTTATCAACACTTGAATGTTGGCAAGTTTCATAAAAAGCAACATGAGCAAAATGCTGAGAAAATCGCATTTTTATCAAAGACTACATCTAGATAAGATTCATAATGATGATCAAAACACAGTAGATCGAGTCCATCAACAACCTACACCCATAAAGCTTCATAGACCTATAGTGATCGCATTATGATATCGCTTGTTTCTGCTCTTCTTTGCCTGCGTTTTGATCTCCTATCCTCACATTAGCTAGAACATTTGTGTAACGTAGGCTACAACACACGGCAAGGTACTGTATATGCGTGTATTAGGCGGCCTAATGTAGGCTATTGGGAGCAAACCACCCTGATGCTAAACCTTAAAAGCTTACTTCAAATATGATGTTTTCCTATTCGGTGAAGTTCGGTATCTTGCAACCATCTCTCGTCCTCTGCTCGTCCGTTTGAAAACTGCGCGCGCCGCGCTGCCGGCGAACGTATTTTTTTTTTTTTTTTAAATCAGCATCAGCAACTGCAAGTAGCAAATAAAATTTTGGGGTGGCACCCGGGGTGGCCAATCGCATGTCAGGGGTGTCCAGTGCCACCCCGGACCCCCCTCTGGCTCCGCCACTGCTCACACAGACAGAATTATCACCATTAAAGTTTCGTATAAGAGTCCTGGTTGAACACTTTGACTAAAACTGGTGAATTTCATTAATATTAACCGTGTTTCTCTTTCCGCAAACCACACGCGTTTCTCTCTCACCTCTTCCACGCTCTTCCTCTCTTCCTTATCCTTTGACCTCAAATGTGATTCGATCATTCACAAACTTTCAGAAATAAAATAAATTCACAAAACATTTGTGTAATTCTTTCTTCCTACTCTTACAGGGATATTTAAAGTATTTTCACATATATTATTACACAACAAATATTTAACATTTTAAATGCTGTAGTCAGTAAACCATGAACATAACCCAATATGCATTTATCTCATTGTACAAAATCATAAACTCATTGCTGGTCAATGAATCTTAACTTTTTAACCTTACATTCCATTTATTAAACTATGAAATTATTTATTCAAACTTGTATATCTTATTCTAATGAATATATTTCAACATGGTTACATGCTCAAGCTCATTACAGCAGGATGGATTCTTGTTGCCTGTCAATGTTGTTATCGGTCATCATGCAGCTGGATAAAATCGTTCTTAAGTGATTCCAACAATATCGTTTCTAGGCCGTTATCGTTATAGCTGTGGTGTGAATTCTGCTATTCTTTGAGAATGATTTTTAGAACCTTTACTTATCGTCCTTGGTGTGAATGGGCCTTAAAAGATTATTTCTTGGGATTTAGCCTAAGAATCGATCTCAGTTCATTAAACTGAGGATTAATTAAAATCGAGAAATCTACCATTTTTACCCAACCCTAGTAATTACTGTAATGATTCTGAACTGTAAAAAGCCTTCATGTGCTTGTATAACTTGTAATTACATCGTGTAAACTCTCTGAGAGCTACAACCATGTGGCCGTACGACCACTGCAGATTTATAATAGCTAAGTAATAAAAAAAGTTCAGACATTTTTATAGACAACTAAACAGTCAGTAATCAAATAAGAACAAATAAACAATTACATAGCACTAATACAATATAGAACAAAGATACAAATGAAATGAACAGCCGTGAATGAGATCAATTTCCACAGTTTATTAATTAATTTCTAAGTCATTTGATTTGTGCAACTCAACCTTTACACAATTACATTTCTTCTCCTTTTTTTTTGTACTCAAGTCTTTTACATACTATTTTTGACATCTTGCAGCCCCAGTTTTCATTTACTTTTATTGTATTGAAAAGAGCAGATTTCTGCCTAACATTTACTTCTTCAATTACTAAAGAAAGTCGGGTTTGGAATTACATGAATAAGTAAACAATTTATTTATTTAACCTTTATTTTGAAGGCGAATTACGCAGCCGCAGCCTTTTGAAACGCCTTCACAGTGTTTCGCTTCACGCTTCTAGATGACGTGCGACTGCGAAATGCTTGGAGGATAAAAACATTGGTTGCTTACAGGTAGGAAGCAAAATTCATAATACTTTTCTTCAGAAAGAGCAGAAACTAAAGCGTGTCGTACTATGTATAAGGTCACATAGTTGGTTATCAACAAAGACATTTAAATTAAAATTTTCTCCTGATATGTCTGACAGTAATTATGATATTATTTATACGTGACATTGGCTGTGTCTTAAAACCTAGGGAGCTGCCTATCTGTGCAGCACCTATGTTGCCCAAAAGTGCGGTCTAGGTAGGCTGCTCACTGGGTACATTGGTACCTGCTCACTAGGTAAACATTGTTTGTTAGGTAAAGTACTGTGAATGCACTTTGCCTGTCCATCACATCCAAACCCTTTTTCGCCCTAGGACCTTATTTCAGCCCCCAGGGGTCTTCAGAGGCCATGGGGGGGAATACACGTGTGTTTGGAGCAGCTGAGTTCATATCAGAGCTCTGTCACACTAATGTAGACAGACCATTTCCTGTGTGGCAGAATGGCACCATCAGTCCCTGTGTTAACCAGCTTTTTTTGGGATCACTAGCACATGCTTTTATTGCCATCATCAGTGCCTGTTACATTAGTGTGCCCAGGTGAGTTAAAGCTATTATATAAGGCTTATGCTGAAATACACTACCATTCAAAAAGTTTCCAGTTTCAACATTGAATTAAATGTTTCTTGAGCATCAAATCAGCATATTCCTGAATGGTTGAATTAGAGAATGATTTCTGAAATCATTCTGAATGATGCTGAAAATTTGTTGCCATCACAGAAATAAATAACATTTGAAAATATATTCAAATAGAAAACAGTTATTTTAAATTGTAGTAACTTCACAATATTACTATTTTCTGTATTTTTGATCAAATAAATGCGGCCTTTGTGGGCCTAAGATACTTTTTTCACTTCAAAACATAAAAAACCGTACCGACCCCAAACTTTTGAATGGTAGTGTAAGTGTATATGTAAAAATCTCAAAGTGAAAGTCAACATGTCATGAAATCCGAATGGACCGTTTACTTGCATAAAACACGGTCAACCGGTTTCGCTGCAGGTTCAAAATTTTGTTTAATATCCCTCTCAGAAATATATCAAATTATGGATTTAAAGTGGGTTGCATTTGATATTGACTTTCATTATGTTATTTATGTTGATGTCAAAATACTTTTTATATATACTGTATATAATTATTGTTTTATTACCTATAGACTTACCGATATTGTATCCTCCCTTCCCATTGGCTGGGGCTTCAGGACCGCATCGACCGTGCTGTTGGCTCTCTTGTTTTTTGGAGACTTGGTCCTGGTTTTTGAACTCCAGGCTCCAGACGTTTATCTGGATGTCTTAGCCGATGGATGTGCCATACTGGCCTGGATGGTTCATTTTGGGGCCGTTTTGGCCTTACAAAGGACAATGTACAGAAGGACTCGAGGTCCTGCTGTGCTTCCTTTGCTCCTTATTCTCTCCATCCCTAATCTAGCTTTTGTCCTCACTGCCTACATCCAAGAAATCAATCGTCTTGGAGTCTCAGAGCCTCTGCTGGTTGTCCGTCTTGCTCTAACAGTAACCAGGGCTGCTCTGGTGCTGGTCTATCTCTTTGGTTATATCTTTCCCTGTTACAGAAATCAAAGGGACCTTCTGTCTTGCAATGCAGAAGATGAAGTTCCATTGATTGTCTCCTTTGAACCCAATGAAGGGGTGACTGTAGCTGAGGATGGCTGCAACTGGCTGTCCAGGCTGCTGTACCTGTGGCTGAACCCTTTGCTGAAGCGAGGTAAACGTGGAGAGCTGAAGAGGCCATGTGACGTCTTCCAGCTGCCACTTCACCTACGCACCAAAGCAGTCAATCTCCGGTTCTACCAGTGTTGGCAGAAATGTCTCCATCCAAGAGGTCAAGAAAAGCCTGTGAGACTTGATAGACTTTCAAGAGGAAACCTGCAGGACAACTCTTGGAGTGAGGCAGAGCCAGAGAGGATATGTGAAGGAACGCAACATGATGTCAAACTTCTGCAAGTGTTGCACAAGGCTTTTGGTCTACGCTACTACCTGCTGGGTGTGGTGAAGTTAGTAGCTAGTATGCTAGCTTTTGCAGGACCCCTGCTTCTCGGTCAGTTGGTGGGTTTCATGGAGACCGAGGGGGCACCACTGAGCAAGGGTGTGTGGTGTACCGTGGGACTGTTTGCTAGTACCTTTCTTGCTGCCCTGCTGAGGAACGTCTTTGTTTATGAAGTATCAAAGGTTGCGTTAGAGGCTCGGGCTGCTGTGATTTCCACCATATACAGCAAAGCTCTAAAAGTCAGTGCGCCTGCTCTGGCTCGCTTCAACATGGGCGAGGTTGTCAACTTCATGAGCACAGACACAGACCGTGTGGTGAATTTCTTCAACAGCTTCCATGAAGTTTGGAGTCTTCCCTTCCAGTTTGTCCTTGCACTTTACCTGCTTTACCTACAGGTGGGCGTGGCCTTCTTGGGAGGAGTGGCCGTGGCCGTGCTGCTCGTGCCTTTGAATAAAGTCTTGGCTTCCCGAATTCTGGAAAACAATAAACATATGCTGCTACACAAGGATGGGAGAGTGAAGGTGGGACTGTTTTGTATATGTAAATCTAATGATCTGTAATAATTTTTTATTTAATCCCCCGGTTTCACAGACAAGGCTTAAAGGAGTAGTTCACCCAAAAATGAAAATTTGCCAATGATTTACTCACCCTGAAGCCATCCTAGGTGTATATGACATGCTTCCTTCAGACGAATACAATCGGAGTTATATTAAAAAAATGTCCTGGCTCTTCCAAGCTTGAAAATGGCAGTGAATGGCTGTATGTCTTTGGAAGTCCATCAAAGTGCATCTATTCATGATTTAAGTGCTCCACGCGTCTTCGGGGGTTAAAGAAGGCCTTCTGAAGTGAAGTGAAGCGATGCGTTTGTGTAAGAAAAATATCCATATTTAAAACTTTATCGACTAAAATAACTAGCTTCCGGCAGACGGCTGTACGCATCGATTTACGCCAAAAGAGTAACACAATGTAATGACGAATGCGGTTGCCCAGCCCTGTTTATTTGAACCGCGAGGCGTCAATTGCCGTCATCACGTTGTGGATATGGAAGGCCTTTATTAACCCCCGAAGACGCGTGGATCACTTTTATGATGGATAGATTCGCTTTGATGGACTTCCAAAGACATACAGCCATTCACTGCCATTATCTGCCATTATCAAGCTTGGAAGAGCCAGGACATTCGGACAACTCCGATTGTATTCGTCTGAAAGAAGAATGTCATATATTCTGTCATATACACCTGAGATGGCTTCAGGGTGAGTAAATCATGGGCTAATTTTAATTTTTGGGTGAACTATCCCTTTAAGCCTAGTCCCAGACTAAAATGCATGTTTGAGCGGTTTTAGCTGAAAGCAACTTGCACTGACATATCTTAAAATATGCCTTTTACATTGTTTCGTCTCAAGATGCACACCGTAATGTTTTACATATGGCACGTTTATTAAAGCCACCTAAATGCCCTAATTGAACTAAGGCCTAATCCTGGCTTAATCTAAGCTCTGTCTGTGAAACCGGGCCAGTATGTCTTTTGAATTTGGCTTTAAGTAAATGCACTACCATTCAAAAGTTTGGGGTCAGTAAGACTTTTTTTTTTTCTGAGAGAGAGAGATATTAATGCTCTTATATTTAGCAAGGATGCATTAAATTAATCAAAAGTGACAGTAAAGACTTTCATAATGTTACAAACTATTTCTTTTTCAAATAAATGCTGTTCTTTTGAACTTTCTATTCATCACAAAATCCTGAAAAAAAAGTATTTGGGTTTACACAATTAAGCAACATGGATGATGATGATAATAAGAAATGTTTTTGAGCATGAAATCAGCATATTAGAAAGAACTGAAGGATAATGTGACACTAAAGATTATTCAGCTTTGCCATCACAGGAATACAGTAGAATTAAAAATATATGAAAATGGAAAGCAGTTATTTTAAATTGTATTTAAAATTGTACTTTTAATTAAATAAGCCTCAGCAGCCTTGGTGAGCATAAGATATTTCTTCCAAAAACATATAAAAATCTTGCCAACCCCAAACTTTTAACAGGAGTGTAATACAGTGGTTCTTAACCAGGGGGCCTGGGCCCACTAGGGACCCTCAGCAAACTTTCAATCTGACTTAGATGACAAAAGAAGCATTAAAATGAGCTAAAACGACTAAAAATCAGACCTTCTAGAGCTGTCTAGACCAGGTAAAATGTAAATTAATCAAAAATTTAAATTCCATTTACTTTTATTATAAAAAAAGTAAAGCTTTAAATATTTTATTGGGTATAAATTAAATATAAATTATTTATTTTTTAAAAACATTGTCCTTAATCCGTATCCAGTAAATCATCTGGGGCCTCATGTACAAAGACTTGCGTTGAATTCATACTAAAACATTGCGTATGGACAAAGCTGTAAATGTGCGTACACTCACAAAAAAACAGATGTATGAATCTCTGCGTACGAAGGATCCCATGCATATTCTCTTTGTACATCCCAATTAACGTAAAATTGAGCGCACATGCACGAGCACAACGCCCCACCCAGTCTCCTCCCCCAATTAAATTAATTTAAATATGGTAATCAGTCCAATTTGGCAAAAGAAACCTGCAAGAACATGGCTAAAGCAAGCAAGAAACGAAATTTCACTGAAAATGTCTTCTATGTGAATATTTGTTAAAGTGTAATTTATTCCTGTGATCAAAGCTGAATTTTCAGCATCATTACTCCAGTCTTCAGTGTCACATGATCCTTCAGAAATCAGTATAATATGATGATTTGATAATCAAGAAACATTTATGATTATTATCAGTGTTGAAAACCGGTGTGCTTCTGCTTCATATTTTCGTGGAAACCGTGATATAGTATTTTCAGGATTCTTTAATGAATAAAAACTTAAATCAAACAGATATAGAAATCTTATAATCTTTTGTAACATTATAAATGCATTTACTGTCACTTTAAAAAAAATTCAATGTGTCCTTGCTGAATAAAAATATTACTTTCTTTTTTTTATCTTTACTGACCGAATTAATGAAGTTTATTTTTTTATTCCTAGTTAAGCCAACGCTGCCATTTCTAGACGTGTTGTATCAATTTGCACATGCTTTATATAGCCTATGTTCTTACTTAATTGCATAATAGAATATTTTAATAAGACTCGTGTGACAATAATATGTCAAATAATTGATCAATTACAAATTATAAGCAATATCTGACAGCTGGTGGTGCGATCATCTGGCCGTGAACGTGAAAGCTGGTGTACGCCGTGTTTTTGTGCGTACGCACGCAGTGTTGATACATGAGGCCCCTGGAGAAGTCATGGGGACTTTTAAATATTGTTGTTGATGACAGGAGCCTTGAATTTAAAAAGGTTTTCTACCGCTGGTGTAGTAGCTTCCAGTGGATAATCAAATATCTGATGTCTTTTGTCTAAAGCTAATGACAGAGATACTCTTTGGAATTCGGGTCCTGAAGTACTATAATTGGGAGGAGCACTTCACTCAAAAGATTGCGGAGGCCCGTAAAAAAGAGCTCCATCACCTGAAAGTTCTGAAGTACTTGGATGCTGTATGTGTGTACACCTGGGCTGCTCTGCCCGTGGTCGTCTCTATCCTCACATTCATCACATACGTCCTGCTGGGAAACAATCTCACTGCTGCAAAGGTGTGTAGATCACACTTTAAAGGATTACGCTGGCTTAAACACAACAGCTGTCGCATAGTCGTCTTTTTTAAGTGTAATATACCACAGCTTGGAATGTTTCTGTAAAGGGGAACAGAGTCTGCTCTGCGTTTCAATATTTTTGAATGCTGCATTTTATATTTTTCTTGGCAGGTGTTTAGTACTCTGGCTCTTGTGGGGATGCTCATTCTTCCTCTCAATGCCTTTCCCTGGGTGCTGAATGGAACCCTGGAAGCTAAAGTGTCATTAGACCGTCTTCAGCGCTTCCTCACGCTACAGGATCAGGACCTCACCGCCTATTACACTCAAGGTACCTGACCTGTTTCTTAAAGGTTAAAATAGTCTATAGCACAACCCAAAAGTCTAGTGTTATTTTATGTTTTTCTCATTGATCGTACTGTTATAACATGGCTCTCTGGAATACTTTATTCTGATGCAGGGTTTCTGTTGATAAAAAGCTGATAATTATTTGAAATCATTAATTAAATTTAAAAACACAACAAATATTTGTCTACTTGTCATGTGAACATTATCTGATGTTGGAGAACCATAAACATGCAAATGTGTTTTTAAATGACTCAAATAAAGAAAATAATTGAAATTAAATACTTGAAATTAAATAACCTGAAATGTAAATACAGGTAAAGCGGTTTGAATGGCAAAAAAGTTTGGGAATCACTATTCTGATTCAACAGTGTTTTTGTTTTGTTTTCTTATTACTTGTCATTTAAACATGGTCACCTAAATTAAACTCTTTATGTAGGCAAATTCATATAATTAATAACAACATTGATGAATAGATTTAATTGGGATATTTCATATGTCATTTATTTTTTTCTGCAGTGTGTCCTGAGGACCCTCTGTCTGCTGTTCAGATGGACCAGGCGAGTTTCTCCTGGAAGCAGCCAGTGGATTCAGATTCTGTCAGTGTGCCTGATGACAAGACAGAGGATAGGTCACCACCACCACACAGCTTTTATCTGGATGCACTCAATCTCAGCGTTAAAAGGGTATGCACTGAAGGAGGAGTAGCTCGGCATTGTGCTTTAGTTGGACCTAGTAGCTCAAAAGTTTCACCCTGAACAATAGAGAGAGAGAGAGAGAGAGAGAGAGGAATCTCCCTTAAAAAAAGTTTTATTTTGGTTGTTTCTTCAAATATTTTGTCGCAGGTTTGAATAATACAAAAGTATGTTAGTTTGTAAATGTCTTTGCTTTCTGGCTCCAGGGCTCTCTGGTGGCTGTGGTGGGAAAAGTTGGTTGTGGGAAAAGTTCTTTGTTGGCTGCCATAACAGGAGAGCTTACCAGGTACTAATTCATAAAATCTCTACTGCCCTACAAAGGCAACAGGCAGTAACTTCATTTTTGGTCAAAAAGTAGTTATTGATATTTTTGGGACATTCAAGTCTTCCTTTATCGCGTGGATAAGTATCTTGAGTCAATTCCGTTGTATTTTCGAGAAAATAATGGGTTATCTTAACAGTTACTTCCAAAAGAACAGGAGAAACCAAGGCAGAACACCGTAACACCAGTTACCTTTCTTTGCCTTTGTTTTGGAACGCTCAAATTGAGTAAGGGGGGTACTCTGCTATTGTTTAGCCATTGTTTATGCGTTACTTTCTCATTCTCCCTTTGTTTTACTGTCCATTAAAATGTGCAAAATAGGCCTGTTGAGATGGCTTTGAAACGTAGACATCAAGGTCAGAAACACAACAGATGCAAAGAAATTAGATAGATCGCATTCTAGCTAGCTAGCAGCCTATAGCAAAAATAGGCTAATCCAATAAATCCAATCCAATAAATAGGCTACCAAACTGCTCCATATAACAAAGCAATTGTAAATCATCCAAAATAAATGCCATGATCACTAGATTTTATACAGGTGTTACTATTATGATTTTGTAAATGGTGATCAGCAACCAAATATTTATAATGTGGAAGTTATTGCCATTTGCCTTTGTTTTGTCTGCAAAAACCGAGAATTCACACAAAGGCAGAGTACAAAGTTTGAGTTCAAGATTTTTTTCATTTCATATTTTCATTACTAAAATATCTAATTTCCAGTGTCATAACTGTCATTAATTTGGCTGGATAACTAAAAATCTTTGAGGCATTTTTCTCAGTTCCACACTCTAGCAAGTTAAGGTATTTTGCCTTTGTAGGGCAGTCTAGCAATGTGCAAAATAAAATACCAGAACAATATATTTATGAAGTAACTCTTCAAGGCAATTTAAATGTAAAGTATATGCACTTCCGTTTACAAATTTAGACTATTTTTGTTAATAATTTATATTAACAAAATAATAATTTTGTTTTTGAAAGAAGTCTCTAATGCTCACCAAGGCAGCATTTATTTGATCAAAATTACAGTAAAAACTTTAATATTGTGAAATATTATTACAATTTAAAATAAATGTTTTCTGTTTGAATGTATTTTATATATTTATAAATGTTATTTATTCCCGTGATGCAAAGCTAAATTTTCTAAATTTTTACTCCACTCTTCAGTGTCACATGATCCTTCAGAAATCATTCTAATATACCGATTTCTTGCTCAATGAATAAACACTTATTATTATTATTAACAATGTTGAAAACAATTGTGCTGCTTAATATTTTTGTGGAAATCATGATACTTTTTTCAGGATTAGTTAATGGATAGGAAGTTCAAAAGATTTATTTTTATTTTTTTTTACTTTTTTTGTAACAATGTCTTTTACTGTCATTTTTATTACATCCTTGCATTTGTTTCCAATATTTAAATATTTTGATACTTAAAGCCCTTATTATTTTTGCATTTACATTTGTTGCTTTAAATGGAACAGATATTACACACTTAACATTCTTCATTATTTTGTGGTTTTGTCTCCTGTAGGTGTGGAGGCGAAGTATCTGTTCAGGGAAGAGAACAGGGATTTGGATTGGCCGCCCAGGAGTCATGGATCCAGCATGCAACAGTGAAGGACAACATTCTTTTTGGCAGAGACTTTGACAGCATTTTCTACCAAGCTGTGATTGAGGCCTGTGCCCTTGCTGATGACCTAAATGTGGGTGTATATCGAGCTATCTTTATTCTGCATGCAGTTTTTCTTATGAATTGCTTGTTTGAAATCTATGGAAAGTTCAAACTGACACTGAGCTGTGCTATTTTGTTCAGATCTTGCCCGGTGGTGATCAGACAGAAGTGGGAGAGAATGGTGTGACTCTGAGCGGAGGACAGAAAAGCCGCCTCGCTTTGGCCCGGGCTGTTTATATGGTGCAATTTTTTTTTTAAACGTCATATAAGATGTTTGATTGATGCTCTAAAAGGCCCAAACAGAAAGTTCTAACAGATGTGGGCAGAAATATGATGTGTGTATTTATAGTGCATTTCATATTTCAGGATAAAGAAATCTATTTGCTGGATGATCCTTTAGCAGCTGTGGATGCTGATGTTGCCCACCATCTCATGGAGAAATGCATCTTGGGAATTCTCAAAAACAAGACCAGAATTCTTTGTACTCATCGGATAGAGTTTGTGGATAAGGCAGACGTGGTGGTGCTGATGGACAATGGGATGATTGTAAAAACAGGTACCAATCGTCACAGGCATGCCCTCTTTGCTATTTACTGTCAAAAACAGGAACTTTGTGAGTTTATTAATGAATTGACTTGAATTTACTAATAAAACTCTCTGCTTTGTCTGTTTTTGTGGTTAAGGGACACCAAATGAAGTCCTTTCTTTGGTAAAACCCCCTAAAGACAGCAAGAACAACAGCAATGCTAAGGAGAAAGGTACTGATGCTTTTCAAATGAGTGAGCGAACCATTTCCTTTTTTTTTCTTGGTGCACTTCAACTGTGATTATGCAAATAAATCTTTCTCAGATGCTATAGTCAGAGAGGAGGTGGAGGCCAATGAGCCGGAGCTAGAATCAGAGCTAAAGATGTTTGGGGAGGAGCAGAAGCAAATGGGAAAGCTGTCCTGGGTTGTGTACTGCTCCTTTTGGAGAGCAGTGGGTGGATGCTTGGCTGTAGCTGTTCTGCTCTCCCTTTTCCTAATGCAAGGTACTAACAACTGTATCAATATGAGCTTTATGTATTATAAAAGCATCGCAGTAAGATAGTCACTGCACTACTGTACAGTCAATGCTTTGATTTGCTTTATACAGCCACCAAAAATGTGTCCGACTGGTGGCTCTCTCACTGGATTTCACATATGAAGGACAATGCGACTGAGCTGGTGTTACTGTCAGCTGATCCCCTCTTGACTCTGACTTTCCTGTCTCCTGAGAGACTTATGTGAGTCACACATTTCGTTAAATATTTTTTGATATTATTTACACTACCATTCAAAAGTTTGGTGTCAGAAATATTGAAAGAAGCCTCTTCTGCTCACCAAGGCGGCATTTATTTAATCAAAAATACAGTAAAACTATTGTGAAATATTATTGATGCAGGCAGACGAGCAATGATTATGTCAGAGATCAAATTTTGAATAAGGAATAACACATTTTATTAAATATAAAAGGCAACAAATGAATTGAGTAAATATCAAATTTGTAATAGGATATAAGTTTCAAGATAGAAAAAAATATCTATTTTAGTCAATAGATTATAATAAAATCCAAAGTAGTGTATCTAATAGATGAATTTTGTGAAGATCAGAGAGTATAGAGGAAGAAAGGCCCAAAAGAAGTGAGATATTTGCAGAATGTGAGAGGAAAAAGAGAAGAGGGTAACACTTTATTTTAAGGTGACTTAGTGACACGTAACTTACTACACTACTTACTATAGTAATAACAGTAAAGTGCATAATTACAAGTAACTAAACCAAACCCAGAGCGTAACATTATAATAAGTACATGTAATTAATTAATATTACTCGGTACTTATTTGAGTAATTACAATGTAACTACATCACCTTAAAATAAGTTGTCACGAGAACAAGCTCAGAGTCATCTGAAACAAAACATTTTATATGCTGTGCTTATGTAACAGAAAGAGACTATGGAAAGTACTTTTTAACCCTTTAAACCTGAAGTGTAATAACAACCATGTGAATTTAACCATTTTGAAAAACTCTTATAAACTCTTAATAATCTACTGCCTTGATAAACACAAATAGGTATCGTTTGAACGCGTAGAGTCTGATTAACTGATTAATAAAAAACATCTTTTCATAATTTCTGAAATATATTTTTTGTACTATGTACTGTAAAATGTCAAAAACTTTATACAGCTTAGTTAGTCATTTGTCACGTCATTTGAAAGGTCTCACGAAGGAGAATACAACAAGCATAATTGTTTTGGCCTTTACCTAAACTTGAGCAATTTTTTGTAGGTGAAATCCCCCCCGACCCCGAAAAACCCATATGTAAATAATTTACAGATATTGCATTTATGTCCAAATTTTGCTTGTAATTTCATAAAACATGCTCAGATCGTGGCAAAGCATTATTTGCAGCAGATTCTCCTGATTAAAAAAGAGGCCAAACTAGTTTTTTGTTGAGGTATTGCATGTCAAATAAGAAAGATTTGAAAAATTCCCCTTGAGCACACTTTTTTGTCTTTTATCAGCAGTTTCTCAGCATGAGAATGTCCAAATGTGTTTTTTTTTTCTTCTCAAAATTTAAAACATTTTCTATCGAACAATACCTGCCTTTGTACTCTCATTGCCATAGTTTTGGAGTTATGAGTCTTTACTTTTGTGTATGTCACTCAGAAAAAATAACTCAAAATATGCCTTTTGGTCTTAAATGGTTAAAATTCTTTAATTCTTCTCTTGCTACCATTTAAGGCTGCACTAAAGACAAAATGCATCCTATCAGGTCTTATTAGGTCACCATGTCCTTGTACGCAATTGTGGTTTTAACACCTTTAAGTGAATATAGCAGATCTTGCATTATCTTATGTCTGCAGAAATGAAAACAGACGCACATCATGCAGTCAAGTCTGAAGGAAAATACATTTAAAGAAATCAATGACATGTACAGGAAAAAATCGTGTAACATTTTTACACAAGGCATAAAAAGGATATGGAATTCATAAAGAAACGATTAATAAGATTCATAACAAAACATAAAAGAAATGAATATAAGACAACAATAAAAATAGTCAAATTGAAAAAATTCAAATGTGAAAGATTTCACATAACATTAATTCATATTATACAACTTTCAGCATAATTTATCATTCTGATATGCTGATTTGGTGCTCAAAAACATTTCTTATAATTATCAATATTTAAAACAGAAGTGCTGCTTAATATTTTTGTGAAAACTGATATATTCTTTGATGAATAGAAAGTTCAGAAGAACAACATTTATTTAAAATGGAAATGAATTAAGTAAAATAATTACTTCACCTTCATAACGGCATAACATTCTATAATTACATATTTTCCAATGCAATAAGACTTGCATTCTAAAACTAAAATGTCATGTTTTTTGCATCTGAAATGGAAATAATATGTAAAACATTGGAATGTTTAATTGGAGTCTGGATATCTCATTTAAACGAATGTCAAAATCTTATTTTATGTCTTATAATGTTCTGTTTTAGATAGATAATTTACAGAAGTTTTGTTTCTGTCTTGTGCCACAGTTGGAACTCATTTAACTTGACTTGTTTGGTTTATCAGATTTCTTGCACCTGACAGAGGTTCAGAGACTTCAGGAAGTATGAGCTCTGAGCTGAAGTTTTACATGACTGTGTATGGATCTCTAGCGGCAGCGAACACTGTATTTACAGCTGCCCGTGCGTTTCTCTTCGCGTATGGAGCAATCCGTGCTGCTACTGTCATTCATAAGAGGCTTCTGTCTAGTGTACTGAAGGTAATGATTGTTGTCTCTGCATCTCTGATTGGGAGTTATTACTAAGCCCAGTTGAATAAAAGCAATTGCTAAAAAAAAAAAATATATTAAAAAAAATCTCATTTGTTTGCAGATGTCACTACTTGTTTTAATATTTTGTATCAATTTAAATATATAATCTAAATGTAACATCATTATATCTAAGTCTTTGCAATTATTATAATATATAATAATGTATAATGTTTTTTAAATGTGTGTATATTTACATTATTCATATGCTTCTCCCATTCTAGGCCACTATGACGTTTTTTGACACTACACCCTTGGGCCGTATCCTGAATCGCTTTTCCTCAGATATTTACTGTGTGGATGACTCTCTCCCCTTTGTCTTAAACATCCTCCTGGCCAATGTGTTTGGGCTGCTTGGGATGCTTGTCGTCATGACCTACGGGCTGCCTTGGGTGCTACTTCCTTTGGTTCCTCTGGGGGTTCTTTACTATCAAACTCAATGTTTTTATCGTCACTCGTCCCGTGAGCTGAAACGCCTGTGTAGCCTCACTCTCTCTCCAGTTTATTCACACTTCTCTGAAACCCTCAGTGGCCTGTCCACAGTGCGGGCCAGTGGACACACTGCCAGGTATGAAAACTAGCTGTACTTTTTCCTCAAATCATTTAAATTACCTTGAATCAGGGTTTGGTTTTAAAGAAATGTCTGGGTAACTTAATATAAAATGTTATATATGTAAAGAAGATAAAGAAAGTTATAGAAAATAGCTTTTTTTTTTTTGGACCATTAATTATTTTATTTTATTTTTTTGCATTGTGACATTAATTGATGCAAGAAATCTCCTTCTCACAATACAATAATGAAATAATTTATTTTTTCATCAGCATAAATTCAAATCAGTACAGCAAATGCTGCAATTTTACATTTAAATAATGTGTAATTTTGTTCAGATTTTATGTTGCATAATTCATGCTGAAAAAAATTAAAAAGTGATTTTTCACGCATGGATTACAGTCATTTCTGTAATCTGTAATTTTTCTCATTTGGCTTTGAGGTGAAATATGACCTGGACATTTTACTGACAGGGAGATTCACCCCTTACAATGAATAAAAATATTTTTCAGTAATTTTTTTTTACTAATAATGAAATAAACAAACATGGTTCTGTGTTATGTGTTCTCTCAATACTAATTACTAACTAATTAAATGATCTACTTGATAATATTACACTGAGATGAATGTTGACAATTGACTAATAATGATTGTATTCCTGAATAAAACGTTATTTTTATGTGTTTGAGAGCAGATTTGAGGAGGAGAATGAGAGGCGTGTAGAACAGAATCAGCGATGTCTCTTCAACAGTAATGCTGCCATGCAGTGGCTGGACATTCGGCTGCAGATGATTGGTGTTACCGTAGTAACCGGCATCAGCGTGATCGCTGTGATCCAGCATCAGCTCAAATCCATCGATCCAGGTTAACCTCTTTATGAGATAAGAGTATAAATTGACATTTTTGGCATTTAACAGATGCTCTTTACCGGAGTGAATTAAAATGGCTTTAGTTTCATGACAACAGAGCATTCTAGATAAAATAAAAGATTTTTATTTTTCTGTATTTTAATTATTTTTTCAAACATCAAATCTGAAATCAGACACAGTCTGTGTCTTGTGCAGACACAGACAGATTCACACGTACCTCATTGGTCTCTTATGGGACATTTAGGAAACTTCGCTCAACTGCACTATTATCCAATTTCATAAGATCACTGTCCAGTTCAACCATTAACGCATTTAAAATGGTTTTAAGAAATTGAAATTTTAAGTACTTAAATCTTCTCTTTTGCTGTACTCTGTTCTGTCAGGTCTGGTGGGTCTGTCACTGTCCTATGCACTATCCATCACCAACCTGCTGTCAGGGCTGATTTTCAGCTTTGCGCAAACAGAGATGCAGTTGGTGAGCATTGAGCGTACCGAGGAGTATTCCGCTAACATTCCCCAGGAGCCTCAACAAGCCAGCATTGAGGTAAGAGGAGTGATCGTTAGCCTAAAAGCTGTAATAGTCTAACCTTTCAATGAATAAATATATTTAATTTCTAACAAAAATATATATACAGTTGTAATAAAAATTATTCAACCCGCATTGCAAATCAGGTTTATTGGCTAAATTGTCTAAATGTACAGACTTTCAGCTGTTTGCAATGAACAAGTCAAACAAAATTAATTGAAATAGCTCAGCACAACAAATGTGGTTCCCCCAAAGTCAACTAAAAATGCCATTTTTTATGACTTCTGCCATCTCAAAATTATTCAACCCCTTCATGGCAAGCATCTTTAGCTGTTATGATCTGCTGCAAACGAGATGTATAGCCAGACAGCAGCTTCTGGCAGCATTTCTAAGGAATCTTAGCCCATTCCTCATGAGCAATGGCCTCCAGTTGAGTAATATTCTTGGTTTTGCGTGCTGCAACTGCCTTCTTCAAAGCCCACTAGAGATTTTCTATGGCAGGGGTCGGCAACCTTTTCGTCATGAAGTGCCATTTTTAAGTTTCTGAGTTTATCACTGTGCCATAACCCCACCCTAATCATGTATAAATGCTCATACACATATTTTAAATATTCATAATGGCTAACATAGAAATAGTGCAGAACCTTATTTTAGCTTATTTCCTATTTTTTCATAAAATTTGTCAATTTGTCAAAATCCTTCAGTTTGTTTGTTTTTAGTTTTAAATTAGACTTAGAAGAACAGATTTCCAATGGGCCTGTTTACACCTGGTCATTCATGTGTTTTTAAATGATCAGATAGCTATCTGTTTTGTTCAAACTGTTCCATTTACAATGGGCAACGTAACCATCGCCGCAAAACGAATATCTAATCTTCAATTCCTGCGCTTTATGCAATTTTAACGGCGTTCCCGTAAAAGAAAGCAAGATCAAAGACCGCAATTGGAGAGAGGGGGAGAGAGAGAGAGAGAGAGAGAGAGAGAGAGAGAGGCACCAGCATTGGTAAGATCATTTGTTACTTTTAATGAAGATGAATGTGTGCTTCAGGATGAGATGCCGAACTTTGTTTCATTTGCAGTAGTTTGCGTGTTGGCTTGCTTAAGAGATGCTCAGATACTTCTCTGCAGCGATGCGTGCGGTAGTAGCGCTGTCATATCTGGGTACCAGGAGCCGTTATAAAACGCTCTCACATGTTTAGTTTTTACCATTTTTTGAGGAGTAAAATTTACATTTGTGGCTTCAACAACCAGATGCATTTTTTGTCTTTTCATGATTGGATGCTATCCGATCAGAAAAACCACATGAAGTGACCAGGTACACATGAACGGTGTTACCACGATGCATCACATTCATTTCGATGTGTGTGGAAAGTTCAATACGGACTCTATACTGAATATCTCCGAACTTTTTTGGATGTACAACGGGACAAGCTGTATAAGCTGTCATTCAGTCACGTGTGTGCGAGTGATGCGCAGTGTTCACGCTAATGGTTTGTCAGAGCCGGGCGCTTTTATTGACTTGCGCAGTTTAATTCTCACACTTTAATAGTATGTATAACTCCTACCTTAATATAACAAGCTGTGTTACTATGACAAATGATTACCTCAAAATGCAGATCTGTATGCAGGTATGAGGTACTTTATCTGAATGAAATGCATACATCTCTCTCACTTTTGCTCAAGAGCCAGCGGTTTAACCCTGTCCGTGTTGGCACGCATGCCATAGGTTGCCGACCCCTGTTCTATGGGGTTCAAGTCAGGTGACTGTGATGGCTACTGTAGGATCTTCCAGGACTTCTTCTGAAACCAAGCCTTGGTGGAATTTGAGGTATGCTTGGGATCATTGTCCTGTTGGAAGGTCCAATGACACCCAAGCTTTAGCTTCCTCACTGACGGCATTACGTTTTCTCCTAGGATTTTTCTGACACTTCAATGAATCCATCTTGCCTTCCACACACTGCAGGTTTCCAGTGCCAGAGAATGCAAAGCAGCCCCAGAGCATCACCGAACCCCACCATGCGTAACTGTAAACAGAGTGTTCTTTTCAGCATATGCTTCATTCTTCTTCCTCCAGACATACCGCTGATCCATATAGGGACGAAAAGTTTCTAGTTTTGTTTCGTCGCTCCACAGAACAGAATCCCAAAACTTCTGGGGCATATTTATATGATTTTGAGCAAATTGGAGCTGACTGTTCTAGTGCTTTTGGGTCAGTAGTGGTGTACGTCTTGGAGTTCTGGCATGCATTTAGTACGTGCCTTACTGTGCAAGCTGAAACCTCAGTGCCTGTGGCCACCAAGTCTTGCTGCAGGTCTTTTGCAGTCACTCAAGGGTTTTTCTGAACCTGCCTTCACAGGAATCTGGTTGCAGCCGTTGATAGCTTCCTTTTCTGGCCCGTCCAGGTAGTGTAACCACTGTTCCTTTAACTTTGAACTTGTGAACTATACTTGCAACAGTCTCTCTGGGAACATTTAGTGCCTTCGCTATATTTTTGTATCCTGTTCCTTGTTTGTAAAGGGTGATGATATCTTTTAACTTTTTTGACCATTCTTTTGACTTTGATTAGTTGCATCAGGTGTGCTTGAGACAACACCTGTTTTGCAGATTTGTGCTGTTTGGAGGGATTTTATTCAGGGGGTTGAATAATTTTGAGACTACGGAAGTCAATAAAAGTTGCATTTTCAGTTGTATTTGGGGAAACCACTTGAAACTTGTGTTGTGTTGAGCTATTTCAATTACTTTTGTTTGATTTGTTCATTGCAAACAGCTGAAAGTCTGAAATTCTTCAAACCCGATTGCAAATCAGGTTTATTGGCAATATTTACAATTACAACTGCGTGTATATATAAATATACACACAGTTGTGTGTGTGTGTGTGTTTATATATAAACTAGCCACTTTGGTGGGTTGAATTTTATATTTAGGTCTTCACGGGTCCAATTAGATCCGAAAACCAGTCCGACCCATGAAATTGCACGTACTACGCATAATTTTACTCATTCCCGTAGATTTTGTGCTCACGCACATAAAGCAGCCTCTCAGCACTAAATTTAGTTCTTTTTGCGCTTAAACAGTCAAATACACACAAAATAATGAAAATGTCTGGTGAGTATTCCCGACATATAAAACAGTCAGTTATGTTTTAAGTGAATGTAAACAGTTGAGAAAGAAAATGCATGTGTTACAGTAAAATAGATCCATATATCAGGTCTTAAAGTGACATCAGCCTAATATACCTCCTGCCAAATAATTAGATCATATTAAATATATATATATGTATATATATACTGTATATGGCAGTTTTTACCCATGGTATCAATGTCAAAATTGTGGCCAGTGAAAATGCTGAGTGGCTAGTGACTTTGGAAAACCACTAGCCACAGTGACTGGTGAGTAAAAAAGTTAATCTCAAGCCTGTGGAGCCTATATAAAACATTTAAAAATGTGTGTATTTAAAATGTAAAGTGTATAGCACAACCTTGGCCTAAAACTCTACCATCTGCAGGTTCTAGACTCGTGGCCTGAAAAGGGCAGTGTTGAGTTTGTGGGTGCTGTGTTGGCGTACAGGCCAGGTTTGCCCAACGCTCTTGATGGGGTCAGCTTGGAGGTTCTACCAGGGGAGAGGGTCGGCATAGTGGGGCGCACAGGTTCGGGGAAATCCTCGTTGTTCCTTGCCCTATTCCGTATGGTGGAGCTGAACCAGGGTCAAATACTGCTGGATGGAATTGATATCAGCTCGGTCAGGCTTGGTAACTTGCGGTAAGTGTTGCAGTCTCTGTTTATTTGACACATTTTTATTTTGTTAGCCAGCAAAACTTACATTAAAAAATTTGGGTTAAGATATTTTTTTTATTTTTTTTAGATTCAGCAACGTATTCAATTGATTAAAAGTGACAGTGAAGACATTTATAATGTTACAAACATTTATAATGTGTCTTTTGAACTTTCTATTCATCAAAGAACTCAAAAATGGTAATGGCTGCTGAAAATTCAGTTTTGCCACCACAGGAATAAATTGTATTTTAAAGCTGCAGTCCGTAGCTTTTTTGGGGTTAAAAATGATCCAAAATACATTTAAAAAAAATACATAACCAGCCAGTGTTCAAAACTATCTGCTTGCCTTAGCTCGATTCAAAACGGCAAGCTTGTAATAATGTTTTTAATTCCAGTGGTACTGGTGGATTTCCGCGGGAGATTCGAGCATGTCTTTGCGTCATTACGTCACATCTGTACAGATTGACGATTTCGAACAGAGATGGCGACAGAGGAAAAACTGCAGACTGCAGCTTTAAAGTAAATTAAAATAGAAAACTGTTATTTTAAATTGAATTTTTTTTTTTTACAATATCACTGTTTTACTGTGTTTTTGATCAAATAAATGCAGCCTTGGTAAGCATAAGATACTTCTTTAAAAAAAACTCCAGAACTGTAAATATTTCTTATGCATTTTACTTCATAAGTCTTTGTCATAGGTCTTCCTAAATCCTAAAAAGCTCCATATTAAAAGTAGATTTAGAACCTCAGATTTCCAGTGTTGTTTCAAGGAGGTCTCAGACTTTCTCAAACTCTGCGTTCAAGTAAGGATTCATTTTGTTTTGCGCTCTATAGATCAAAGCTGGCCATCATCCCTCAAGATCCCTTCCTCTTCTCCAGCTCAGTGCGAGAGAACCTTGATCCCCATGGCCATCATCCAGACTTCCGGTTGCTAGACGCTCTTGAGCAATGCCACCTGGGAGATGTAGTACAGAGGATTGGTGAGAGTTGATCATCTTTGATTGTTGTGTTCAGCTTGTTCAATTCAAATCCATCTTCTCTGAAAGGATTTATCCAGGACGTGAGAAAATGCTTTTGAGTTTTCATATTAATTAATGAATTATTCATTTTTGGCTTTGTCTGTCTATCCCATTACAGGTGGCCTGGATTCGGAGGTTGGAGAGAGGGGAAAGTCTCTGTCTGTGGGCCAAAGGCAGCTGCTGTGTCTTGCTCGTGCTCTGCTTACAGAAGCTAATGTATACAACTAATGTATACAACTAATGTATAAAGAACTTCAAACAAATATCCGTTTTTCCATCTTATATTAACTATGTACTTTATTGTTAATGTATGGTCCAATAGATTTTATGCATTGATGAGGCCACAGCAAGTGTCGACCAAAAGACTGACATGCTTCTACAAAAAACCATCAGAGAAAAATTCAAGGATAAAACCGTTCTTACCATCGCCCACAGGTCACAAACTGCTTTCATACTTGCATATGATTTATACTTGAGTGTTTATTTTTTTATTTTTTTATTAAACTTGATACTGTTGTTTTATTTAATAAAAAACAAAGGGATAAGATTCCTTTATCCAACTTTTCTTTAGGAATGAGGAACTGATTTTCAGTTGAAAATGTCTAAACGCAGTCACACCCAAAGCGCAGTTTTGTGAGCCATTTATTAAATGAAACTGACAACAAATTTGTCATGTTCACATTGTAAAAGTATATTTGCAACTCTTTTATGATTGTTAATACCCTGAAGTTACCAGAATAATCTATGTTAACCTTTGTACCGAACAGCCACATTTATAACATCCTGGCAGGTATTTTTAGGTAATGTTAACATGCTAGTTAGCGCATGATTAAGTTTAAGTGAAGCTGCTTCAGAAAATGTCTAGTTCATCACAGCTTTAAGAAATTGTTAAAATCAGATTGAAGTTAATTTAGTTTTTAGGGTGTCTTGTTGTCTGATTGATAGCACTCAAAGAATCTAAACCTAGTAGAGACCCTTTTTTCCCCTACCTTTTCTATCTACTTTATGAATTATCATGTTTATGTAACATTTATGTATTAGATAAAACATCTGTCAAGAACATTTCTCTTGCCATACAACCCAACCTGGTCTTTCTTATCCCACAGACTGAATACAATCATGGATTCTGACAGAGTACTGGTGATGCATGCTGGGAAGGTGGTGGAGTTTGACAGCCCTGCTGCTCTGTGCCAAAGAGAGGACTCTTTTTTCCAGAAACTTTTACATGGAGGGGAAGAGCAAGTTTAAAATACTGTAGCTGTTTCAGAACAGAATGTTGTTGGAGTCCGATGAATGGACGTAGCATATGTGCAAATACCTGCAGTTTATATCATGTTGTGCCATGTAGAACAATGTAAAACTCAGGGAAAAATGTTTGTTTCATAAATGGTCACATTTTTAAAGATTAAAATGTAAGTCTTTACATTTTTTTTTTAAGTTATTTGTCTGTTTCAGGTTTGTATTTTTTATAAGAGGATCTACTCAAAGTAATTTTCCGAACAGGTAAAACACGTGTGAGAGTCTCACTGTATTCTAATATTTATTTGAACGCATTACATCTATGGAGAAATGACAATGCATAATTGGTTTCATTAGAGGTGTGAACGTTTAACCACATCTCCACCCAGACAACTTGTGTGAAAGTGAGTACACCTTGTGCAGGTGTGTGTTTCCCCAACACATATTAGTCATATGGGAGTACATGTGTACATAGTTTAGTCTTTTTCAACAATTTCTTTTGAGTTCCTCCCAGCAATCTAGAATTAGGGAGAGGTTTGTTATTGTTATGTCACCCTGCCTCCAATGCAGTGATGCTGAAGCTTTATGAGGTATATGTGTTTGGCCAGATAGAGGTTAAACCAGTTTGTCCGCTCTTGAAGTGTATTACTTGCTGCAATGAGGATTCCATAAACAGTAGGAACAGAACAGAGGTAAACACAGTCTCGTCCTGTGGAAACACTTCTGTGTGGCACATTATCACTGCTGATATCGAACAAGGATTTAAAAGCTCATGGGATATAAGGTAAGGCTTTTCTTTGCTGTTAAAGTTTACAAGTGAACTTTTGACTTCACTGTTTTTTGCGTAAAACCGTCTGTATAGTACTGAAAATAAAGTTTGAATGTATAGCAAGTGCAGGTGTTTCTGTTATGAATGACTATGCAGCGCTTGCACAAGTTATGCTGATTTAATCTTGTTTTTACTGTAATTTACAAATGGGCTAATGTATTTATATTGCATTTAACTAGCATATTCAAACGAGAAGCATTGCACAGGGATGGTTACAAGACAGTTATATTATGTTGTGACTGAGTGAAAGAGTACTTTAACATTATTTCTTTGGGGACCACTTTATCAACAATTACTGACTAGTACCTTATATTGAAAATAATGCTTCTGAAGCACATTTTCAGATCCCATATATTTAATTTGTGATTACTATAAATGTGCATAATAATTAGATCATATACTGTAGATACTAGTTAGTAATTGGATTGTTTTCGGAGCCGGTTTCATTGAAGTAAGACAATGAAATCTTTATAGTTGAACAGGTTATCAAAATATGTATCCTTACAGATGATCATGGGAGCACCTGCTACCTCTTTGATTACACATGTTTAAAACCAAGGGTGTGGTTAAAAAGTTGAGGTCTGTTCACATTTTTCTTTTATCTGGTCTAACTCGTTCTTAACGCCCTCTTGTTACACTATCCCTGAACAATTTGTTGAATACCTCACAGTTTCGCCTATCTGTTTATCTGCCTGTGGGAAAAACGCAGACAATTGTATTAAGCATTAACATGTTTCTGGATTAATTGTGCACCAAGATAAATGTTCTTGTGCCAATTGGCAAACTCTTATGTAAATTTAAATTAGATTTGCTCAGTCTTGTTTCATTCTGAGAAGGTGCTTCTCTTCATTTACTGATTACCCATATGTTCATAATTCATATGTTCTATTCTGTCATTGCATTATGACCAGCCATTAACAATTACATGTGTGCCAATAATAATTAGCACTGGAACTTGGTTGTCTTGTTGCTGCTGAATCATTTCTTTTGCATTTACAGGTTTGAGTTCTGGAGGTTTTTCTTCACTGTAAATGTGAAATGGTATGTTATCACATTTTTTATCCCATCATCTAAACTATATTTTATGCATTTTGTGTGTGTGATATCAAATATATTTTAAATCCTTATGTAATTTGTTAAAAAGAATATATGATGAGTGATTTATTAATAAAAATGCTAGTAGGTGTAGTGTAGGTGCTACATGTTTCTAATTTCATGAAATTTTGAGGGGGACAATGCAACATAATAGTATATTGTAATTTGCAGGCTCTTTATCGAAGAAGCCTTTCGGACAGCCTGCTGTCTGAAGATGATAATGTTTCTGGAGAGAGATTGGAGTACTCAGACCTGAACTTTCTAGAAGGTACAGCACTGTTTGATTATGAATTTTGTACATCAATGCATACTTTTTAAGCATCATTCTTTTACCAAACACTTGTACTGTGAATAAATCTGCTTTTGCCATGAACCTTAATATGGTGAAAATATAAGGATAAAATAGATTACATTTCCATTTCAGATAATGAAATTGTGGGTTCCAGTGGTCAGTTTGATCTAAAGAGGAATAAACAACAGAAAAATGAAGTTGTGGACATTTTGAAGTTGATTGATAATGACAAGGAGGTGATGAAGCATGGTTTGAAATCCAGCAAGAGCTTGGAAAGTCTGGATGTTAAAGCTCCAAATGAGGTCTGTGGAGACTGCATCCACAATTTTTTTGCAATCATAAATCATCATGATTTGTTCTGATTACAATGTTTCAACAGGTGTGGAAAGATTCATATGACAAGCTCTACAATACTAAAGTCAGGAAATTCATGAAAGGAAACAAAGCTGCTAAGGAATACAGACATGGCACACAGAATGGTCCAGCGACAGCCCAAACACTTGACCGCAAAGGCAGGATAAACGTTGCAGCTTTACTTGAGAATGCAGATCGGAAGTGTCTCAGTCCATATGAAACAGAACCTGATGAGAAATTGGATCATGAATGGCCTATGATCCATTATGGTACCAATGATTCTACAGGTGAATACAACTCAGACATGTTACTACAAGGATCTGTCCTAATGAGAGGTGCAAAAATCAAAGGCAACATTGCAAGTGATGTTTCATCACATCAGTCCAAAATGAACTTACCCGATGTTGGAAGTGAAATCAACCTACGGGGTCGAACATATACAGATTCAAACATAAATGTTGATATTAGTACGCCAGATTCAAATCTTACACTGCCAAATACCCAAGGATCTCCAGTAATGCACCTCACAAAAGGTCATTTCAAAAGCCCAAATGCATTTCTTAATTCTTCTGATATGGATATGGATGTACCATCAATTAATGTCAAGAAGCCAAAATTTAAAATGGCAAAGTTTAGCTTCTCTGGAAACAAGAAAACAGACATCAATTATGATGCAAGTATGAAGGGGTCAAAATTAGCATTATCATCCCCTGAAGTAGCTGCAGGTCTTAATGGTTCTTCTGATATACAAATTGATGGACCAAATGCTGATTTCAAAGGTCTGAAAACAGAGCTTCCAGACATAGACATGCATTCTGGAAAACTGAAAACACCCACTTTCAGCATGCCAGATTTTGATCTGTCAGGACCAAAAATAAAGACACCTGACTATGATCTGAAGACCCCTGAAATGGATCTCTCAGCTCCAAAGTTTAAACCAGACTTTGATTCACGAGAAATCAACATCAGAGGTCAAAAGCCAGATATCACAGCCCCAGAAATGGATTTTGATATTCCTAAAGGCACATTTAAAGGACCAAATTTCAAGAAACCCAATCTTGACATGAATGCACCTGACCTCAACTTAAATGTCCCTTCAGGTAAACTAAATCTGCCAAAATTTGGCATCTCTGGAAGCAAGACAGTAGGGCCTGATCTTAAAATCAAATCTCCAGATCTGAATCTCAAAAGCCCCCAAATTAAGGGAGGAATCAATAGCCCAGACATGGACCTGAATCTGCCTCAATCTGATTTGAAAGGCCCAAACCTAGATATCAAATCACCCGATATTGATGTTAATGGCCCTTCAGGAAAATTTAATATGCCAAAGTTAAAGATGCCCAGTTTTGGCCTTTCAGGTTTGAAAGGGCCACGTATGAATGTGGATGCCGACATTGATCAGCCTGACCTTGATCTGAGTGCATCAACTCCTACACTAAATGCAGGAATAAATGGTCCTGACAGTGACATTTATGGACCTATTTCTGATTTCAAAGGTCAGAAAACGGACCTTACACTACCTGACATGGACATGCCATCTGGAAAAATGAAAATGCCTACTTTCAAGATGCCTGATTTTGGACTCTCAGGACCCAAAATAAAGACGCCTGATTATGATCTGAAGACCCCTGAAATAGATTTGTCAGCCCAAAAGTTTAAGGCAGACTTTGATTCCCCTGACTTCAACATTAAAGGCTATAAGACAGATATCACAGTACCTGCCACAAATGTTGATTTCCCTAAAGGTAAAATTAAAGGAACTAATTTAAAGACACCCAGTTTTGACATGAATGCACATGACCTTGACATTGATGTCCCTTCAGGTAAACTAAAGCTGCCAAAATTTGGCATCTCTGGAAGCAAGACAGTAGGACCAGATCTTAAAATCAAATCTCCAGACCTGAATCTCAAAAGCCCCCAAATTGAGGGAGGAATCGATACCCCAAACATGGATCTGAATCTGCCTCAATCTGATTTGAAAGGCCCAAACCTAGATATCAAATCACCTGATATTGATGTTAATGGCCCTTCAGGAAAAATTAATATGCCAAAGTTAAAGATGCCCCGTTTTAACACGTCAGGTTTGAAAGGGCCACATATGAATGTGGATGCTGACATTGATCAGCCTGACCTTAATCTGAATGCATCAACTCCCAAACTAAATGCAGGGATAAATAGTCCTAACATTGACATCCATGGACCTAATGCTGATCTCAAAAGTCCAACAACAGACCTTAAACTTCCTGACATTCCATCTGGAAAAATTAAAGTGCCTACTTTTGAGATGCCTGATTTTGGTCTCTCAGGACCCAATATGAAGATGCTTGACTATGATCTAAATACCCCTGAAATAGATTTGTCAGCTCCAAAGTTTAAAGCAGACTTTGATTCCCCAGACATCAACATTCCAGATATCACAGCACCTGATCTGAATGTTGATTTCCCTAAAGGTAAAATTAAAGGACCAAATTTCAAGAAACCCAATCTTGACATGAATGCACCTCGCATTGACAAGCCTTCTGGAAAAATGAAAATGCCCACTTTAAAGATGCCTAAGTTTGGTGCCTCAGGACCAAAAATAAAGACACCTAACTATGATTTGAAGACACCTGAAATGGATTTGTCAACTCCAAAGTTTAAGGCAGACTTTGATTCCCCAGATATCACAACACCCGATCTGAATGTTGATTTCCCAAAAGGTAAAATTAAAGGACCAAATTTCAAGAAACCCAATCTTGACATGAATGCACCTGATCTCAACATAAATTCCCCTTCAGGTAAACTGAAGTTTCCCAAATTTGGCTTCTCAAGTGGCAAACCAAAAGGCCCAGATCTTAAAATCAAATCTCCAGACCTGAATCTCAAAAGCCCCAAAATTAAGGGAGGAATCGATACACCAGAGATGGATCTGACTCTACCTCAAACTGATTTTAAAGGCCCGAACTTAGATGTCAAATCGCCTGATTTTGATGTTAATGGCCCATCAGGTAAATTTAAAATGCCAAACGTAAATATGCCCAGTTTTGGCCTGTCAGGTTTGAAAGGGCCACACATGAATGTGGATGCTGACATTGATCAGCCTGACCTTAATCTGAGTGCCTCAACTCCCAAACTAAAAGCAGGAATAAATGGTCCTGATATTGATGTACATGGACCTAATGTAGATCTCAGAGGTCCAAATACAGATCTTACACTTCCAGACATTGACAAGCCTTCTGGAAAAATTAAAATGCCCACTTTAAAGATGCCAAAGTTTGGTGCCTCAGGACCAAAAATAAAGACACCTGACTATGATTTGAAGACCCCTGAAATGGATTTGTCAGCTCCAAAGTTTAATGCAGACTTTGATTCCCCAGATATCAACATTGGTGGTCATAAGCCAGATATCACAGCACCTGATCTGAATGTTGATTTCCCTAAAGGTAAAATTAAAGGACCAAATTTCAAGAAACCCAATCTTAACATGAATGCACCTGACCTTGACATAAATGCCCCTTCAGGTAAACTGAAGTTTCCCAAATTTGGCTTCCCAAGTGGCAAACCAAAAGGCCCAGATCTTAAAATCAAATCTCCAGACCTGAATCTCAAAAGCCCCAAAATTAAGGGAGGAATCGATACACCAGACATGGATCTGACTCTGCCTCAAACTGATTTTAAAGGCCCGAACTTAGATGTCAAATCACCTGATTTTGATGTTAATGGCCCATCAGGTAAATTTAAAATGCCAAACTTAAATATGCCCAGTTTTGGCCATTCAGGTTTGAAAGGGCCACACATGAATGTGGATGCTGACATTGATCAGCCTGACCTTAACCTGAGTGCATCAACTCCCAAACTAAAAGCAGGAATAAATGGTCCTGATATTGATGTACATGGACCTAATGTAGATCTCAGAGGTCCAAATACAGATCTTACACTTCCAGACATTGACAAGCCTTCTGGAAAAATGAAAATGCCCACTTTTAAGATGCCAAAGTTTGGTGTCTCAGGACCAAAAATAAAGACACCTGACTATGATTTGAAGACCCCTGAAATGGATTTGTCAGCTCCAAAGTTTAAGGCAGACTTTGATTCCCCAGATATCAACATTGGTGGTCATAAGCCAGATATCACAGCACCTGATCTGAATGTTGATTTCCCTAAAGGTAAAATTAAAGGACCAAATTTCAAGAAACCCAATCTTGACATGAATGCACCTGACCTTGACATAAATGCCCCATCAGGTAAACTGAAGTTTCCCAAATTTGGCTTCCCAACTGGCAAACCAAAAGGCCCAGATCTTAAAATCAAATCTCCAGACTTGAATCTCAAAAGCCCCAAAATTAAGGGAGGAATCGATACACCAGACATGGATCTGACTCTGCCTCAAACTGATTTTAAAGGCCCAAACTTTGATGTCAAATCACCTGATTTTGATGTTAATGGCCCATCAGGTAAATTTAAAATGCCAAACGTAAATATGCCCAGTTTTGGCCTGTCAGGTTTGAAAGGGCCACACATGAATGTGGATGCTGACATTGATCAGCCTGACCTTAATCTGAGTGCCTCAACTCCCAAACTAAAAGCAGGAATAAATGGTCCTGATATTGATGTACATGGACCTAATGTAGATCTCGGAGGTCCAAATACAGATCTTACACTTCCAGACATTGACAAGCCTTCTGGAAAAATGAAAATGCCCACTTTTAAGATGCCAAAGTTTGGTGCCTCAGGACCAAAAATAAAGACACCAGACTATGATTTGAAGACCCCTGAAATGGATTTGTCAGCTCCAAAGTTTAAGGCAGACTTTGATTCCCCAGATATCAACATTGGTGGTCATAAGCCAGATATCACAGCACCTGATCTGAATGTTGATTTCCCTAAAGGTAAAATTAAAGGACCAAATTTCAAGAAACCCAATCTTGACATGAATGCACCTGACCTTGACATAAATGCCCCATCAGGTAAACTGAAGTTTCCCAAATTTGGCTTCCCAACTGGCAAACCAAAAGGCCCAGATCTTAAAATCAAATCTCCAGACTTGAATCTCAAAAGCCCCAAAATTAAGGGAGGAATCGATACACCAGACATGGATCTGACTCTGCCTCAAACTGATTTTAAAGGCCCGAACTTAGATGTCAAATCACCTGATTTTGATGTTAATGGCCCATCAGGTAAATTTAAAATGCCAAACTTAAATATGCCCAGTTTTGGCCTGTCAGGTTTGAAAGGGCCACACATGAATGTGGATGCTGACATTGATCAGCCTGACCTTAATCTGAGTGCATCAACTCCCAAACTAAAAGCAGGAATAAATGGTCCTGATATTGATGTACATGGACCTAATGTAGATCTCAGAGGTCCAAATACAGATCTTACACTTCCAGACATTGACAAGCCTTCTGGAAAAATGAAAATGCCCACTTTAAAGATGCCAAAGTTTGGTGTCTCAGGACCAAAAATAAAGACACCTGACTATGATTTGAAGACCCCTGAAATGGATTTGTCAGCTCCAAAGTTTAAGGCAGACTTTGATTCCCCAGACATCAACATTGGTGGTCATAAGCCAGATATCACAACACCTGATCTGAATGTTGATTTCCCTAAAGGTAAAATTAAAGGACCAAATTTCAAGAAACCCAATCTTGACATGAATGCACCTCGCATTGACAAGCCTTCTGGAAAAATGAAAATGCCCACTTTAAAGATGCCTAAGTTTGGTGCCTCAGGACCAAAAATAAAGACACCTGACTATGATTTGAAGACCCCTGAAATGGATTTGTCAACTCCAAAGTTTAAAGCAGACTTTGATTCCCCAGACATCAACATTGGTGGTCATAAACCAGATATCACAACACCCGATCTGAATGTTGATTTCCCAAAAGGTAAAATTAAAGGACCAAATTTCAAGAAACCCAATCTTGACATGAATGCACCTGATCTCAACATAAATTCCCCTTCAGGTAAACTGAAGTTTCCCAAATTTGGCTTCTCAAGTGGCAAACCAAAAGGCCCAGATCTTAAAATCAAATCTCCAGACCTGAATCTCAAAAGCCCCAAAATAAAGGGAGGAATCGATACACCAGACATGGATCTGACTCTGCCTCAAACTGATTTTAAAGGTACGAACTTAGATGTCAAATCACCTGATTTTGATGTTAATGGCCCATCAGGTAAATTTAAAATGCCAAACCTAAATATGCCCAGTTTTGGCCTGTCAGGTTTGAAAGGGCCACACATGAATGTGGATGCTGACATTGATCAGCCTGACCTTAATCTGAGTGCATCAACTCCCAAACTAAAAGCAGGAATAAATGGTCCTGATATTGATGTACATGGACCTAATGTAGATCTCCGAGGTCCAAATACAGATCTTACACTTCCAGACATTGCCAAGCCTTCTGGAAAAATGAAAATGCCCACTTTAAAGATGCCAAAGTTTGGTGTCTCAGGACCAAAAATAAAGACACCTGACTATGATTTGAAGACCCCTGAAATGGATTTGTCAACTCCAAAGTTTAAGGCAGACTTTGATTCCCCAGATATCAACATTGGTGGTCATAAGCCAGATATCACAGCACCTGAATTGAATGTTGATTTCCCTAAAGGTAAAATTAAAGGACCAAATTTCAAGAAACCAAATATTGACATGAATGCACCTGATCTCAACATAGATTCCCCTTCAGGTAAACTGAAGTTTCCCAAACTTGGCTTCTCAAGTGGCAAACCAAAAGGCCCAGATCTTAAAATCAAATCTCCAGACTTGAATCTCAAAAGCCCCAAAATTAAGGGAGGAATCGATACACCAGACATGGATCTGACTCTGCCTCAAACTGATTTTAAAGGCCCGAACTTAGATGTCAAATCACCTGATTTTGATGTTAATGGCCCATCAGGTAAATTTAAAATGCCAAACTTAAATATGCCCAGTTTTGGCCATTCAGGTTTGAAAGGGCCACACATGAATGTGGATGCTGACATTGATCAGCCTGACCTTAATCTGAGTGCATCAACTCCCAAACTAAAAGCAGGAATAAATGGTCCTGATATTGATGTACATGGACCTAATGTAGATCTCAGAGGTCCAAATACAGCTCTTACACTTCCAGACATTGACAAGCCTTCTGGAAAACTGAAAACACCCACTTTCAGCATGCCAGATTTTGATCGGTCAGGACACAAAATAAAGACCCCTGACTATGATCTGAAGACCCCTGAAATGGAGTTGTCAGCTCCAAAGTTTAATGCAGACTTTGATTCACCAGACATTAACATCAGAGGTCATAAGCCAGATTTCACAGCCCAAGACATGGATGTCAATGTTCCTAAAGGTATATTTAAAAGACCAAATTTTAACAAACCCAATCTTGACATGAATGCACCTGACCTTGACATAAATGCCCCTTCAGGGAAACTAAAGCTGCCAAATATTGGCTTCTCAGGTAGCAAACCAAAAGGACCCAATTTTAACATCAAATCTCCAGACCTGAATATTAAAAGCCCCAATATTAAGGGAGGAATCGATACCCCAGACATGGATCTGACTCTGCCTCAAGCTGATTTAAAAGGCCCAAACCTAGATCTCAAATCACCTGATATTGATTTTAATGGTCCTTCAGGTAAATTGAACATGCCAAAGTTAAAGATGCCCAGTTTTGGCCTGTCAGGTTCGAAAGGGCCACATATGAATGTTGATGCTGACGTTGATCAGCCAGACCTTAATCTGAGCACATCAGCTCCCACACTAAAGGGTGCGATTAATCGTCCTGATATTGACATTTATGGACCCAATGCTGATCTTAAAGGAGGAATTGATAGCCCTGACTTTCAAGGCATGGGGCCTGATGTTGATTTTGCCTATACTCAAGTACACACTTACAATTTTGCCAACCCAAGAGGTAAAATAGAGTCAGCCAGAACAAATGATCTTGATATCAGAATACCGTCTCATCAGAAATATGGTGCCTCAGAATTGAACACGCAGGACCCCTATTTCGACTTGAACAGAAACATGCAATTTTCAGATAAAGCCCAGTGGCCTGCAATGCAAAAACATCTCTCCGGCTCACCTGATTTTACAATGGCTTTACCCACCTCCAAGACCAGAATCTCTGGTGTACATCCAAGATCATCAGATGTTTACTACAGTGACATGTCTGGGGCACTCAGGTCAAGAGATCATAAAACAAAAGCAAACAACTTTGGTATTGATGACAACTGGAACAATATATCAGTGCCTAGACTTCAAGTTACGAGAAGTAGAGATAATTTGGCTGTGAGAAATTCAAATATGGGAATGAGTACCATGCAAAGATCACCCCATATGGCAGGTAATGTAGGTTATAGGAAAACTCATATGGTTCCTGGACGTAATTACACTACTGATGACATATGCTACACTTATAAAGGGATGCCTAGAAGAGATGGATGGGGAAATGGGCAAACTGAACATAGTCGCAGACAGACAATGAGACGTCTGCAAATGCATGCAATGGATCTGGAGGTTCCAGAAAGCACTTTGAAAAGTTCAAAATTTAGGGTTCCTAAACTAATATAGTAGGAAAATTAAAAGGAAGGCATGTGAGAGTTTGTATGAAAAACTTCAAGTAGATACTGTAAGTTGGATTGAGCAAATTTAACGCTGATGAAAAAAACTTATAGAGGAGATGTTATATTGGAAAACATAAACTTGCACTTATAGATACATTAGCCTCTTTATAAAAACATTCCAAATACAGTTTCTAAATCTTTTTTTTATTTTTTTTTATAATGACAATATTATGTGAAGCTTGCCTGATTAAATATTGTAAATCATAGGCTATATATTTTATAAAGTATATAAAATGCTATAGTGATGTATAAATACAATGTTGATGAGTTATATATGTCAAAAGGATTTGTCTGAAAAAGTTTGTCTCTGGTGAATGTCTTGTTTCTTGCCATCTTTTTTAGATACTCATCTGTTATCTCTCTTTTTAGCATTGTTATGCTCAGTGATAGGACTGGGGGGATTTTTTGTTGAAGGATGTACATAAATAATTTGTAAAATATTCCTTCTAACATTGTTGCTACCTCTTTTGTTGATATACAAAAGTAGCTGTTATTATAGAATACTTAAGATGTTATGTGATTGAAATAAATATTATCAAATATCAAACCTGGAAAGCTGTTATTAACATTCCTCTAGTCCATTTATTAAAGAACTGACCCAAACAAATCACAAAAGATTCACATTTTAGAGTTAGCAAGTTAGAGCTTAATCATGGACTTGTTTACACTAAATTGTGGACTTGTTTACACTAAATTGTGATTGGTCTTCTATCTGTCATTTATTTGCATACTGAATTGTGATTGGAATTTTGTTGAACACATTTTACTATACACTTTACTGTCAAACTGTTGCTGCAGCTGGCTGTTTTGTCTTAACCCTAATGCTGCATTAGGGACATTTTTGGTCTTTTGCAGTTTAATTTCTTTGACCATTTTGGCTGTTTTAATGCAAATGGTATGTAATTTGGCAAAATTGTGACTTTTTGGATAAATGTAAAAAAAAATTATCCCATTTTGCAAAATATGTATAACACACTTTGTGTAGAACAAATAGTAACACTCAGCACCATAATGGACAAAAATGTCCATTGAAACCTATTAAAACCTCGTTTAAAGCCGGGGCCGTCATTAATACACGAATCATGATTTATGTTGAAACATCCTTTCATTTTGAAACAAAAGCATTATATTTGCATAGTGTATTCCACCAGATGACGTCACTACATAGGTATTCCCTATGAGTGGAAATGCACGTTATTTTCCTGGTTTCCACTAGGGGCACTATTGACTATGTTATGAAGCATTTTAATGGCTCAATGGTCTAAAATGATGTTTCTGAGTAGTGTGGATGTCTGCGTTGACAAAAGTGTGTGTGTGTGTGTGTGTGTGTGTGTGTGTGTGTGTGTGTGTGTGTGTGTGTGTGTGTGTGTAGGGCCTAAATATAATACATGGTGTTTAGGCGAGTGACAAATCACAATATCCTGAAGATCATATTTTACCCTTTCCGTCACAATATCCTGAAGATCATATTTTACCCTTTCCGTCTACTCTCTCTCCGTCACAATATCCTGAAGATCATATTTTACCCTTTCCGTCTACTCTCTCTCTCTCTCTCTCTCTCTCTCTCTCTCTCTCTCTCTCTCTCTCTGTGTGTGTGTGTGTGTGTGTGTGTGCGTGTGCGTCTGTGTCTGTGTGTGCATTTAGCAAGAGAAAGCGCTTCTCACTGCATTGTTTTCTCTCTTGATTCATGCGTATTTTACGCACAGACATGAACCTTTGACACAGCTTCGTTTTTTTAGCAGTCTACGTTTCAAAGTTAATTGATACTTTTTCACATTCGAGGCACAAACACAGCCATGCAGTCAGTCCTTAGACAAGAATAACACCTTTCATCTTGCGGCAACACAAAGAGCTGCGAGGGATCCAAAACAAAGTCTGCCTTTCATACAAGTGTGGTTGATGCAAAAGTTATAAAGCTGTGCACATCTTTGGTGCGGCAATTTTAAACTCGACAAGATGAAGAAAAGCTAGTGGGTCTGCAGACACCCATGACAAGAGGAGGAGGGGGTGCAGTTTAAAATGTGGCTTTTACATCTGTAAGGAGCATGCATTGCAATTCTGCAGCTCCTGCAAATGAGCTGAAGAATGACCCCATTTTGTTTTGGAGTTTTGATATGTTTTTTTATGTTTATAGAATACATTTTTTTATAGAAAAAAATAACAATTCATGTTCATGGTGATCTTGTAGTTTTGCTTTAGCAAATTTTATGTGGAGTGAGACAGGCACAGGTTATAATCACCTAGTAGAAATCAGGAAAATGTTTGCAGTAGCCTTATACAGATGTTTGCAGTAGGCCTATGTCAATTATATGAAAAATGGTACCAACTGGTGGAAAACAGTAAAAAGTAAATATTTTACCCCAAGGCTTGGTAATGACAGGGCATTTGAATAGAATTTATGATTTTATGATATTATGACAGTGGGTTCAAAAATTAATATTTTAACGGGTTCAAATAGGACCAAATTTGTCCTTAACGCGCTGAGTGGGATTTTTTTTTTTAAATCTTACATATCACAAAAAATAAAAATGCACCAAAAATAATGTTGCTGCTAATCTTCGACATAGGCTATTCAAGACTGTGATAATCCAAAGCTAAAGTTTTCTCTTTGCATTTAGTGCATGGAAAATAATTATTTTGTGTTTTTTTCCTCTTATACAAATTGATGGTATCGCCACCAAAACTGGTATTTAAAGGGTTACAATCCTGAAATTAAATAAATATTTGGTAGTTATGATGAGGACTGATGCTGGTTAAAAGATTTAACTTGGTAAAAGTAGAAAATAATAATAATATATAATATTTTAGGCAATGTTTAATATGTGGCCATTTTTGTCCATTAATGCACTCAACGGCGTAAAAAATCTAATGCAGCACAAGGGTTAACGACGACTTTAGTCAGAGCCAGTGTTGTCAAAATATTCGGTACTTCGGTACCAAGTCGGTACTAAAATTTTTTAAAAGTCACGGTACCAATTACCGGTGGTACCGAGTACTAGGTCAAACCCGGTTCTGGATGCGCATGCATGCACGAAGGGCGTGAAGTTGCGTCCTCTTCATGAAAGCGCTGAGACCGGGCGACCGGCGGCGCTGCTGATGTGGTGTCTGTGTAGGGTCTTCTGCTCTTCTGTGCCTTTATTACTGACCTTCCAAAAACTTGCTCATGCTCTTCCATTCATCTTTATGCAGTTAAACTGCAAAAAGACTATTTAAATATTAACCCTGCATGTTCGTTCTACTTGTCTCTGTGTGAATGAACGGTGCAGACGCGCGGTTTCATTTAACGTTACCACACACACACACACACACACTGAAGCACGAGTGACGCTTGGGCTGTTTTCAGCAGGTTTTCAGTCTCTGCTGCCTCACGATATGATGACATGATTCATGATTCAAGTCATCTCTGAGAGTCACTTCATGAGCATTTTACCGTTTCATTTGAGAAACTATCGTCATATCATACACGCACAGAAACTCAAAGGTCTTCACGGCAACCCGTCAAAATAAAAGTTTGGTTTAACTTAAAGAAATTGACAGAAATAATTATATTAGGCTACTGTACAAAATATTTAACTAACGTTACGTCTCCATTAATTAAAAATACTACTACTAATAATAATAATGTGTGCATAGAAGGTTGCTTATTTTTCACTTGATTTTTTTACAAGCAATATTTCTCAATATCATCAATATTTTCGTTTAAACAGCATGTAGCCTTCAATGCTTTCATAAATGTACCGTCATAAATAATAAAGTCATTGAATTTAATTTAATATTTTTTTTTCAAATAATTAAATAAATTGGAAAAATACCGTGGTACCGAAATTGGTACCGAGAACCGTAAAATTTTAATGGTATCGGTACCGACTACTGGAATTTTGGTACCGTGACATCCCTAGCTATGGTGTGCTTTTCTCCTGGAATGAGAGGTGCTGTTGCGCTTAATTGTGTACAGGTTCGAATCCAGCCTGGGTTATATCGCTCTCTTTTTTCACTGTACACCTCTGACGAGAGATGTATATTTTTTACCTAGCAACTTCTAGAAAGTGATGGAAATTCATTGATTAAAAGGGTGAAAATGATCACATAGCCTAGCCTAATATTATGCAATGTGTTATTGGTGACCTGTAGAGGCAAACAAATATGGAAATCTATCATATAGCTATATTATATATGTTATGTATGTTATTTGGTCTATATTATGTATGTTATTGGGTCTAAATGAACGAAATCGGAAGAGAACTAACTTTTTTCGACCTTTTCAATTTTTTTTAAAATTTGTTTATTGAATTTTCATTATAATACAAATATAACAAGACATCACAAAAAATACAATACAATAAAATAAAGGAACACCAATAGCTCAGATTTATAAAGGACTGCACCATAATAAAACAGATTAGAGAATAAAAACAAAACAATATCTTTCAAAAAGATGCAAAAGAGGACAAAGGTTCAATGTCCAAAGAGTTAAACAATTACAAAATTCCATGTGAGTTTCCAAATAGTCCAGACATGGGGTCTTTATAAAACTTGCATTTTTTTGATGTAGTTAAGTAATACATAGGTAAGACGCTCCAAGGGAATCAACTCAAAAATAACCTTAATGCCAAACTTTAAGAGATTGAGATTTATCACTGATCCAATTAAACCAATTGTTTTGTTTTTTTCTGCCAGCAAATATATACAATTTCTTATTAGCAGATGAAACAATGCGTCCATTGGGTATGAAAAAGCGACTTTTATAACTTCCAAATTAAAATCTCTAGTCATTTTGACATTAAATTAAACTTATTATAAGTTATTAGAAATACCATAGAATATCTAGTTCCTAGTATTAGTTACCATGAATAAATTAAACAAAATTATTATGGGTTTAAATCAGTAGTAATAAACTACCTTTGCGTTTTGGCATGCTTGGCATTTCAGGGTTACGCAAGGGAAAGAGAGGTTATGTATAGTTACAGGTCTTGCTTTCCGGATGCAATCGGATTTTTTCGGCCTCTTGCCTCCATTTTGTACCGACTGACTCCGTGATTTCCGGGATTTCGTAGAACTGGGTTCGCTGAAGTCCAGCGGTCCGCCGTTGAACAATATCGCCATCGATCATTGGGCAGCAATGTTAATAGCAACAAGCGACCCGGTTTCGTGAATCTTTGACTTTCGGGCTTTCATTTCACACTGTGAACTGTTTGGAATAAGTTTGCAGAGTTGGCATTAACCAGCCTTCAGGATGACAGCGGACCACAGTAAACTCTCTCTCGACTAGTTATTTGTTAACTGTTAACTGTTATACTTTTCTATTCGGTGGCCGATCAGACAGCGGATCATCGGCGAAAGAGCACCCAGTTACCGTTAAACATTAATGTTGTTTGGGACAAGATCTCACTCCGCAAACGACAGGTAAGCTTTGCCAACGTCTTTATAGCCGGAAGAGCTGTGAACGTATCAAGTTAACCTATTTGTTATTGTTATGACATGTTTTAATGGATGTACACAAGTTATTTAGCGCTATTTTTTGCATACGGTTTTACCGGTGTTGTTTTTATTAATCAACGAGTCGTTTAGACAGGTTTTGTGAACAGGTTCAAACGATTCATTGAAATGATTTGTTTCAAAAGAAACTTTTGTTTACAAATCTCCATCATTTGTGTTGTTCACAACATAGTTAGTCGCTAAAAAGTTTTGGTTTTGCCCAATACTATAACGCACATATAAGTAGTTAAACCTGTATCACGACTGTGTTAAGGATCCTGTATGGGACGACAGGTATGGTCACTTCGGTCTGTTTGCACACGCAGAGTTTAAATATTTGTTGGCTCAGATGATCATATGTTAAGCAACATTATACAACATGTCATTTTCACAATCTGGTTTGACCACCATTATTCTTTTTCTTCTTTTTGCTCTGAAATTATTTTGAATCTATGAACACATTGGTCTGACATGACAGCAGTTTATGATACTTTATCTTAAATAGTAAGCTATGCTTCAATTATGGTATCTTTTTACATGCTTTTAGAGACATCGTCTTTTAGAGTGCCACACTGAATTAACAATGTAAAGCCTAATATATGAAATATCAGTCTAATAATAGTCTTTTAAACGAACCTTTAGACGAAATCTAAAACGAATTTAAATAAAATAAGATTGAATATGCTTTTTGTTTAGTATCATATTTGATACATCAGTTTTGTATGGCTATGATGATATGGTGAGAATATAGAGCTCATACTCGAGAATGAAAAAAAAAAACACCTCAATTTTATTCTGAGGCCCAAACATTAGGTGTTAATTATATGGCCAAAAAGTAATTTGAAATGTTGATAGCTTGCTATATAATTATAACTTGTAATGTAAATCTTTATAACAGTATAACAGACTACTTACATAAAATGCATATAAATATCAGTTGTCACTCTATATCTCTCAATAAATATGGTTAAGATTGTATTTAAATGCTTTATGATCAAAGCTCTGTAGTTTTTAATTATTGGGGGGCAAAACATAGGCTATAATGCAATGCAATACAATAACGATTGAGAGATGTACAAATAAACATTACTCATCAAGTAAACCTAAGTTGCTTCAGTCCAGTAAATGTTCATTTTGAAATATGTTCTTACGTTTACATTATAAAAATCATTAAAGATTTCACAAGAAAAAGACATCCACGATCTGAAGGAGAAGGCCTTTTACTTGCTAAGAAAGTATCGATCAGAGGACAGAAAGTGTAGTGTAGATTATATGTTTTTCATAAATTTTTACCATGTTGATAATTTAGAGGCCTTAGAAATTAATTTATCAAAGTGATACTGTAGGTTTTATAAGGTTAAACACCTCGGGTCATGAGATTATTTCCAGCTCCCAAGTAAAAATGTACCATTGAAATCAAGTCTGCACTTTTTTATGTAGTTTATTATGAGTCTAGTAAAAATAGTTGTAGATATATTTTACACGGTTGTCAGAGACAAAAGTAATTTTTCTCACAAAATGTTACTGTTAAATAATGTTACTAGCCTTATTTGACAGCAGGCAATGTTTTTGTGGTATTGATGTTGATCCTGATCAAATTTAGTCAGCTGTCAGTTTGAGCGCAGAAACTTTAAAGATTAAAGTCCTACCTCCTTACACGTTTCACGTCTACTTTTATGCGTATCATTAATCACAAACACTTTATTGCAACAGCTTGGTGTAATAAACAAGGCCTCTGACAGATTTGGTATGGCTGATTAGAGAGAGAAACTCGCCTGCCTGTTTTGGCCTGTTATGTGAAGAATGCTAAGCTTATTTTTCTAGATTGACTATGTTTTGTGGTGTATTTAATGCTTTTAAAAGGTTGTTTCTTTTAAGACGAAACTCTCAGGTTTACCCCATTTTGGGCAGTTTGCCGCCTTCTCTTTGAAGAAACTGTGTATTTGTTTTGCCTCTACAGGTCACCAGGTTTGCTTAGTAGAGACGCTGGTTTATTTCTTTATTGTAGTATCCATGTGTTGTCGATCACATGTAGATTTCAGGAATTAACCCATATGCAATATTTGTTTTTTAGTTTATTAGGTTTGTGTGCTACCTTTGTAGTTGTATTCATTTATGTTCATAGACAAGGCCACGATGAAATAGAGCAGCGATTATTACAGTGTGTAATAGTTTGAATGTAAATAAGATGAGCTATTCAGGTCATACGCATACAGGTTTTATTCAGTGTTTGCCACAATCCCCATGCTTCACCCATTTTCACACTCTCTCACTTCCATTAGTCGTTGTGTGACCGCAGATCCTGCTTAGCGACATTCCGGTTAGTCCTGCTGCAGTTTTGTATCACTCACTTCATCTGTGGACGTGTGCTAGCACTTCTGTCTGAACTGGGAAAGTTTCTGGAGTTCCATACTGGAAGGAAGGGGGGGGGGGGGGGGGGGGGGGGGGGGGGGGTTGCTATAGTTTGCTATAGTATAGTTTTCTATAGTTTGCTGCCCACTGCTGAGTAGATCCTAGAAGGTTTCCGGTGGTTTGAGAGGTATTGTGACGCTACGTTGATGATGTTAACCACCAATAAATTTCACTGTGATGAGTCATGTTTTTAACTTTTAAAGGATTATTTTGGCAAAAACCATCTTTTTATTCAGCTTTTCTATTTATATCTGAAGTCTGATGGCTGTAATTCTTTCACCTTGCAGAGTTTTTGTGAGGATAACGAGTGCAGAAGATTGAGGTGACTTGACGTCTCCCAAAATTCACCAGGATGCCGATTCCTCCCCCTCCCCCTCCGCCTGGACCTCCACCACCCCCCTCCTTTAACCAGGTCAGTGTAAAGCAAAGAGCGGCTAGCACATGTGTCAGTTCTCGCTGAGACGAATGCAGCAGTTTTTTATTTGTATTTTTTTCTGCAGATTTTAAAGCGATGGGTTAGGTAAGTCGATGTCAAAATTGTGGCCAGTAACTTCGGAAAACCACTAGCCACAGTGGCTGGCGAGCAAAAAAGTTAATGTCAAGCCCTACCTGTGAGAGTAAAAATGTACATTATTAATTCATAAATATCATTAGGTTTAATTCAGAAATGTCATTATGTTTTATGTATTTATATATTTTTCAAGGCCATTATTTTACAAAAAAAATAAATCATTTATTATCATTGTGTGTTTGGAGAGTGACACCACACAAGGCTGAACTAACCTTGTCTTATTTTCACTTTGATTCACGGTCATTAGGGTCTGCAGAGGTCCTCTCTATTATACTATTTCCAGTTTTATCATTTGTATGTATGTTTCTGGATGTTGGTCAACCACATGACTTTCATTTGGTGGACAAAAGTTTTTTTTTTTCTATTAATAAGCAGTGAAGAATTGTTTTGTTACTTTAAAACAAAAAATAAATGTAATAAAAAATAATGTATTTTTTCATTATAACCCTTAAATTGTTTTATTTTATGCCCCACAAAAAATATAGTAAATTAATGAATTTTAATTCAGAAATGACCAACAGATTTCAGCATAGAAATCTAAGTCAATGAATTCAAGTCAATTTTGATATATAACATTTAATAAATTAATAATCTATTTTGCAACATACAAATGTGTTTACGTTCAGGCGAACACCGCAACTCCGAAACTCAATCAAAATGAAGGGAAAGGAAGAGGAGCTCTGCTGTCAGACATCTGCAAAGGCGCCAAACTGAAGAAGACCGGTCCGGTCAATGACAGAAGTGCACCGGTCATTGAAAGTAAATCAGCTTTGTGAATTTATGCTGAAAATACAGTTAATGTTTGACATGACCTGACTAACAATTTTCTTTTTTTTTGGCAGAGCCCGGAGGTCGCGGTGGCGGTGGTGCTGGTGGTGCTGGTGGTGGAGGTGGAGGTAGTGGAGGATTTGGAGGTGGTTCTGGGCCGAAGGCAATGGGAGGGTTATTCAGTGGAGGAGTGCCTAAATTACGACAAGTTGTAGGTAAGTTCCCCTTTTACACCAAGTACTTCAATGATAGGTTATTATTATTATTTTCTCCAACTATTTTTCAATGTGTCTGCACAGACAGCTCTGTAGGACGGTCAGCGTTGCGGCCGCCTGGCTCTCGCCCGGCAGTACCTCGTGTTCAGAGTCATTCTGAAGCGGACGGCTCCAGTCGTGGTGATGGAGGTCGCTCCTCACCTCCTGAACAACCACGAAACCAACGTCCCACCCTGCCAGATGTCTCCAAACAATCTGCTGCCAGCAGCTCCGCAAAACCCGCCAACTCAGCTCCACCTCCACCCCCGCCATTCAATCGCAGTGGCAACCGCGGACCCTCAGCCCAACAGAGTTCTGGGGCACATAGTCGTGAGAAACCCCTTCCTCCACCACCACTTGCAAGCAAGGGTCCTCCACCACCTCCATCTTCTGCTCGCGATGGGCCCCCTAAACAGCACCCTGTTTCATCTCGCACCTCTTCATCCTCCTCCTCTTCTTCAAACGCACCCCCACCCCCTCCTCCTTATCGTCAGCCGCCGTCTGCAAATGGAGACCCCGCCCCGGAGTTGCCTCAGAGGCGAAACTCGCTGAACAAGAGAGGCCATGCCAATGCTAACGTCCGTACCCAGGCTCCTCCACCGCCTGCCCAGCAGAACAGACGACCCCCACCACCGGTGCGCGATCCAGTGGGCCGCAGCACAGGTAAAAAAGTTTGAAGCGGTTTAGGTCATGTAACATGTAGTCAACATGTAGTCTAACAATTGAGTGCCTTCCCAGTCGGTTCCTGAAGGATTTTTCCCATTTATCTTTTTTCTTCCTAGGGATTTAAAAAACAAAACAAATCGCTAAACAGTTGTAAGACATGAACCAAACCAACTTGCTACGATGAATCACAACAATACAAACTTAGATTTGAAGCAACAAAGTATCTGAAAATCTGACAAAAAGATAAGACTATGTGCTTAACAACTTTAATGAGGAAAAGAACTACAATCCTATGAAGCATTTTTAAGGACACAATTGAAAAAAAAAGACTGTAGATAAATATAAAACTATTGATTTAAAGATGCTGAAACGATACATTTTAAAGTTTAAAGAGCGAAGGGAGATTAACTCGATAAACTTGATTACTCGATAAAGTAATTTGCAGTGCTTCATGGGAGTGGGCGGACTAAATGGTTTCCTTTGGTGTGATTTGTTTGTTTCTCTGCAGATGGGTAAGGTTTATAAGTTACTGTTAAAAACCTATTCCTCTATGGAGAAAATAAATGGGATTTTTACTTCCAGAATCTATATAGTTCCATAATCCTATAAACACAAATGTGGAATTTGGGTGCAATGTTCACAATGCTTTTTGGACGGACGGACATCGTCACAGTCCAAAAAATTATTTTGAAAAATGCACCATTAAAACACCACACATGTTTTACATTGGTCTTGTATGCTGTAGTCTTCTGAAGCTGTACATTAGCTTTGTGTGAGGAATGAAATTTCACACATGGCTTCTGAAGACTTGGAATATAGCATACAAATCCTACGTAAAGTATATTTTGCTGCTTTTAGAGCTCGACAGTCGTGATGCACCAAAAATTCAGCAACTGTTTTTCGGTTTCGTCTAAAAGTTTCTGAGTGGCTAGATCACTGCCAGAAACACTGATGTTTAATTAGCACATTTTTAACTTATTTAGCATCTATGTTATGTACACAACCTGGATAAGCTACAAGCCGTGTGGAAACACCTCACCGTGACCAAAAATGGTGCAAAAGAAGTAATATTTCAAATTTGTTCTGCTGAAATATCGAGAGGTGGCTTGTTGCCTCTTGAACTTTACTACAACTGGTTTAATTCATAACCTGAGAAAACTGAGTTCAGTGAAAACTTCGGTTTTGGTCAAAGATCTATTTTGGTGCATCACTACCATCTGTTTTCATCCCATTTTACTTTTGTTGTGTGGTAAAGAGCAGTGTAAATATTCTGCCAAATGTCTTGTGTTTCACCAAAAAATCATACAAAGGTAATGATTACAAATGACACAACGTATACCTTTAAATCAAGGATTTACTACAATAAAGTCCTGTGAAATGTGGACATCATTTAAAATGACTTGTTCATGCAGCTCCTCAGGTTCCTCCTCCTGCATCTCGTAATGGGGCTCGGGAAACGCCACCCCCTCCACCCCCTTACCGTGGCGGGCCACAAACGTCTTCTGAACCCCCTAGTAGAGGAAAGCCCCCTCCTCTCTCCTCTACAGGACGTCCGTCTTCAGGACACGCATCTTTTCCTCCTCCTCCTCCACCTGTCCGGAATGGACACATGTCATCTGCCCCCAAGCCCTTTTTTGGTGAGTTCCATCAAACAGATGATGTAATCTTTTTTGGAACATCAATTCATATCATTGTCTTAGTTGCTAATTTGTTTATTTGTAAGGAAGTATCTGTAGATCAGAACTTTGATTTCCAGCTAGTCTGCCGTACTGTATCTGTCTACTGTGCATCAGCACATGGGAAAAAAAACTGCAGTCAAATTTCCTCTCAGTAATTCAAATGCAGCCCTCTTATTTCCTCATTACACCCATCAACAAAGCCTTCTCAGAACACAGAGATGTAATGTCAGATAAGTCGTCCTGAAAAATAAGGTCGTCATTTTACCTTACAGTCAGATACTTATAAGTAATTTACAAAAAAAACACGCTTTTAATGTTTTTCATACAGGCTTCCAGTAGACAGCTATACGACAGTGCAAACGGGGGTTTTCAAATTGTTGGGGATTCGTGAATTGAAATCACTATATGGCTTAGTATGATTATCGTTCTTGTGGTTGTAATAAAATGGGTAATTAAACCTTTCCTCACGGGTTAATTTGGCCCCCATAAGGAATGAATGGGGGAAAAGGGATTTTTGTTTTGGTCAAAAAACAAACAAAATCTAGCACAATCCCCAACACACATATCAGGGTGTCCGCAGATACTTAAAGTCTTAAATTAGATTTTTAAAATTTAAGGACATAAAAAGTGTTTTTACTTATGAAAGGTCTTAAATTTTCAATGGCAATTTGACTTAGAAATATCTAAATGTTTTTCAAATTAAAACTATCTAATTAGCGTACTATTTTATTTATTATTCTCTTTCTTTGTGGATTTGCTTGTTCACGTGACATTTCGCATCACATTCGCGGCAACTCTGCACGCGAAACAGGAGAGAAGTAGAAGCAAGTTGGCAAATGTCCGTTTAATTGTAATTGTAAATGCAGTGTAAATATATTAATGCCAGTTCTGATGCCGCTTCTGTGTCTCCTCTGCACCGCAAAGATGAATTTTGATTTAATGATTTAATTTAACTGGTAACAGTGGTATTGTGTTATTATTCTAATATTATTTAATTTGAATGTTAGAATTTGACATAAACGGTGATGCATACCTCTTAAGTAAAAACAAAAAAAGTCCATATATAGGTGAACATGCCCCTGGAAATCAATTTAAGGTTGCAAATATTGCCCGTTAATAACAAAATGTTAATTTCTGTCACTGCTGTGAACTGACCACTGCATAGAATATGAAAAATATGAATATCTTCGTGAGTCAGCTGTGACAGGCCTAAACTACTAACAGTACACAATCAGTCAAATATCATCTAATTATTATCAACAAAACTTTGAAAATATCGAGACATATTTTTGTCAATAGTGCGCACCCCTAATGTAAGGTATTGATTTCGATTTCTTAAATTTGACTTTAAAAAGTGTGCAGAAACCCTGCATATGCACAAATGAAGGGATGAGACTATAAAATATCCCTAATGCAGAACCTTCACTACATAGAAAACACCCACACACACATAATAAAAATATATAACAAAATCTATTTAATTTGTACATTTTCTTTTACAAAAGATATATTTTCTTTTATGTCTAAATATATATCTGAATGCATAAAAAGCTAATTTAAGTTTCAAATTGGAGTTTTGTTCCCATATTCCAGTTTATTTGCACTATGTAGAATTACCATAGAGAAACTATAGGCCCTTTTAGTGGCAAAAATCATAGAATGCAGATTTGCTTATTGACTGAATGCTATGAATTATTATTGACGTGTTCACTAGAAGTGGACTGGTCTTTTTTTTTCTCCTTTCTTTTTTTGTGGAATAATGTACACAAATAAATGGAAGCTTGTTTCCGCCACAGAATAAAACATTTCAAAAGATAAATGCGCCTTTTCTTGGGCAATTGCGTGTTCTAAAGTCGCAATAGCGTGTTCTAAAGTCAGAATTGTGAGTTATGAAGTTAGAATTGTGAGATATAAAGTTGCAATTGTCAAGTCAAGTCACTTTTATTTATATAGCGCTTTTTACAATACAGATTGTATCAAAGCAGCTTCACAATGATAACATGAAAATAATACAAGAAGTTTGTTTCTAGAAGAAAATTGCACCATCGTCCACCTTAAGTAAGGCAGATCAATAATATTGTTGAATATTAAATGTCCCCAACTAAGCAAGCCAAAAGCCAAGGCAACAGTGGCGAGGAACCAAAACTCCATCAGGAGACAGAATGGAGAAAAAAACCTCGGGAGAACCCAGGCTCAGTCGGGGGCCAGTTCTCCTCTGGCCAACGAAATGAACAGTGTATGATTATGATTCAGGCAACATTACAGGTCAGAAGTAAAATTTGATCAGAAAATTCACAATATTATCCAGTTCCATCTGGTTGGAGGTCGGAGTCATCACGCCGGTATGGAGACGAGTTTGTTGAGGTGTCCATGAGGCCTTCAGAGGGCTGATGAGGCTGGCACTTCAGGGATGCGTTGTGGTCGTGTCCAGGCGCAGGTTGACCATCTGATCTGGATACGGCTCGGATCCGGCTGACTTCAGTAAACCTCGGAATAAATGGAAAGACTAACATTAGCGTAGATACCATTCTTCTTATGATGTAACGAGTACATCAGGTGTTTTAGGAAGTGTCCCCTGTTCGGGCTGACCTAATCTATTCAGCCTAATAATCATTTAACTGATTTGAATATAAGAAATGTATAATGTTCTATGTGAATGCCAGGTAAAAGAGATGTGTTTTTAGTCTCGATTGAGTGTGTCTGCTTCCCGGACAATGTTAGGGAGACTGTTCCAAAGTTTAGGTGCTAAACAGGAAAAGGATCTACCGCCTGCAGTCGATTTTGATATTCTAGGTATTATCAACTGGCCAGAATTTTGAGATCGCAATAGACGTGAAGGACTATAATGTGTTAAGAGCTCGCTCAAGTACTTCAGCCTAATAATCATTTAACTGATTTGAATATAAGAAATGTATAATGTTCTATGTGAATGCCAGGTAAAAGAGATGTGTTTTTAGTCTCGATTGAGTGTGTCTGCTTCCCGGACAATGTTAGGGAGACTGTTCCAAAGTTTAGGTGCTAAACAGGAAAAGGATCTACCGCCTGCAGTCGATTTTGATATTCTAGGTATTATCAACTGGCCAGAATTTTGAGATCGCAATAGACGTGAAGGACTATAATGCGTTAAGAGCTCGCTCAAGTACTGCGGAGCAAAACCATTTAGTGCTTTGTAGGTAGACAGCAATATTTTAAAATGTATACAATGTTTAATAGGGAGCCAATGCAGTGTTGACAGAACCGGGCTGATATGGTCATACTTCCTGGTTCTGGTAAGAACTCGAGCTGCTGCGTTTTGGACCAGCTGTAGTTTGTTTATAAAGCATCCAGGGCAACCACCCAGTAGAGCATCACAATAATCTAACCTTGAGGTCATGAATGCATGAACTAACTGTTCCTCATTTTTCATTGAAAGCATATGTCAGAATTTAGATACAGTATATTTTTAAGATGGAAGAATGCGATTTACAGATGCTAGAAAAGTGACTTTCAAATGAAAGATTGGTATCAAAGAGCACACCCAGGTTCCTAACCGATGACGAAGACTTGACAGAGCAGCCATCAATTGTTAAGACAGTATTCTAGGTTATTAAGTGAGGAAGTTGTTCGGCCAATAATTAGAATCTGTTTTTTTTTTTTCAGAATTTAGTAGTAGGAAATTACTAGTCATCCAAATTTTTATATCAGCTATGCATTCCGTTAATTTTGTGAATTGGTGCGTTTCGTCGGGGGACGAAGAAATATAGAGCTGAGTATCATCAGCATAACAGTGAAAACTAATGCCATGCTTCCTATTGATATCTCCCAAGGGTAGCATGTACAGAGTGAACAGCAACAGTCCTAGTACTGAGCCTTGTGGTACGCCATACTGAACTTTTGATCGATAAGACATCTCTTCGTTTACTGCTACAAACTGATAACCGTCAGATAAGTATGATTTGAACCATGCTAATGCAATTCCACTTTTGCCAACATAATTTTCGAGTCTATGTAAAAGAATATTGTGGTCAATGGTATCAAATGCAGCACTAAGATCGAGTAACACTAATAAAGAGATACAGCCACGATCGGATGATAAGAACAAATCATTTGTGACTAATGAGAGCAGTCTCAGTACTGTGGTATGGTCTAAATCCTGACTTGAAATCCTCGCAGATATCATTTATTTCTAAAAAGGAACATAGTTGTGAGGATACTGCCTTTTCAAGTATCTTTGACAGAAAAGGTAGATTCGAGATCGGCCTGTAATTGACTAATTCTCTAGGATCAAGTTACGTTTTTTTAATAAGAGGTTTAATAACAGCCAGCTTAAAAGTTTTCGGTACATATCCTAGTGACAAAGATGAATTAATGATATTAAGAAGAGGATATATGACCTCTGGAAGCATCTCTTTCAATAGCTTAGTCTGTATTGGGTCTAACATGCATGTTGTCGATTTAGATGATTTAACGAGTTTAGACAATTCTTCCTCTTATTGGAATGAACGAATGGAATTTTTCCACACTGTCTCATGTGATACTGTAGTAGGCGGTTGCATAGTTATAATTTTCTCTCTAATATTATCAATCTTGTAAGTAAAGAAGTTCATAAAGTCATTACTACTGTGCTGTTTGAAAATGTCCGGTGTTGAAGTTTTATTTTTTGTTAATTTAGCTACTGTTTCGAATAAATACCTAGGGTTGTGTTTGTTTTCTTCTAAGAGTGTTGAAAAATAAGCAGATCTAGCGGTTTTAAGGCCTCTCTGTACGCAATCGTTTTCTCTCTCCACGAAATGCGAAAAACTTCTAATTTTGTTTTCTTCCAGCTACGCTCCATTTTTCCGGCTGCTCTCTTAAGGGCCTGTGCTCGTTGTACCATGGCTTTGGACTATTTTCTTTAATCTTCTTTAAGCGCAAAGGAGCAATTGTGTCTAAAGTGCTGGAAAAGAGAGAGTCAATCATTTCTGTTGCAATCATTTCTGTTAGAGTTCCTCTAAGCTATCTGGGATGCTACGATGATGAAAATGATCAGGAAGATTATTTATAAAGCAATCTTTAGTGGCAGAAGTGATAGTTCTACCATATTTATAACACAGAGTCGGCTTTGCAGCCTTAAATACATTAATAATACATGAGATTAAATAATGACCTGAGATGTCATCGCTCTGCTGCAGAATTTCAACGGCATCAATATTTATTCCATGATATAATACCGATTATAAATGGCATCTTTAAATGCCAATGCATCTTTTTCATTATCTACATGGATATTAAAATCACCAACAATTAGGACTTTATCTGCAGCCAGTACTAACTCTGATAGAATATCAGCAAATTCTTTGATAAAATCTGAATTGTGCCCTGGTGGCCTGTAAGGGTAGCCAGCAAAAAAGTCGAACGGGATTTATCACTTGCGCTACATAACGTTACAGAAAGCACCATCACTTCAAATGAATTATTTTTGAAACTACATTTCTGAGTAATACTGAAGATATTGTTATAAATTACAGCAATACCTCCCCCTTTTCCTTTTAAACGACCCTCGTTATAGTAGTAACCTTGCGGAGAGGAGTCATTTAAAGTACTGTAATTGTCATTGTCAAGTTTCTGTCAAACACACCACATCTAGGTTATGGTCTGTCATCATATCATTAGCAAAAACTGCTTTTGAAGAAAGGGATCGAATATTCAGCAACCCGAGCTTTATCATTTGTTCATCTGCATTATATTTGTTTTTTATTTGTTGAACATCAATCAAATTTTTACCCTTAAATGGGTTTTGGAGTTTTTTGTATTTCCTAATTCGGGCACAGACACAGTCTCTACAGGGAACTACACTAACCTTTTCCAGTGGTGGCACTTGCGCTACTAACTTTTTCAGTTACTGGCGCAAAACATGATTTGGTCGCACAAATTATTTATAGTAAGCCGCTCTCTGGATAATAATGAACAATAATGGAACTGTACTAGGGCTGAAACAACTAATCGATTTAATCGATTAAAATCGATTATTAAAATAGTTGTCAACGAATGTCATTATCGATTAGTTGGTCTGCTTACGTCACGGGAAGCGTTTACTGGTGATTGGTTGAAACGGGCCAATCATGATGCTCTTTGTCTTACATGCGCTGCGCTTCATGAGACACACGCAAGGTCTCTCTCCCTTCGCCGATCTGCCGTGCGCGCAGAGACCGAGATCTTTTTTACAGTCTATGTTTGGAGCACAGTCTCTTCTGTCTCGCATGCGCGCTCTTGCTCGCGCGCTCTAGATTCCGGGAGTTTGAACTAATTTGCAGGCATCAGGGAGCCGCTATCAATATGCGGGAGACTCCCGGATCTTCCGCGAGACTTGGGATGTCTGTATTTTGTCTCGAGCATCAGGTTGCGCAATCAGTTCGCTCGCAACATAAGTGATGGATTAAAATAGCGCTACCGCAGAAATAGGTTAAATTAAAACGGTGTTTACAAAGTGAAGCACTAAATATAAAGGCAGTTAATAACAGCAGCAGTAAAAGATTGTTTTTAGTCACTGTACTCAGTGGTTTTCAGCGAATGCTTGTGCACTAATGCATCATTTTTCCTGTCCTTTTAATCAACCCTGTTAGCTTGCTGCGTACCTCCATCCCGTTCTTTTTATAGCATTTGTCTAATATTAAGTTTGAATTGTTTTTCAAACGCGATCTACCGCGGCTCTGTTCACACGCTTGTTTTCAGTCTTTCTATATTTATTTTATCTATTATCCTTATAATTCCATTAATTTAAAATAAAAATTAAATGAATTATATATTTGAGATGTTTTTAGTTTATATCTTCACATCTGAACAACATGTCTGTGTAAATTTGTTTTAACAAAAATTGCTAAAACATATGTTGGATATAATTTTTAATTAATTTTACATTCATCATGGTTGTCAACTTGCCATTAGCAATTATCATTAAAAACAAAGCAAATATTGATATTAGTAAAACTCAATGTGTGGCTTTTGCACTTTTTAAAGGTGAACTAAGTAACTTTTTTACCTTAACCGAACAGCTTTGGAGTCATTGTAATGTTTATATTACTGATTTCGTGTTGAATGGTGGTCGTCTCGCACCCCCTTGGTGCCTGTGAGCCGCAAAACCACCCTTGCAACTTTGGGCCGGCGGGCCTCAGTGTTAGGAAGTATCGTGTGATATCAGGTCTCGCGAGGTAACGAATTGCTTTACGGCAAAAAACAGATCTGATAAAATTCTGATAAAATGAGCATCAAACAGAAATAACCCGGCGCCGTATACATGTGGTGTTGGGCGCGCGCAGCTCTTAAAGGGGCCATACCTTATTTCCACTCGTTACAGCGTCCATCATACTGAACAGGTACCGTGTACAGGGGGAGGGGATCCGGCCGTGAGTGCGAGCCATCTCTGCGTGAGTGCTATTCACGACAGTACAAGTACTCCACAGCGACTCTAGGGGTCGCTGTTTGACAAAAACGGAATTCCTACTTTGTGCTGCTTTAAAGTACACCTTTACACATAAATACCCTTGTGGCGAGCAGGACGAGGCCGAGGGATGTGAGAGGCCGGTGGCGTGAGTGATAATGAACGACACCTGTGAGACGCACCGGTCTCGCATCTCTCACGTCCCTCGGCCTCGTCCTGCTCACCACAACCCTGATTTAGGGTTTTATTTAGTTATAATAAACAAAAAATCAAATTGGAATTTTTATCCGATTAATCGATTAATCGAAAAAATAATCGTCTGATTAATCGATTATCAAAATAATCGTTAGTTGCAGCCCTAAACTGTACTGCATTAGGGGTGGAACGGTACACAGAAGTCACGGTTGGGTTCATACCTTGGTTCAGACATCACGGTTCGGTACGATTTCGGTACAATGGAGTGAAAAGCAAAACAAAAATGCGGAAGGCATTTTTATAAATGTCTTAAGCCTTGTATTTTTAAGTTGTATAAGTGTTATTAATAAAGGCATAGAACCAGTGTATTTGTAGTGCACTGACAATAGTTTTATATAATTAGTTTATTAATTAAATTAATAAAAAGACAAAATGACCTTGATATATGTTTGGTAATTGTACCTGAATGAATTTAAAATTAATTAGCTATATTTCAGATCAATATATGTTTTCCTTAATTTTAATTAACCCTAACTTTATTCTCATCTGAATTATAAATAAATGATTTCCGTATAAAATAATTACCATTAAAAACACATTTGATTTTCTTTTTTAATCGATGTAGAATGTGTTAACTTAAAAATAAACAGATTAGTGCTCCGACTCCGAGGACAAGAAATGAAAACCAATGCGATATGATGAATCTCCAAAAGATGGAACACACAGACTGTTGGATAAATATGTTTTGCTTTTAAAACGGTGTGTGTGTGTGGTTGGGTTACAGTTGTAGGTTACAGTTTGACAAGAGTTTAGAGTTTGACAAAAGCACAATGTTGTGTTTTTATTGCGAGTGTACACAAATATAAGTAAACACTTTGCAGTTTGAATCATGTCCTGTATGAACAAAATGACGGAGTATGTTTTTATGTTTCCACTGTTCGATCGCGCCTGCGTCTCTCTCTCTCACACACACACACACACACACACACACACACATAGTTCGATCGCGCCCGCGTCTCTCTCTCACACACACACACAGAGTTCGATCGCACCCGCTTCTCTCTCTCTCTCGCGGGGCTGAAGCCAACTTGATGTGTTGAATGCTCAAGCACGTTATAAAAACGTATACTTAAAATAGGCTAGACATTTCTGTTTTAATAAATGCTCATAGTAAATCGTAGCATATTGCCTAAAACATAAGGTAGGTACAAAAATAGTCAGTGATACATTTGCGACCCATTAAAAATTTGGGTCGCAATGGCATTTCAAAAGGTCGCATATGCGACCATTTTGGTCGCAGTGTAGTTCCCTGCTCTATATGATGATATCTAGGTGAAAGAGTATCTATGTGATGGGATTTATCTGACCTCAGTGAAGTGAGACAGCTGGCAGACGGTCGGTTTAGCCAGTCTGTCTGCTTCCCGACCTGAGCCCCAGATTGTCATGTTTGAGCTCTAAGACTATGTTATTATATGTATATATTACTAGACAGAAGAGCAGCACCATCCCAGGAGGGATGAATACCATCTCTTTTTAACAGGTCAGGTCTGCCCTAGAAACTTTTCCAATTGTCTATGAATTCTATATTATTTTGTTGTGAGATATAAAGTCAGCGAGATATAATCACAATTACCTTTTTTATTCTGTGGTGGAAACAAGCTTCCATAAAAATATGCTTATTTTCAATTAAAATAATACAATTTAAGAATTTAGATGTAAAAAAAAAAAGAAACCGCATAAATTTAAAGATAATATTTGATCATAAAAGACCGATATAAGATTTCTAGACCCCCAAAAAAGTAGTGTAATTTTCAGGTCATTTTGACCCCCTGGGGAGGGGAGGAGTAGGGTTAAACGATCCCCAGGTGGAGCACAAAACAGCTTAGTCATTGATTGCTAACGGTTTTATATGTTTACAATGTTTGATGTCTCTTATCAGATGATTTTGAGTCCAAGTACGACTTCCACCCTATAGAGGACCTGCCTCCACCTGAAGAATATAGACACTTCCAGAAGACCTATCCCAGCAAAAACAACCAGGGTAAAGACCTGATGATGCTGTCTTTGACCCACAGTTTTTCCATAAAGACAAACTTTTACAGATTTTGTTCTACACATTTCCTCATGTCCTCTTTATCTTTCTCCCGCTTTAGGGAGAGGTGCTCCTCCACTGCCTCCTGTTGGAGGAAGATGAACGCCATTCAGGGAAGAGAAGGACCTACAAATATGACACAAACACACAAACGTACATGCTGTATACAGTATAGTGTGTTTGTCACGTTAATTACACATAAAAATACACTAATAATGTGACATCTTTCTAAGGGAAACGCTATTAATAGCTACATGATCTCTGATCCAAACCACTCCAGAATGCTGTATCTCTAGACCTGAAAACTGTGCAATATTCCTGTGCTGCCTAGACAATGCACCTTCTGTTATTGTGTCTGATGACAGCGGCACAGCAAAGCAAAGCAAACCAAGGCAGAGTAGACAACTCCAGTTACCGTGAAGCTAGATGTGTACATTCCGCTTGTTTCTTACAGCAACCAAAGTTTTTTTATTCAATGAGAAAATGTGTAGCACTTGTAGATTATCGATGTCTATGCATATCAGACGCAAAGTCTGTATTTCTCTGGACAAACATTTTATTGTCACTTTTTATCCTTACTTTAATTATATATTTTTTGCTTTCCAAATCTATCAGGAATGAGGTAGTCTATCTATCAGGATCAGTTTAAATTGTAAACGTGTTTGCTTACACTACAAAGGCTATGAAACAACCTCGTTTATTGTTCGGTCTGCAGTTGTGTTTTCCTGGTCACGCTACAGAATCAGAGCCAATTCTGTCATATAAGTTTTAAGAGATTTAAAAATATATATATATATTTTTTATTGGCTCTATGTTGAATCTAAACTACTTTATAACTGACCAAATACACACTAAGTGCCAGCGGATCTGCAGAAGACTGTGTTTTTGAAACAGTGCCATCTTCTGGATCACCTGCACCCTTTTTCTGGCTTGGTACCAATGTTTCTGGGTTATTTATAGATTGCCTTTTTGTTTTAAACCTGAAATAAATTTTAGTAGATTTTGTATAAAACACTACAGGTTTTTCTAATTGGCATATTTTAATTGTGTTGCATTGTATAATATGTTATAAAGTGACCAAGTGTGTTAATAATGTTCAGGCACTTCTGGCCGTAGAAGCTACTATTAGGATTTGGTGACCAATCAATCTGACTTGTAAATGGCATTTTATCTGTTTCTGAATGTGTTAAAATTCATGTGAACATAATTGTGAAATAAAAGCTGGGAAAGGGAATTATAATTTGATTGTACTTTACATAAAATAAATATCTATCTTAAAATAATCAGTTTAATACTCTGCTTTATAAATAATTGATCTTTTGCATATGTTCACAGTATTTCATATTTTATAAGATATTTCTTAATGCATATATTGTTGCTACATGTATTGTGTTACACATATTTTGCGGCTTACTATAACAACAGAGAAACAATATCGTTGGAATCACATTTGCGTCTTTTTTTTTCTAGCAGATGAACGATAAAACACTGATAGCCAATCAAAATCCTCCCTAAGTGAATTAAAAATAAACATTGCATGTTTTTGGTGTCCATGCTAATATAGTTCTCATTCTTGGTGTAAATGGGTCTTAATACAAACAATAAAAACATGAAAGAAATATGAAAGCTTGAAAATTGTGTTGGACAATGGAATGCCTTTGAGTAAAAAAGGTTAAGAACCACTGATCTATGAACCAGTATAAAAACACATAATGCATAAAAATACAATTCTTTTTATTGAAAGTAATGTGTTTTGTTATTTTCTTACAGTGTGTCAGTTCCTGCGCACGCATGAGTTACTACATTATTGAGAAGAGAGAATTTTAACTCAGTAGTTTAAAAAATGTTCAAGGTGTCACCCAACAACAGTGTTCAATGGTGTGGATGAAGGTTTCTTGCACATTCTGGGCCAGATGTACTAACGCTTTTGCGCCCACATCAGGCGTATTTGTTTCGCAAAGTGCGCATAAAACCATGGCGAGGTATGTACGAATGGGACGCACTGAGATGAAAGTGAAGACTGCCTGTCGCGGGAACTGAAAATGGCAAAATGCACTTTTCGTGTCATGCATATGCATTCATGGGATGGTTAAGGGGAAAGTGGGAGTGTCACATAAAGAGATGGGAGGGGAAGCATAAACTATGTTTACGCCTAATTACTGTATGTATTCCACGTTATGTACAGAAAAAGCCGGTGAAAGTGCGCCTCTATTTTGCGCTGAAAATTCTCCGCCTCTTAACAGCAGGTCAAACTTAGGAAGCGGGTGTAGAGATTCTGGAGTCTCCCAGGTGGGCATCTTCAACCTCACAGTTGAAAAGTACAAGAATATGTAACGAAATATAAAGTAAAGTGTATTTTTAATATGTTTTACCATCCTTGAAGATCGAAAGATCTGTAAGGTCTGGATCCGTCAGACAGACACTAATTATTCATTATATACAAAGGTTTATGAAACTCCAAAACTAACATCCCAAATGAAACAGTGTCATGTTACAGGGCTGATAAGGAGACTTTTATGACCTCCAAAGTAATGTTCAGAGGGTGCTGACTCTCACTTAATTCTTCCTGAGAAGGAGAAATGAACCCTTTTAAACCTATATATTCTATATATATATATATATATAACCATGTGATAAATGTATTAACATGTATCTAATGTTCCATCTCATGATTCTCCTTTATGTTGTTGGTCTACGTTTTCTTGCAAACTCTAATGGGTTAATGTTTCAGACTTTGCATACTATGGTTGACCGAAATCATATGTGTGGCATATTTGGTCTCTATAACTTGGTATTTTGAAGATCGAAATAACTGTGTACATGATATGTCGATAACAACAACATATTAGTATTACAAGAATATTGTTTCTTCATCGGCTTCCACCCCTCCAGGGTGCAAAGGCAATGAGAACAAAGAGCAATAAACCAAATTCCCGCCTGGAACTTCCACCCTTCTTATTGGTCAAGCCAATGAGAGGTGGGACACTTTTCTCAGATTATAAATTGCATTCACACCAGCCCTTCCTCTCTTCTTGATAGTTTTCATCCTTGCAAACACTATCTCGGGTGATCCGGGGGAAACCCCTCCCCCCTCCATGGGGCCCAGGGGCCTCCCAGCAGGCCTGGATCCCAACCAGATCCGGCCTCATGGAAGAGAGAGGACACTCTCTCACAAAGAACCAAGGACAATCTCGGGAGTTTGTAAAAAGGGCTCTAACCCACCATGCAAGTTCATCATATCTTCTTCATCCAACAAAGAAGAAAATGATTGAGACTTCAAAATCTGACACTCGCAGAATCCTCAACAACTTCAGTTTTCAACAACTTTGATAATAGTGTACGCTACCCAGGCATGCAAGTATACTTTTGATTTGATGCTTTGAAAATGAAATGCTGATGTTCTTCTCATATAGTTACATGGAACTTCTCAATAGTTCCGTTTTCAGTTTCGTTCTACCACTCACCTATTTATGTATTCATGTGTGTATGTTGTTTTGTTTATTTATATTCATATAAATATCTATTTTTAGTTAATAAAACTTGTACATAGTATGTATTTGGTTCTGTTTTGTTTGCAATACAAAGTCACTTTTACGATCGCGGTTTTGCTACTTGCTTAAAGTGCTGTACATGCTAAGAAATAATTATTCTTCTGTGGCCATGGAAGATACCCTTTTCTTAGAATAAATTAATAATCAAAAGAGTTCGTTGGACGAACTGATTAATTGATTGTAATAATTCAGCCACATCAAGTTAATCCAATTAACTGACCCAAATATTCATAATTAATAATAATTAGTGCTGGGCAAGTTAACGCGTTATTATCGCGTTAACGCATTTATTAATTAATGCCGACAATTTTTTTATCGCGCGTTAATGCAGTTTTTTTATTATTATTATTATTTCGAAATTCCGTTGCTCACTGGCTCTGAATACACATAGGCCTACAGTCAAACTATGATCACAGGAGGGGTGGGATGTTGGTCAGCCAGCAAATAACCCACCCAAACAAGTAGTAGAGGGGCTTTGGCAGGTTCTCTCAAGTGAACAGAAAGGGAGACAGCGCTCCGCGAGTGAATGACAGGCGCTCTATGGATAGTAACCATGGCAACGGCTTCTGTGCGCTACGCAGCTGTAGTCTTTTTAACTTAAATTAAAATTATACATAACTTTACCTGATAGGCCTGCGTTTAGTTTAGCGGGGATGCTCTGCCATGTGAATTCCCTCCTGTTGATGTCCTGATAACTATTTAATTTCTGGAAACTCACAAACAGCGAGCCGAGGATCAGTCTCTCTTCCAATGATTTGTGCTGCGCGTCGTGTACAAAAAGTTAGATAATTCAACTTCGGCAACGCGCGGGCGCACCGCAACAGTTTCACAGGAACGCACCCGCTTGTCGCTGCACCTGTGCTCGACCACTTCACCTCACTCTAGGCTGATTTATAATTCTGTGTCGGACCAACGCCGGAGCCTCTACGCTATAGACTACGCGTTGGTTTTCATTATATATCTGCGTCGTTGTCCGCGTTGACGCGCAATTACACATGCAGAGGGAGAGTGTACGCGCACTACACAGCTATACGGCGTGAGTTCGACGCAGAAGTATAAATTGGGCTTTACCTCTGTTTAATGTAATCTTACGTGGGAAACCATCGCATGCCATGACCAAACCTAAGCTGCTATCAGAGAAGTAACGTTGGTCGACTTATATCTGTAGTAGTGATCATGACCCTTTTAGACTGTTTCTGCTGCTCCCTGATACAAGATACCTGTTCAGAAAAAAAAGAAAAAAAGAAAGAAAACTGGACTCGTTTTAACAAGCTAGCTAAAAAGTAATGCCCTGGCAGTGGCAAATAGCTTTGTTTAAATATTTGATTTGATTACATTAATGTTTAGGTTGAGATTTACAAGAAATATTTTATTGATATTGTGTAAAGGGAATACTGTGCTGGTATAAAAGCACCTTATTTGTTTAAAGTTTTTGCAAACCACATGTTATTGCACTTGTGTAGCAGTACATTTAAATCAAAAGTGCGCAATACAGTACTTTAGAATTCATTATTCAATTCTGCGTGTAACAATGCGATTAATCGAAAATAATGCGATTAATCGCGATTAAATTTTTTAATCGTTGCCCAGCACTAGTAAATAATTTAATTTAATAAGTTATTATTGATGATTAATATTTCAAAAAAGCTGAGTTTCCTTACACGGGTTTCCTGGCATATGCCTCCTGGTGAAATGGCAGCAGTAATCCGAGCAAGACGAAGACATAGGCTAAGGAGACAAGCTGAAAAGATTTTTGCCACAAGAATCACACTTTTTCAGTTGAGTGAAAACGAAATCATTATCCGTTACAGATTAAGCAGCTACGCAATATTACAGTTACTGGAAGAAATAAAAAATTAACATCGAATCTCCGACTCAGCGTTCACATTCCATTCCGGCAGTTGTTAAACTCCTCGCTACATTACAATTCTTGGCATCAAGATAATTTCAACCAGTCATAGCATCACGCTATTAATGCTGTGTTCGCAAATGTACGTACATCTCGCCCTCTGTCTTTTCGATGCCCAAAGTAATTACATTTCAATTGAACTCTTACCTGACTTCATTTTATTATGACCTCGAATTTAGGGTGAAATGCTAAGTGATTATTGGTCAACGTCTAACAATTTATTCTGAAGCTTAATTTTCTATTTAATTGTATACTTTTAATTGCGCTCGTTCATTCCGATTTCAATGTCACTTAAGAGTCTCACACTGGCCGTTAACGCAGATCTCACTGTCACAAACGCTAATATTACTTCATTTATTTTTAAAGTAACTTATATTAATGATTGAATCTATAAAGTAATATGTTACATCAAAAAAGCAATCTGATGCACACATTTACGCACATTTTCAACAAAAGAGCAATTTCTGAAACATCTGGGTCCCAAGAGGGCGCGCTTGGTGGCGACGACGCTATGGCTTGTCACCCCCAAGCCCCTCTTTGATCGCCAGCGAGCAGCAGAGGCTGTGTCCCGGACGCACTGACGCCTCCGCACACTCACTCTGCCCTTCGACGGAAGCAGGTACGTATTGCACCACACACTCAGACCCCCCTCCGGGCCGCTATGCCGTCCGGGTCGGGTCCCTGCATTCCGCAGCACTGCCCCACCCCGGGTACATCTGTGGTGCCGCTGGTCCAGCTTGCACGGTGTCTGGGAGCCTAGCAAGAGCTTCCCAGCCCGTCTTGCTGGGTCATCCGTACTGTCAGACCTGTGTTCTGGCGGACAATGCCCCTGTGCTCAGGACGGAGATCTCAGGACAGAGATCTCTGTCCTACTGGCGAAGGACGCGATCGAGCCGGTCCCTCTAGCCGATATGAAGACCGGCTTCTACAGCCCGTACTTCATTGTACCCAAGAAACGCGGTGGGTTACGACTAATCTTGGACCTGCGTGTCCTGAACCGGTCCCTTCACAGGCTGCCGTTCAAGATGCTTATGCAGAAACGCATTTTCAGGTGCATCCGTCCCCAAGATTGTTTTGCAGCGATTGACCTGATGGACGCGTACTTTCATGTCTCGATTCTCCCTCACAGACCGTTCCTTCGCTTTGCATTCGAGGGATGGGCATATCAGTACAAAGTCTTACCCTTCGGGCTGGCCCTGTCGCCCCGTGTCTTCACGAAAGTCGCGGAGGCGGCCATTGCTCCCATATGCGACCGTGGTGTTTGCATTCTCAACTACCTCGACGACTGGCTTATTCTCACCCAGTCGAGAGAGCAGTTGTGCGAACACAGGGACATGGTGCTCATCACCTCAGCCACCTAGGGCTTCAGGTCAACTGGGAAAAGAGCAAACTCACCCCCGGGCAGAGGATCTCTTTTCTCGGTATGGAGTTGGACTCGATCAACATGACAGCGCGCCTCACGAGGCCCGCGTCCAGTCAGTGTTGAACTGCGTGAGCGTGCTCAGACGCAGAACAGCGGCACCACTGAAACTTTTTCAGAGGCTCCTGGGGCATATAGCATCTGCAGCCGCGGTTACGCTGCTCGGATTGCTTCACATGAGGCCGCTCCAACACTGGCTCCACGATCAAGTCACGAGATGGGCGTGGCAGAGCGGCTCGTGCCGGGTCCAAGTGACCCCGCACTGTCGCCAAACTCTCAGCTTGTGGTCGGTAGGGATGGGAACCGAGAACCGGTTCTTCTTCAGAACCGGTGCCCAGTGAACCAATTCCTTAGAACCGTTAGTATGCCTGCTTAACGATTCCACTTATCGGTTCCGCTCATTGCAAATGTGTCATGACGTCACACACGCGCTGCGTTGTTTTGGTTCAGAACGCAGCATGGCATCGAGGCAGAAGCGCTCTACAGTTTGGTTATATTTCACGCAAAAAGACGACAATATATGAGGCGCCGTCTGGGGCTTAAATCAAATTTCATTCACGCACACATATGAAACACTTGCATACACATATAATAAGTAGTAAACATACATGTTGCTGAATGCTCAAACAAATACATATGAAATGCACAACGGCACACCTAAAGTCGGTCACGCACATACACGCAAACTCCACACACACGAGATGCGCGGAACTCTCCAGGCACATACTCATATGAGACGCGCGCGCGCACACACACACACACACAAACTCTCCACACACATGCTCATATGAGACTCGCGGACATACTCAATGAGAAATGTAACCCGAATCCGCAGCCAAAAACACATCATCCACCCGCCCTAATAATGTTCTCTGATTTAAGTAACCGCACCCGATGGTCAAATTACAATTATTCTGTGTTGTTACGCGTGATTATAAATGGATGATCGTCACCTTCAACAGCGGACTTGGCGACGGTTGATGGGCGCATCTCTAGGGCAACTTTAAACACTGATGAATGAGCGCGGCTTTTAAATGAACATCGCCGCACATCACAATGGAGTTGAAGGTAAGTCATTGGGAAAGCACGACCTGATTGTCAGATTCCTGAGGGGGGCGAGGAGACTAAATCCTCCTCGCCCACCCTCTATACCCTCTAGGGATTTGTCTCTGGTCCTTTCGGCTCTTCAGAGACCAGCCTTCGAGCCTTTGCAATCAGCTGAGTTAAAAATTCTGTCTGGTAAAACAGTACTCCTGGTTGCATTGGCCTCAATCAAGAGGGTAGGGGACCTGCATGCATTTTCGGTCGACGAATCGTGCCTTGAATACGGCCCGGCTAACTCTCACGTGATCCTGAGACCCCGGCCTGGATACGTGCCCATGGTTCCTACCACTCCCTTCCGGGACCAGGTGGTGAACCTGCAAGCGCTGCCTTCAGAGGAGGCAGACCCACCCCGGCTTCTCTTTGTCCCGACCTCGCTTTGCGCCTGTACGTGGACAGAACGCAAAGTCTCAGGACCTCAGATCAGCTCTTCGTCTGTTACGGAGGCCAGCAGAAGGGAAAGGCTGTCTCCAAGCAGAGGATGGCCCACTGGATAGTGGATGCCATCGCCTTGGCTTACGAAGCCCAAGGCGTGCCTTGCCCGCCCGGGTTGAGAGCCCACTCCACTAGGAGTGTCGCTTCTTCTTGGGCGCTGGCACACGGCACCTCGCTGACAGACATCTGTAGCGCTGTGGGCTGGGCAACACCTAACACATTCGCTAGGTTTTATAGCCTACGTATTGAGCCGGGATCTTCCTGTGTGCTTGCTTCAACCAGCCGGTAACACCGAAGTTTCCGCTCTAGTGTCGGCTTGTTGCGCCACTCCCCTCCACATGGAGCGGATACGTGCGCTTTTCTGCTCCAGTCGAGTTCCCCACTTAGGCGAACCCTGTAGAGTTCCACCGCACCCCTTCGGCAGTCAGACGTTGCGGAGCGTCTGATGACAGGCCTAGTGCTCCCAATTGCGTATTCTTCCACGACCAGCTCCCCGCGGTGAGCCCTTGTCTTTCCCTTGGCAGAGTCCACTCTGCCATTACTGTCCGGTGTAGCCTCCCCCTTCTCAGGCAGGAGCCACCCCAGTGACATTCCATATGTTGTACTGCCCCTAACCGGCCAGTCCATATGTGTATTCTCCACAAGTCACCTACCTTTCGGCAGGATGTGGCTTCCGCAGCGTCCCTCTCCCCTGGGGAGGCACGCTTTCCCAGTGTTATCCAATAGTTCCACTGTGTGGGTTTTAACGGAACACCAGTCCAAACTCTGTCTACGCAGGTCTTCCGCCCCAGCCAGTTGGGGGTCTGGGAGTCCTGCGTAGGGCGCTGGATGTGGCAGCAACCGTAGCGTTTTCCATGGGATCCCAATTACGTCGTCACGTCGACGTTATGTCGAACGTGAGCGACTGAAAGGGAACGTCTCGGTTACTATTGTAACCCTCGTTTCCTGAAGGAGGGAACGCGAGAAGTAACGTCCCGTCGCCAAGGTTGCTGACCATCGTTGCATGGCCGTCTCAATCTCGGCTCCTCAGCAAAAAACAATGTGTGCGTGCGCCCGCTTCCTGTTTATACCTGCGCTGCGGGGCGCGTGACACGTTTCACGCACGTCAATGTTCATTGGCTCGTTCTGTAGATACTCGAAGTTGATAGGGCCACCTGAAGTGATCCCAATTACGTTGTCACGTCGACGTTACGTCTCCTGTTCCCTCCTTCAGGGAACGAGGGTTACAATAGTAACCGAAACGTTTTCTGTAATCATGTATAACATTACATTTTTTAAACATGTTCTTATATTGTAATAATTTCATATTGAATCTCCAAACTAATGAAGAAACAATGTAAAGACAATTTATTTTAAATGTTTAATGGCACCTATTTACTAAGCACTATGAATGAAGGCCAGTATCACTGATACCAATACTGATACTGATGTCTCTATTGGATCAAATGGATTTTTTATCAAATGTTTTTTTTTATTATAGCCATTCAACATTACAGTATAAATAAAAGCCATAATTTTAGCATTTAATAGGCTTTAAAAATATAAAAATAATCTTCAGATAAACCCATTATAATAAATGTCATATTTTACTGTGCCTTCACTATATATAGCAGGGCTCACCACAGGATTTTTGTTTTAGATCTTTACTGGTCCTTTAAACTTTATTTAAACTAATTTAAGACTGTGCTTACAAGGATACTCGCCAAACAGGCATTTTGACATAATTTTGTGTTTTTGGACATTCAAGCGTAATAAGACGCAAAAGAGAACGCAACGCGGTACCAGTGATGGGAATAACGGCGTTATAAATAAACGGTAATGGCGTTATTTTTTTCAGTAACGAGTAATCAAACTAATTACTGTTTCCTCGGTTACAACGCCGTTACCGTTACTGACAATAAAATGTGCCGTTACTATAATTGAGCTCACTGAAGCGGTTTTCATCCTATCGGGCTCTCTCTCCGCCATAGGACCTGCAAAGTTTTTTCTCTGGCGTGTGTGTGTGTTTATGAGGCGCCGGACTGGACAAAGGCGAAGCGAACGCCGCCAGAGTGCTCGACAGTGTGACTGTGTCCGAGAACGCGCTCGACAGTGCGCGAGAGAGACAGAGTGTGTCCGAGCATAATATAGTTTGTAGTAATATCTCTGTAGCCTATTGGTAGGCTATCATCAGCAACGTTTTAAAGGCACACTATGCAAGAATTGTACCTTAATATAACAGCTTCAAAGTCATTTCGGTGGTAAACAAACTCATAGTAGGGCGAATCATCCTGGTAGTAAAGCTTGGGGGGGATGCCGCTGGAAAAACCAGCAATGCAAGTTTGAGAGGAGCGCCCCCGACAAATCTCGCGAGAATCACGACATGCTTTACGGCAACGACGTCACACACATCAACAACAACATTTGAAGCACGAAGACACTTGCGCGCATTTCAGACGTGATACTCGACGATGGAAAAAGCAAGGAAATCGCGTTCAGAAGAGACTAGGAAAAGAGACTCTGACCGCGTGAGGAACCGGACAAGAGTCCCACTCGGTCGGGCTTTCACTTGTTGGCGCGAACTAAAAAGCAGCACTGGATGCAACAGTGATGCTGACCTGGCGATCTTGTTGATGGACTAGTAAGTAAATCTGTCTAAGTTTGTGTGCATTTTATTTTTTTGATTTCACCGGAATGAATAGAGTCATCTCATCTTCATTTATATAGCGCTTTTAACAATGGATTGTTTCAAGCTTTACAGAGATAAACATATAATTTAAGGTAACAGATTGTTTTGGCATTATAGCGGTTCTTGAATAATGTTATTTCCAGCTAAAGTTAACTTTGATTGATTCACCTCCGTCGAAATGATCAGACTTTTAAACGCGAACCTGTGATTAACGCTGACGGCGTTCACATGCTCATTCAGAATTGATTCTATAGTTATGTGCTTTTTAAAATATGTGCGCAGGTTTATAATTCATACAACCCAGCCTAAACAAACTACTTTTCTTGCCTATAAATTTTGATACAGAATTTTGTTTATTTTATCACGTCGGGGTACGCGAGCCAGAATTCACAACGCTTCATCTGTAGAGTGGGAAAGGGATCCTCCATAGGGAGAGGATAGTGGGCACTTCAGCACTGCATTGTCATCGGGTCCAGGCGGATCTCCTTCGTCAGATCTGGACACGGCCTAGATCCGGCAGGCTGCGGGAAAACCTCGGGATAAACAAAGACACTAATATTAGCGTAGATGCCATTCTTCTTATGAAGTAGCGAGTACATCAAGATTTAAGGGAAGTGTTCCGCAGAGTCTCCGCAACGGCGATAGATTGAAGAGCGCGTCCGAGTGAAGACTGCGCGCGCGCCTCCACAAGAGACACTATGTATCCATGACACTGATAGCAGCGGACACGAGCGCTCAGCTTGAGTTCAAAAACTCATTTTGGCGCTAGATCTCTTATTTAAAGGCACACTATGCAAGATTTGTACCTTAATATAACAGATGTAACAGATATATTCAAATGGGGTATCAGGTCGTGAGTGCAGAGACCAGTCTATGGCAGACGCTCTGCGTGAGTGGCATTTACGACAGTAACGTTAAATACAAGTACTCCACAGCGACTCTAGGGGTCGCTGTTTGACAAAAATGGAATTCCTGCATAATGTGCCTTTAATTAGTTTACATGGTTATAAAATAAAACTAACCTGTTATAACCAAAATAACCTGCAGGGAACGTTCCCAGAAAACATATTTATTTGACCAGTTGTGAACACGTGTGGCAAACACGACTAGAATTTGGCTTAAATAACCTCTGATGATGACGTCCTCTGTAGGTTATAAAAATAAAACCCCAAAATATTATATTTTATTATTATTGTATGTTGGTACATTTTTCAGTATTATATTGAGAGCACTTTTTGTTAAACTGTTTACTTTTGTGAAGAAGAAAACACTTCAAGTAGGCTATACAGTATGTCTACCAGTTGTAAAGGTGTGTGAGTTTTATCATTTTAATTTGCACTACAAAGAGTGTATGTGTATGTATATTTTTGTATTATTTTTTTATTTTTGGTACATTTCTTAAGAAGCATCATTTATTTTTTAGACTTATTTGTTAGCCAGTTGTGGTCTGTGCAATAAATATTAAAAGTTCTAAACCATATTGTGTTTAGTTGTTCCACTATAGTAATGATAATATTTTAATATTTCAGTTAATAGGTGTCTCTCACATTGTCCCACAGCAACATTAAAATAGTGTAGATTAGTCTACAATGTTTTATAATAATGTGTTCTATTTAGTGTCCATTTCATTCATTTAACATATTTAATATTGGGGGTATCCAAGTTATTTAAAATATTTTCTTTCTTTTTTTCTTTTTTAAGTAACACAATACTTTAAAAAAATTACTTTCCCTGGTAGTTAGTTACTTTTGTAATGATGTAACTCAGTTACTTTTTGTGAGAAGTAACTAGTAACTAATTTTTTTAAGTAACTGTGGTGGTAAATAGAGCAAATAAAATATCCATTACATTTGCACTAACTACATTTTTCCTGATTCTTATAGGGTGACCTGAAACAAAATACCGAAATGAGGGTTATTTTCTTCCTAATAGGAAGTCCAAATGTGAATATTTCTTCAACGCCATTGGTAGCTGATCTAATAGCGCTTTTCCACTGCATGGTACAGCTCGGTACGGCTCAGTGCGGTTCGGCGCGGCACGGTTCGGCTCGCTTCGCTTTTACACTGCGTAGTACGACTCGGCACGCCACGGCTCGGTTCTCTTTAGCTGGGTTTGCTTTTCCACTGCAGTTAGTGCCGCTTCAAAGTGGGTGGGATTATAGTCTGATCGTTATAGTTTATAACTACGGCAGCCAAGTAGAGGAACGTCTGCACTTCGTCCACTGACCACGATTCAGCCATTTCATTTTTGGAAGTTTTATTTCTTTCTTTTTTCTTCAAGCAAGTCAAGCAAGTAGTTTTAAAACAGGTGCTACAGGCTGTTACTGGCTATTTAAATCTAGCGGGTTTGATGTCTCGCAAATACAATGACGCTGGTAGTGACGATTCTGTCTGACCAATCAGTGATCTGCAGTGTTTTCACGTCACATTTTAGTATCGGTACGGTACGCCTGGAACCTCAACAGAGGTGGTACCACTTAAAGCAAGCCGAAGCGAGCCGTACCATGCAGTGGAAAAGCACCACAAGTGAGCCGTACCGAGCCGAGCCGTACCGTACCTTACCATGCAGTGGAAAAGCGCCAAAGCGTGCCGTACCGTACCATGCAGTGGAAAAGAGCCATTAGGGCTCAGAACCTGAAACCATGAATGGGGCAGGATTTCCTCCAAACCAATCTGCCGGCTTGGGTCCTGCTGCAGGAGACACTGAATCAGATGGCAGGATTCTGTGCAGAACAATGAGAGAGAAAGAGATTACAATTTAAAATTGTAAACATCTTTTCACTGTATCCATTAGCATGCGAAAGAAATATTTGATTCAAAACAGTGGGATAGTTCTCCAAGTGTTCTCCCAGTCCCTGTAAGAAGAAACATATTCTTAATTTTGCTACTCAGCGACTCATTGGTGTGAAGTGTGCGTGTGGTGCACTGTACCTCTATTGGACTGCTTAAGCTTCATCCTCATCATCTTAATGGTTGTTGTCTACCTGCAATTTACTTACCTTGCCATCTACCTGAATAAATAAACATTTGTTATTGTTTCTCACTACTTCTGTGAGTCTGTGTTTTCTGACAGTTATAATACATTCCACAAAATTGATTATAAGCAGATTCCATTTGGACATCCCAGCATCCAAAGTCAATCAGTTTGATCCCTTTTTTCTTACAGGATGGCCTGAAACAAAATACAGAAAGTTATTGTCCACATACGTTACATTTAGAAGAGATTTGACTTCAGAATTGTGTCACAAACAATAAAGATACGACATATAAAAACAAATGCATAATAATAGGGAGTCAGAATGTGAATACTTCTTCTAAGCCATTAGCTGATCTTAGGCTCAGTACCTGAAACCATGAATGGGGCAGGATTTCCTTCGAACCAATCCGCCGGCTTGGGTCCTGCTGCAGGAGACACTGAATCAGATGACAGCATTCTGTGCAGAACGATGAGAGACAAAGAGAGACGGGAGAGTCAGATTACAACCTTGAACATTACATCTGCTATCTTTGTAATAAGCTGTAAGATTTAAGATTCTAAACTAAGTTCAGAACTTCCAGAATTCCTGGCACAGGTTTTATCTTTTTGTGATGAATGCCATCTTACCGTGTGACAACCCAGGCTGATTCCAAATGCCCGTATAAATCGCTAGCAGTTCAATGGGTTCTGGAAAGTGTCCACACAATATTCTGAATAAGAGGACTCCTAGTGACCACACAGTTGCAGGATTCCCATGGTACCTGCCCACTGTTTTGAACTCAGGGGGGCAATAATCTTCTGTGCCTGAAGGAAAGACATTGTGTCTGATGAGTAAGCTTGAAATATACTTATAGGATATGCTACAGTTTAAGTCCTAAATTACAGGTTTAAGTCTTAATACATACCACAGAATTGATTATATCCAGATTTCTTCAGGAGATCCCCACATCCGAAGTCAATCAGTTTAATCTCTAATGTTTCTGGATTGATCAGCAGATTCTCCATCTTAATGTCACGGTGGAGAACTCCACGGGCACTGCACGCGGTAGCGGCGTGCGTTACCTGCCACATGACAAGTCGCGCTACAAATTCATTGAGAGTTCCTCCAAAGAGCTTAATGTAGTTACACAGATCTGTGCAGGGTGAGGGGCGCTCCAAAACCAAGATGTAGTAATCAGGCTGGTCCTGCCAGTCCAGTAGCTGAACGACCTGTGGAACTTTAGGGTTCCAATTAACCAAAATTAACAGGCCGACCTCTAATGGAAGGGGTGCGGGATGACCAGGCTAGAAGAAAGATCATTTTTATGATTGTTAGATGGGAGTGCTTTCCCAAATAAAGATTTAGCCCAGTCTTGAACAAATTGTTTACATGTTTTAAATTTAAAAATGTGAAAGAACATGGAAAGAGTAGTCTACTTACGATGGCAATGTACGGCATATTCCTCGGCTTTCTGGCAATTTTTACTGCCACCTGATCAACAAAACAAAAGTCAAAACAAGTGCACTAAAAGTGGACATAATATACACTAATATTGTATGTAAAATAATGATACCTCAAGGCCATCCTCCAGGCGTCTCCCTTCATAGACAGTGCCGAATCCTCCCTGACCAAGTATTCTGCCAAACTGATACCGGCTCAAAATGTTTTGCGGATTTGCAGGCGGCTGGACTTTAAGGCCACTGAAATGAGGCTCCTGAAAACTATCTTCCACTACATTTTGATATAATGCTGAAAATATTAACCAAAAACATGATTCAATTAAATAATAATGAAATCCTTCATACTCACACATTATGATGATTCTTCAGTTAGGGGCATTTATGATTACGCGTAAGGTTAATTAAGCTTCCATTAATGGATACTCATATCTAGCTGAAAGATCATGTAAATTTTTTGATGTACAGAGCAAAAAACAATTACAGATTCTAATGGCGAAAATTATTGTTATTATTTTTAGATTTATTTATTTATCCTTTCGGAAAATTGTTCTACCCCTACAGTACGTCTGATACATTTATACAAAAGACAATAAGACAATTTGACATGACAGAATACAAAAAAGAATATACACAGGTGATCTGATTTACCTTCAGCATGTCTCTCGTATATAGGCTCAGCAGCCTCATCCTCCATATGCTGACCCTGATCTGAGCTGCCTTTCGGGTCACAGAAAGAGAGCGCGGACACCATCTCAACACTATTCGTCATATTTCTCTCAGGCCCCTCGTCCGTTGGTGGTGTACTTAGATGGCAGTCGTACATTTGAGAGCTGTGAGAACTCCGTTTTCTCTTCTTGCTGGTGGTAACAGTTGTCCATGTGTTTTCATCTGTTTAAAGATTGAACAGAAGTCATGGAATACAAATCTGATCCTTAATTAAACTTCAATCAATTGCGTTTTGAAATAACGTGTGAAGGTGTGGATTTTTTCTTATGATAATTAATGACACGAGATTCTAGGAACAGAAAATCCCCCTATTCTTCAATAATGGATGGCCATATTTAGGTTAAAGCACAGAGTTGTAGTTAACAAAACCAGTTACCATTTACATGTCTCATAACATGTTCATTTGATTTACCATCAGTGCTTCTCTCAGTAGTCTGGTCCTGCACTTGCTGAAGCTGACCTGGGCTGGCTAATGTGTCAGAGGAATGAAAAGATGGCAGCTTCTCAAAACTACTCTTTCTCTCCTGACTATCATTTTCCTCACTAACACTGTAATACTGATGGTACAAAAAAAGAAGAACGAAATACAGGGTTATTGTCAACATAAACAAATTTAAGAGATTTGACTTCAGATTTTTTCTTATGCCACAACAGATAAACAACATATGAAAACAAATGCAAAAAAAAAAAAAGAAAGAAAAAAAGACTCAACATTCAAAGTCATTTGTAGCTGATATTAGGCTCAGTACCTTAAACCATCTATGGAAAATAATTTTCTCCAAACTAATCCGCCGGCTTAGGTCCTGCTGAAGGAGGGATCGAATCAGATGGCAGCATTCTGTTAAGAACAATGGGAGGGAGATAGAGAGAGAGAGAGAGAGAGAGAGAGAGAGTCAGATTATAACCTTAAACTTTACACCTGCCGTCTTTGTAATACTAAGCTATAAGATTTGACCGTGCTAATCTGTAAGGTCAGAAAATCCGGAAAAATTCCTGCATTATCAACAAGCCCATCTTTATAGCCATTTGGCTCAGGTGTTACTTTTTGCGCCTTTTTTCTTTGTTCTGTTTAGTATGATTCAGAATAACAATTTGTCTTCTTGATACCATCTCACCTTCTGAAACGCCAGGCTCAAGCCAGATGTTGTCATCAATCATCTCCAGATCCTTACTTTCTGGGAATTGTCTACACACCAATGTGAATAAAAAAATTCCCAGTGACCATACAGTTGCAGGTTTCCCATGGTCCCTGCCCTCAGTTTTGAACTCAGGCGGGGAATAATCATCTGTGCCGGAAGGAAAGACATTGTGTCTGATGAGTAAGCTTGAAATACTACTGCATGTTTTCAATGTACCCATTAGCATACAAAAATAGGTTTTATTCGATTCAAAAACATTGGTGCATCAATTTAGGAATCAATGTGGACATTTCCAAACCAGGTGCGAAATGTGAAGTTTCCACTGACAAACGGGATAGTTCACCCAAAAATGAAAATTCTGTCATCATTTACTCACGCTTACCGTAAAACTTCAAATAATAGCCGAGTCCCAAATAGACGCCTGTCTCTTTTACACGCCTGGTGTGGCTGCAGGGTTGGGTAAATAAAGGCCGGTCTCAAATAGAGGCCGGGTCTGTTTTTTAGTTTCGGGTTGTATTTAATCCTCTAAAACCGTCAGATCGTCCGCTTTTTCGCGGCCGCCAAAGCAATTTTTTGTCCCTCCAAAGCTTTTTTTGATCGATGAGTGATGTAGAATAGAATGACTGCTGCGCTTGACAGGGCGCGTTACGAGCAGAGAGAGAGAGAGAGAGAGAGAGAGAGCGCCCCGGCCGCGCGCGCGCACTCTCACATCTTCAAACAACACGAGCGCTGTCTTGCTCTCTCTCCCTCGCGCATATTAATCAAAATCAATTGACGACGCGACAGTAAAAGGTTGGAAGACCGCAGTTTAACGTGGAGCATTTGGAGATTTTTATAGATTAGAGACATACACTCAATGACCAACATCTCAACACTAAATTATAAAGGCCTGACTCATATAGACGCCTGTCTCAAATACAAGCCGGTGCAATTCGACGGTTTGGGAAAATAAAAGCCCGGGCTACTATTTGAAGTTTTACGGTATGTTGTTCCAAACCTGTACAAAAGACACAAAAGAAGATATTTTGAAGAATGTTGGTAACCAGACAGTTGACGTTAGCCATTGACTTCCATAGTAGGGAAAAAAATACCCTGGAAGTCAATGGGGAACATCAACTGGTTACCAACATTCTTCCAAATATCTTCTTTTGTGTCTTTTGTAAAGGTTTGGAATAGAGATGCACCGATTACAATTTTCTAGGCCGATCCCGATTCCGATTTTTCCTTGAGTTTGACCTGCCGATACCGATTTTAGCCGATTCCGATTTTATTTTTTCAAACCACTTTACAGCACCCACAAAAATTTATTTTCTATCTTCTCTTTAATAGAACATTTTGCATAGAACATTTTTTGAACCGATAATCGCTATAAAATAGAACTATATAAATGACTCCTGGTGTGGGAAATTCCCACACATCTAAAGTGCGGTGTTATGGAAGAACCATTTCCTTTTCACATCCAATATCCAACTAAAAAAATCTGATATATTTAGCAAACTAAACTTCTGTATGAAAACAGGTAATGGCAATAAAATAATATAACAAATAAAATAAATATAGTATAAAGATTGCAGTATAAAGATATTTCTCTCTCTCTCTCTCTCTCTCTCAATCACTTGTACATCAATGGCAAGTTATATTTCTCAAACAGTTCTTCTCTCATCTGACACATGTCCAGTCAAGCTAAACAGGACAAGTGGAGCATGTGCAGGGAAACGATTGGGAAATAATAAAAACAAGTTTAAATGGGTACATTTTCTATAAATATTTTTGAGTCTTCATTTTCTTTCTGACATAGCCTAGCCTACTTCAGTTCTTGTTAAAACACACCAGACATGCAAACTCTTTGCATTTTGGGCACTTTTTGGATGAAATCATATTTATTTTGTCCATCAAAAATGTGCTTTCACTTAAATTGAGCGCAGCAAAAATAGACTCAGCGCTGAAACCCGCGCTTCACTGTTGCTCACGCGACGCTCCTGCCCGACGCTCACGCGCTGCTCCGGCTCCGGGGTGAATGCACTCATTGATTAACATGCACGCCGAACAAAAAAAAAAAAACGCGCTGCACCTTGCGGTGTGAAACGGCCGTAATTCACGAGGTTTCCTACATGTGCGCGTTCCGTGTGCACGTGTGATGCTGATGTTGCGTGATGTTAATCATGCGGCGCCTGAGTGCATTTGACCGGCATAAAATCGGATTATGCCAGACTGACCGGCCGGTCGCCGATCACGGCCGATCACGTGAAGATCGGCCGATTCCGGTCACCAGCCGATCAATCGGTGCATCTCTAGTTTGGAACAACATAAGGGTGAGTAAGTGATGACAGAATTTTCATTTTTGAGTGAACAATCTCTTTAAAGGGAAAACTACAAGTCCCTTTACCGTGTCTGGTTAGGATGTACTTTAGCTTGTCACTAGAATTGTAGTCCTAAACTACAGGTTTGAGTCATAATACATACCACAGAATCGATCATAAACAGAATCCTCCAGGAGATCCCTGCATCCAATATCAATCAGTTTGACCTCGAATGTTTCTGGATTGATCAGCAGGTTCTCCATCTTAATGTCGCAGTGAAGCACTCCACGGACACAGCATGTGTAAGCGGCGCACAGTGCCTGCACCATTATAAACTTTGCATTGTCCTCAGTAAAGGTGTCTTCGTGACAATCCAAAAAATGCATCAGATCTTCACAAGGCGAGGGGCGTTCCAAGACCATGATGTAGCGGTCAAGCTGGTCCTGCCAGTCCAGCAGCTGAACGATCTCTTGAGTGTTGGGGCCCTTATTAACAAGAATTAATAGACCTACCTCTATTGGAATGGGTGCGGGATGACCAGGCTAGAAGAAAGATAATTTTTATGATTGTTAGATGAAGGTGCTTTTAGTCCATATCCATATTGTTTACATGTTTTAAGTTTAACAATGTGAAAAAACATAGCAAGTGTAGTCTACTTACAATGGTCATGTATTCCATGTTCCTCGGCTTTCTGGAAATTTTCACCACCACCTCAAGGCCGTCCTCCAAGCTCCTCCCTTCGTAGACAGCGGCCAATCTTCCCTGGCTAAGCATTCTGCTGATTTCATATTGGCTCAAAATGTCCTCTATTAAAAGATACATAATTAATAGTTGGAAAAATATTTATAGGGTGCCATGAGGACTTTGAGCGGTGGCAACACCAAACCAAGCATCCATGATTAATTCTAATGGATTCATGGCTGACTGTCATACACATTTGGATAAATGAATGTGCAAAACAGCAGCATTAACACAAAAATCATCTATACTGTTTAAAAAATATTAAAAAATGAAAAATAAAATGTCAATATACAGGGCACCAAATCATTACACTGGCCATTAAACCATCAAAGGTTAAAAAAATGTCTCTGAGCTAGTAAAAGTATGTCTATCTCTACTACAAACAAAGAGAAGACACGTTGTTTTATTATTTTATGTAGGCCAAATAAATCACAAGTTTAAGTGACATTTTTTCACATTGAAGTGCCACTGCTTAAAAACAGCACAAGAAACACTCCTTATATATATTATGTAAATATATGTATGTGTGTGTGTGTGTGTGTGTGTGTGTGTGTGTGTGTGTGTGTGTGTGTGTGTGTGTGTGTGTTATACTGTGATGATTCTGAGGTGGCAATGCTTTATTTTAGGGTGGCAGTTGCCACCCCTGTAAATTAACATGAAACTTTAGCACTGAAAAGTGTGTTTTGAGATTATAGCAGTAAACTCACCCTCAACTGTCAAATCCACTTTGTTGCCAACTGATGCTGGACTGACGGGTCTGTGGTGGACTTGAGCTGGAGGGGTTTGAACTTGCAGATGTTTAGAGGTAAGGACTTCAGACTGATCTTCCACTTGCTGACCCTGACCTGGCCTGAAGAACTTAAGAGATGGCAGCTTTTCAAAACTATACTCCCTCTTCCTCTCCTGCTCCTCATCAAAGCTCTCATTCCTCCTTTTCTTTCTCTCCGGCCCCTCGTCAAAACTCTCTTTCCTCCTCCTTTTTCTCTTCGCCATCTCATTTCCCCCACCATCAACAGTAACTGACTGATAGTAATCCGCCGCAAATTTAGTGCTGGGTGTTGGGGGTGTAATTTGCTGGGGCTCGTACACCTGAGCGCTGCCAGAACTCATTTTTCTTTTAAGAGCCATGATAATTGCACTTCGAAAACAGCAGAATGATCAGTAAGAAAACTGAGCATAGTGAATCGCCTTTCTATTGTAGAATTCCACGCTCATGACTGGGCTTCATTATGACGTCATCATTGTTATTCTACAACCGACGCAAGGCTCGTTCTGAACTTTTTCGCTGATAGACATACCATCCCTTTTACATTAAAGTCCCCGTGAACCAGAAGTTGCAAACGTCTTTTCTCCAGTGTTGTGACGTATTTCCGAGAGAAACGGAATACTAAATGAGGCAAAATAGTGTGCGTGGCTTTTTTTCCAACTAGCACCTGATTGGATCTAGAAAAGTTGGTGTTTTCATTCAACCTGTCTACTGTCAGTTGGAGGGGCGTGGTTACGGATGTTAAGCAGACACCCAAACCGTCAAACCTACGTCATCAGGGAAGGTCCTCCAATGCAGAGGGGAGGGGAAATTTCAGATTTTGATTAAAGATTATGAAGCCAAAACATTTTTTTGTGTGGATTGACTTGCATGGATGAATTGTTCACCACAAAACGATCAATTTAGGCAAACAAAGTAAGTGGTCAATTTTGAATTCATGGGGACTTTAAATGAAAAAGGGTTTTTCTATGCACATTCATTCATTAAATCCAAAAATGTTATATAGAAGAATATTTATATATTTTGATTATTATGTAATACAATGGACAGCCGGACTAGCCTCTCGTTGCTGATGTTTGAACGAGAACTCAGTTAGCCTGATTAAAACGTCAATAAAAAAATAAATAAAAAAAAACTAGGTAATCGCCAAAATGTACGAATGTAGCCTACTGACAGTAACAAGGCTGTGCTGTTGAGGCTCGCAGCCTCATGAGGAGAAATGGAAACAAATGAGCGTGATCACACAAAGAAACTCAGTTAACACACTGCGGTAAAAATGTGGAGTTTTAATATTGCATATAATACAGTTAAGCAACATCACACGATCAAGAGTGCAGAATACCATCACAATTGAAAATGTGAAACAGTTCATATGATCAATATTTCATATGTTCAATAAACAAGTAATTAATATTAAGTGACTGTTTTGTTCCATTTCAGCAGCGAAAATAGTTCCAAACAAATCACAGCAGAACCATAGCACAATAACTCATTCAGTTAGACGGTCGCCTGCCGCCACCTACTGGTGGTTTAGTTTCGTGTTTAAAAGTTCTTTCCAACATTTCTTATTTGTATATTCCAATACATGTTTAAAACAATCTCATTACATTATTTAATGCAGTTGTATTTTTTTTAGTGTAAATTATTTAATTTGACTAACAGCCCTATAGTGTCTTATTATTCTAATTTTTTTATTGATCAAATTTAAGAATTTAAAGTGAAAGATGTAGCATTTAAAACGATTAGGGAAAAGGCCCTTTATAAAAGGTTAAAATATCATAAACATGCAGATTTTAATATGTCAAAGCTGACTGAACACTGATGATATTTTTACTTCAGAATACATTATTTACAACACCAAAAAAAGTAATCCAATTTCTTTCTGGACAAGCAAATTTTTGACTCGGACAAGTGAATGGACCGATCTACTTCTCCAAAGGACAAGCACGTGAAAAGGCTTAATATTGAACCCTGAGTTATAATTGATATAGTTTTATGGTTATGTGGCGCGTCATAACCATAAAACAATACATCAGACCAGTCTATTCTGTAATGTTAGTGATAGTTTTTTTTTTGCACATTAATCTGACAATAAATGTGGCACACCCAATTTTTCTGATGCACACCCAGAGTCTCTTTTCTGGCTATGCTAGTTATAATAATAATAATAATAAAAAAAAAAAAAAAAAAAAAAAAAAATATATATATATATATATATATATATATATATATATATATATATATATATACAGTACATATATATATATATATATATATATATATATATATATATATATATATATATATAGAGAGAGAGAGAGAGAGAGAGAGAATTTTACTGTACTGTACTGAAGCTGTTGAGATATATGAGAACTGATCTGAGCTGGACGATGACATATTTTTTTTGCGGAACTAAAATGAACTAATTTAATAATTGATATTTACAACGTAAATGAATCAGCCCTGACTTTCAATTCTGAATCAACACTGAACAGAGTTTCCTGTTATCACCGTAAAGCTGCATTGAAACAATGTTTTTTATAAAACGTTATATAAGTGACTTGACTTATTCACGGAAATAAATTAAAACATTGTATTTTTTGGTTTTTATTGCACACATTTATACATCTTGAAAAGAGGCAATCTTGACATTATTTTAATAATCCTTTTTAAAACTGCCCTTCATGTAGGCTAAAACACAAAATGATATCTTGACAGTTCAGTAGAATCATTTATTAATGAATGTCAAATCAAACAAAATCCCAGTCAAAGAAATACAGCTGAATTACACTAGGCGGGCCCATATTCCTAATGAAAGGGGTTGATATAGTCACCATGCCAATAATAATGAGGAAATGTAGCCTATAACTTCAGATGAAATTTCAATCTTAATAAATCGTTAACCATTTAAACTGTGTTCTGTGGTCAAGAAAAAACTATTTTTTAAACCCTATAAAACGCATACAATACAAGGCCAATACATGGGCCTATTGAAACCGTCACATTTCTAATATACAAATTATATCTATTATGTATATCTATGGTTTCAGATGCTCCGTCACTGAAGAATACAAGCCTGCCCTGTGGCATCAAGAGACAGTCAAACCCATAATGCCTTGATGCAGCGCATGCGTCTTCCGCAGTTCTCCAGCCTATCACAGGAACAATTTTATGGACATTTATCTGGTTGGAAACTAAAATATGATAAAGAGAGAACAGTTGTTTACAAATTGTTCATGACACTTAGAATTTATTTGCCATATATATTAGATTATACATATATTATATATCTCGTAGCAGCTTTAGTACTCTAATTCAAAACTACCGGTAGTTTTTTTGAGATGTGTAAATGCGATAAAACGATAGACAATGGTAAAGTACCACCAGCATGAGCTAAAACTAATTCATAAGAGTGTACAAATATGATGGTGGAATACTTCCCTTTTCTTTATGCAGCAATTCAAAACTGCAGTTTAAAACCTTCTTAATATTTCCCGGGAAATTCTTTCCGCCAAAATACCAACAAAGATACAATATACGCGCCTTTACAGTCAAGTCAGTGGGAGTTCCTTAAAACAAGAGGGACTTGGGCAGCCAATGAAATGCGTTGTCATGGATCAACGTCACACGCCGGCGCCTCAGCTGTTTAGAGGAGGAGTTCACAACAACACATTTGGCGCTAGTTTGACGGCGGGTCAGTGTGGTGAGGAGCATTGAGGCTTACAAGTGAAAATTATACCAGCGATTGTCAATACAATTTCAACTTTAATCAGGTAAGACATTCAATATGTTTATTCTTTAGTCCTTAAGAGATCGCTAGGTTGTAGTTTCTTTAAATAAACTACGTTTATTCAGTGTTGTTCAGCGCTTGAACAAACAGCTTGGCGCCAAATGACCCACGACAGAAACTACTCGCATTCAGTTTACAGTATTTGTAGGAGATCTGCACGTGTTTTGATCTGCAACAAACACACATAATTAGTAAATTGTACTTATTTTTGAATAGTAGTGAATTAGAGGGGTTAGGAAGCACTGTGCGCGTAACGTAAGCAAAATATGGAACCACAAAGCGCCTGTAGGGTCAAAACCGCCAAATAGAAGGAACATTTGTGATCTTTGATCAGTGTGATTCGGAACAAAAAATAATTAAATCTTTGTAAGACATGATGCTATTATACTAAACAACCCCAACAGGTTTTATGTTAGGATGTTTTTGTTAATCACTCACACCCCAGAGTCTACAGGAAAAACAACACTTACTTGCTAAATTCCTCACGGTTTCCCTGTTTTCTCCTCAAAGTAACAGTTTTAATGCAACCGATGTTCTAAAATCAAAATGGTAAAGCTGACACTGAATAAATAGCAAACTATTAAAGCTTTGTGCATTGCAGATCGTTGATTTTCTAAGTTATCACTGTGCTTTTCTTTACAGATCTGCTTCCTGGTTTTAAACTAAAAATGCCCAGCACTCGCTCACAGAAGCAGCCCACCCTTCAGTTCCCTAGAAGGAAGTCTTCCAGGTTGGGTTCTCGACCTAAAAGCTCCTCCGAGAACGCGGTGGATGTCCAGTCCACCCCTCTGTCCCCTAGAAAGACAAATGTGGGGGATTCGCTTGGTGCCTGTCAGTCTCCCAGAAACTCTGTGTTGAAAAACACCTCTCTGTCTGAGCGGCTGCCCCTGAGCCCTCGGAAACGCACAGGTGTTTAAATCATCACCTTTAAACGACCATCTTGGTTGCTGTACTTAATGTAATGTGGTGTGCTTTATCTTTTATTTATGAAGCTCTTGTTGGTGTTTCAGGTGATGAAAACAGATGTAACCTCTTACCTTCTATGCTTGGCTCTCCGCCTAAGCAGCGCTGCGCTCCTCTGTGCTCCCCTCGTAAACTGTCCTTCAATGAGAACACGCCGGTCTTCTCACCTCCACGTACCACCCCGTCCTCACCGAAAATCCCCCTGTCTCCTATTTCTCGCCCATCACCAAAACGGCTGCATGAGACCCCCTGTACCAACCCGATCTCCCGCACAGAGGGAAAGATCCCTGTTACTCGACTGTTTCCTGTCAAAAGTAAGTTTTAATATTTATATTAAAATTGATGCCACATATTTTTGACACTTGATAATTGATCTATATCGTTATCCCTGTAGAATCGGGTTATCAGAGCATAAAGCAGGCTCTTCACACTGCAGTGCCTGAACGTCTTCTCTCTCGTGAGGCAGAGAGAGCTGCCATTGTCTCCTTCCTCGAGAACCATGTAGTGGCAGAAAAACCCTCCAGCCTCTATATCTCTGGAGCTCCTGGCACAGGCAAGACTGCCTGTCTAAACTGTGTCCTCCAGGAACAAAAGGTGAGCTCAAGAGAAAATGTGGGCGTGTGCAAAAAAAAAAAAGCATATATTTTAAAATACTCTATCATTCAAAAGTTTGGGGTCAATAAGAATGCTTTGGAAGAAATGAAGTTATATTCAGCAAGGAAGGATGCATTAAATTGATCAAAAGACCTACATTTCTATTAAAGGGTTAGTTCACCCAAAAATGAAAATTCTGTCAGTAATTACTCACCCTCATGTTGTTCCAACACCGTAAGACTTTCGTTCATCTTCGGAACAAAAATTAAGATGTCTTTGATTAAATCTGAGAGCTGGATCACTCCTCCATAAGCTTCTTAAGGGATCGAAACTGGCCGGCCCAAAGACAAGACATCGTTAAAATAGTCCTAGTGACTACAATGGCTCTGGCTTAAGTTTATCAAGCGACGAGAATACTTTTTGTGCACAAAAAAAACAAACACAAATAACCACTTTATTCAACTATTCATTTCCTTCCCTGTGGGCCTCGAGTGAGTTCACGTAGTGATATTGCGCAAAGCTTCTAGGTTGTACGCAGGGGCGTAGCCACCATTTCAAAAGTGAGGGGGACAGAATGTCAAGTGTAATACCAGTCTTTTTTCTTCAGACTTTTGTTGAGGTTTTTGCTTAATTAGCTTAATATGCTATTTATTTTTAAAGCAATAAAACAGAAAGAAAGTTGTCCAGTTCTTTATATTGCACATGCAGGGTTTTTTCCTGGCTTAAAATGAGGCGGAGGTGGTGAAATCGTGATCATGTATTTTAATAAGATAATAAAATGTGTATTTTTCATAGACCATCATAGTCTGCTGTGGCACAGTATTTTTGTAGGTGGATCTCGGTACCTCTAGGGGGGTCCGGGGGCATGCCCCCCTGTGAGAACATTTTGTACATTTTAAAGATAAATTCATTAATCTGGTGCACTTTGAGTCCCCCGAAGCCACTGTTAAAAATAAATAATCCAACTGGCCAAACATATGATATTCTCTGATTTAGATATCTGATCATCGCATTACAATTATTCAAATTATCAGTGTTAAGCATGATAATATGGTAAAATATCACACTGAAGCTGATTTAAAAATAACATTTACTTAAAATTAAAGTTCTTTTTTAAAGTTTATTTTTTATAAAATTAAAGTTTTTTTGGGGGGGCAAAATTACATTTAAATTACAAGCAGATCGTGGCTGTTAATGCATGAAAATACAAATTCAGCATTAACATTTAGCATGTGTATTCTAATTTGAAGGGCTTTCATAACATATCTGTGAAAATAAAATGCATTACGAGTAAAATAGATTGAAGATATTGCATCTTTGTTCGGGTAGTGAATTTACAACAAAACCTGTTAATTATTCAACAAGAGAAATAGGCGGATCTCGAGTTATTCATCATTGTGCAACACAATTCGGATACTACATGACAACTTACAGTGCTTGACTTTTTCGTGAAAAAAGGAGTGAAGAGTTTTTAGCAATTTTGAACTCTATGAAACTGATGGATTCGGCGCGGGTGCGCGCATGGGCATGTCGTAGGCTAATGCACGAGTGACTGATTACCATGGAAACGTGAAAGTCACGTATGTAGATAGAGACTATCCTTTACTCTTTGGATGTCTGACGTGCAACCTAGAAGCTTTGCGCAGTTTCACTACGTGAAATCTCGAGGCCCACAGCAATGAGGAAATGAATAGTTGAATAAAGTCGATATTTTTGTTTGTTTTTTGCGCACAAAAAGTATTCTCGTCACTTGATAAACTTATGGTTGAGCCACTGTAGTCACTCGGACTATTTTAACGATGTCGTTCATAACTTTTGGGCCGGCCAGTTTCGATCCCTTAAGAAGCTTGAGTGATCCAGCGCTCAGATTTAATCAAAAATATCTTAATTTGTGTTCTGAAGATGAACGAAAGTCTTACGGGGTTGAACAACATGAGGGTGAGTAATTACTGACAGAATTTTCATTTTTAGGTGAACTAACCCTTTAAATGCTGTTCTTTTGAACTTTCTACTCATTAAAGAGCATTGTGGGGAAAAACAAGTTTATTGATTGAATAATAAGAAATGTTTCTTGAGCAGCATATTAGATTTGATTTCTGAAGGGTCATGTGACACTGAAGACGAGTAATGATGCTGAAAAATTTTCATTAAAAAAATTAAAATAGAAAACGGTAATTTTACATTTTAAGAACAATTTTTAAGTTTTTAAAAACAAAACAAAAACATTTGAATGGTAGTGTACATCTGCTTTAATTTTTCAAAGAAGAGCAATGTCTGTCTGTTATGTGAAATTGTGAAACTGCTTGTTAAAAAAACAAAAAAATTGAAGTCGTCTGACCTCTCTTCTGTTTCCAGGCTCTGATGAAAGGAGTTCAGACTGTGCTCATCAACTGTATGAATTTGCGCAGCTCTCATGCCATCTTTCCATTGCTGGGAGAGAGACTGGGGGTTCCCAAGGGCAACAGCGAGGCTCGGCTGGAGAAACACCTGACCAGCTCTGGTTCCACTGTGTAAGTCAGCTTGCATTCAGACAGTGCTTCGCTCATGCTAATTTGCATGAATTGTTTCAGGTTTTTAGCCTAGGTTGTAGGCCTTGTTCATGTGATTTAAATCTTATTGTGGTGTTTTTTTGTGTGCCACAGGCTTTTAGTTCTCGATGAGATGGACCAGTTGGATAGCAAGTCTCAGGAGGTTCTCTACACGATCTTTGAGTGGCCTTACCTGCCCAAATCTCGCGTTTGTCTAATTGGTAAGATTATAACAAATTTGTCGACATTAAAGTTGCAATAAGTGATTTCTGAGAAACAGTGTTGATATTTGAAATCCACTCAAACAAACACCACTCCCATAGGCAAAATAATACTTTACAAAAAAAAGAGAAGGTGATGAACGAATGCCAAGGAAGAACAAAAAATGAACATGCAGTACACAAGAGTACATATCCCCCCATCATCATCATCATCATGAGTGTTGTTATCATACTTGCAGTCGTTGGTCTGGTCCATTTTCAACAGCGTTCTCAGAAATCACTTACTGCATCTTTAATAACTGACTTGATTTCTGCTAATGTTCTTCTTTAAACAGCGGATCGTACTGAATGTCTGCTGACATGTGAACTTTGACCCCTTAGGTATTGCTAATGCATTGGACCTGACGGACCGTATCCTGCCTAGACTCCAGGCAAAACCACATTGCAGACCCAAACTGCTCAACTTTCCTCCCTACAGTCGTGAGGAGCTCAATGCAATTGTCCAAGACCGGCTCACACAAGTATGCCTACTTGCATATTTTGTTACTTGCTCTTATCCAGTCTCACATTCTGAGGTATTAATACATGGGCTTGTTTGTGCGTTTAGGTATCAGGTGAAGGTGTTCTGGATGCCGCGGCAGTTCAGTTCTGTGCCAGGAAAGTCTCAGCAGTGTCAGGAGATGCTCGCAAAGCACTCGACATCTGCAGGTAAGAGAACGGGCTCTACTGCTAAATCTCCAGCACAAGTGTGACGGTTAGTTTTGTGAGGTTCTCACACATCTGTCTATCCTTCAGGAGGGCTGTGGAGATTGTGGAAGCGGATGACAGGTCTAAAACGACATCCGAACCTGCGGCTAGCCCTAAAGGTATGAATTACTGTACAAGATGTAGTGGAAAATAAGTCGCACCAGAATATAAGCATTGTTGAAATGAAGAAAAACAAGTCGCATCTAGTTATGTTAACTAGATTTAGTCACAATAGGGGTGTAACGATAAACGTATTCGTATTGAACCGTTCGGTACGAGGCTTTCGGTTCAGTTTTCGGTACGCATTTTTAAACCGAACGGTTCGTTGGACCATTTTTCCTGCCACAATTCCTTTATTTCAAATGTAGGCGAGTGGCAATCGCGCTCATAATGTAAGAGACGCTGGCGTGACCACAACATTGCCCAACATCAAATGGCAAATGTAATGTAAGCGGAACGAAACTGAGCTACTGGTTAACAGACCGTTTATCAGTTTGGACCAATGCAGCGCGAGCCGATCTTAATCAAGCAGCACTGTTACTACACAGCGAAATCCAGTAAAGAAAGCATTTGAATTCGCCACTGAAGTAATAATGTCAGTTCAGTCGTAAGTTCATTCTTTATATCCTTAGGGGTGTGTGATGTGTATTGTCTATAATGATATTGTAATCATTGTTTTAACGATGTATGAGGCACTGTGAGCTGACATCGCATTTGTCTCTCGTGCTTTCACTGCGTGATGTGTCAGTGCAGTTGAAGGCCTATGTCCCCAAATTAGTTTTTGTCTTATATTTATATCATATTCTGTTCTTATATTATAATATCACATCAGTAAGAGTGCCGTTTTCCCGTGCACAAGTGTGATATATTTATGTTATACAATAGTTAAATTAAAAATAAATTAACATGAGTTACTTTTTAGACACCATATTGTCAATATTGTTTGTTTTCCCTTTATTTCGCCGACTAGAATTTCAAAATGAAACCGTAGCAGAGTCTTAATGCAACAGACAGCGATGATTTCTTGACTGAACTCCACGTTTTGAACGAGTCATTTTAAAGATTCAATGAACAATCACTTGTTTCTTCCCCGAATGAATCAGCCGTTTGAACAAATCGGTTGAAATGAATGAATCCCTCAACTCCATAGACAGTATGCTCAACTCGCTTACGGTATTAGGACAGTGACTTGCCGCCGCCTACTGGCGGTTTTAGTTTCATATTTAAAGTACCCTTTAATTAAAACGTTAAAATTAGAAATCATTTCATATTTAAATATTGAATATTGATTTAAAAAAAACTCTCATAGCTTTATTTATGCAATTGTAAATGGAGTGTAAATATTAATGCCACTTCTGATGCCGCTTCTGTGTCACCTCTGCACTGCAAAGATGGATTTTGATTGAATGATTTAATTTGACTGGTAACAGTGGTACTGTATAATTATTGTGTAATTAAGTATTATTGTATAAATAAGTATAATTACTGTACAATTTAATTTGAATAATTTGAATGTTAGTAGGCTATTTGACATAAAAGGTGATGCATAACTCTAAATAAGTTAAGAAAAAATGTCCACATATAGGTGAAAATGCCCCTGGAAATCAATTTAAGGTGGCAAATATTGCACATTAATCAATCATTTCTGTCACTACTGTGAACTGACCACTGCATAGAATATGAAAAATATGAATATCTTCATGAGTCTGCTGTCAACAACAGGCCTAAACCAGCCAATGCAGCAGCACAAAAACACAATCAGTAAAATATCATCTAATTATTATCAACAAAACGTTTAAAATATCGAGATATATTTTTGTCAATATTGCACACCCCTAATGTACGGTATTAATTTTGATTTCTTCAGGTCTTTAAAAAGGTCTTAAAAAGCCTTAAATTTGACTTTAAAAAGTGTGCAGGAACCCTGTTTTAAGTAACATTGTCGGTTTTATACAATTGCTGCCCTCAAATGTTATTCTGAACTAAAATAAACCTTTGTTTATAACTACTACAATATTATTTTAATTAAAATATTAATTTTGTTTTATATGCTCTTTAGAAAAGTCAAGTATAGCTCCATCATTGCTCAAAGTAAAAAATATCATTCTTTATGATGTTAGTTTTAATAAAAATATAATTAAATCAAGGAAATTTCTCTGGCATTTCTTTCTTTTTGTTGTATCGAAAACGTACCGAACCGTGACAAGTATATCGTATCGAACCGAACAGTGAATTTTGTGAACCGTTACACCCCTAAGACGCAAGTAGTTATATTCAGAAATAAAATAAAACACTGGTAAATAAAATGGAATGTTTACAGACATTAAACAGTTTTTGTTCCCCTCAATCCAAAACAAATCCTTAAAGGGCACCTACTATGGCCCTTTTTACAAGATGTAATATTGGTCTTGGGTGTCCCCAGAATGTATTTGTGAAGTTTCAGCACAAAATACCCACCAGTTAATTTATTATAACCATTTGAATGTGTCATTTTTGGGGCCTGTTTTGAAACAAGCTGTTTTGAGGCAGACGACCTTAAATGCAAATGAGCTGCTAATCCCCACCCTGCCGCTGGATGTGGGCGTAACTTGCATAACTTTGGCAATTAACAGTCGGTAGAACCATAATGGCCGAGAGTGATAGACCCGCAATTGTGTATGGCATTCGGCCATACATGTTTGAACCAGAGTCCAACCCAGATGACGAAGAGACTCCTGCTGAAGAAACACGATCGAGAATGGACCAGGATGTCTCGGAATGGTTATTTGATACATTTATGAACTCATTGCGTTGTCATCGCTGTGCAACACACACACAGACACACACAAACTGTGATAACGTTGACGCAAATGTTTGAAAACACAAACACAAATACCGATAATAACGTTTGCTAATACAAATATTCTCTTTGTCTTTCGTGGGTATTCAATTCAATTCAAATGTATTTGTATATTGTTTTTCACAGTACATTTAAGGAACTTTACAGAAAATGAATTTAGAAATGTACATATAAAAATACATTTAGTTAATACAAATTTATTAGGGCTGTCAGTTAAACGCGTTAATAACGGCGTTAACGCAAACCCATTTTAACGGCGTCAATTTTTTTATCGCGCGATTGACGGTCTTTTTGGCCTAGCAAACTTTGTAGTTTTTTTCACATGCTGTTACAACAGGACGCGGCATGCGCGGCGCTGCGCTATGAAACCATTCATTTCAATGGCTTGCGCCGCGCGAGGACGTTGTGTTGCTTCGTCGACCAAAGCGCAAGCGGATCTAGCTAGAGCGGAAACAAAACAACAGGCGCGCCGCACACACTTGTTTGGGCTTGCGAGCCGGCCAAATAGTTGGTTGGTTAACGTTACGCTTTGAGTGGATGACGAGCGCGAGACGCCGAAATGGACGCCAATAAGATTCTGAATGGAAAGTTTACTTTTAAAAAGTTGCCAAATGGTTCCATTGACAAGACCGAAGTGATCTGTGTGTTTTGTCGTTGTGAACTGAGCTATCATCATCGCAGCGCGTCCAGTCTGAAATACCACTTGATAGCCAAGCACACACACATACACACACACAGCTGATGCGAATTCTCCGCCCCCTCGTCAATATCAGGACCTCGTCAGTATTTCTTTCACCCTTTTATTAATGGACAGTGTTACATTGAGAGATTATTTGCTCCAAGTGAGAATGTTAGTGTGAAATTGAACACAGTCAATGTTGTTTTCAATAAAAAACATTTGCACAAAGCAAGCCGATCCACTTTTCCATGTTGAGAGCATTAAAATGAGACAAAATAATGGGAAAAAAAGAAAATCAAGAGACATTTAGAATAGATAAAAATAATTGCAATTAATCGCGAGTTAACTATGACATTAATGCGATTAATCGCGATTAAATATTTTAATCGTTTGACAGCCCTAAAATTTATAATACTATATTCTATATTATGTAATATAAATATAGTTAGAAAACATCAACATACTGATACTCCTGTGGTGTGTTTGAAGCTTCCTCATGGATAGTTGTGTACCAACACTGCACAGCTGTGATGTGTGTGTCTGCACGCCAATATCCCTACAGCTTCGTGTCGATGTGCTGGCCTTTGTAGAAACATAGTAATTTTGATGTCTTGTCTTTTTCGAAAACATACACACTTTTTAATACAATATCTTAAAAAACATATGAAAACGTGTGGTTATTTAAAAGGTTTAAATTACATAAAACATACGACGACGCCGACAACAACATTTGTTGTCGATGACTATTAACGTTACCTCAGAAATCATAAAATACACTTACTTCTATTAATTTTGTAGCAAGACCTGCTTTGAATTGACCGCCGTTCAAAAAACAGTCACTCTCAAAATGATTTGAGCAAACATAAACGTACTTCGGGAGTGTAAGAGGCGCATTTCCTTCATAAATAAAATCCACCCACTGCGTTTTCAGTGGCTCTGATGTCGGAAGCAAGTGCAAACAACTATGCGAAGTATTACAGCCCACAACAAAACACTTATTTTTCTTAGGAGGCATTTTCTAGAAGGCAGCACAAATCTTCAGAACAGCGGTCCGGCTGTCGTTGAAACAACAATGGAGGATCAGATCACCGAGGGAGGGGTCTGCCTCAACCACACTGTCAATCAAACCCCTTTCCCATGTTCTACGTCACAAAAAGCTGAATCTTAGAACCGCTCATTCTGAGAGAGTGCATATGAATTATTGAGATTGTAAAAAAAACACTGGGTGGATTTTTATCATTCTAGGGTGGTTTTGCTCACACACTGCCAACATACATTTATGTTCAAACAGCATGTAAAAGTGAATTTTGCATAATAGGTTCCCTTTAAATTCACAGCAGAACTGCATTCAGAACAAAATGGGGAAAAATAAGGAAATTTTGCAGTAAATGTGCTTTCCAAAAAAAAAAGGATGCACACTTTGCATATATTCCAAAGCAACTTGTATGCAATTAACGTCAAGCGCATGGGACATTTTAGATAATATAAGCGATTTATATTCTGGGAAATACAGTAGATTGTCTATTATACAAATATTACCAAATTAGACAAAATTGTGGCTAGTTCAGATACATTGTTACAATTAGTTAGTGATGGGTGTTTTCAAAGCACTGCTTCAAGGAGCTTCGAAACCTTTGCGAATTATTTGTTTTGAACCACTGATTCGGAGTGTATCAAACTGTCAAAATTACATGAGTTCCGTAAACGAGGATTCTTTACATCATAAATGTTTTAAAGTTCCTATGGTTCGCAACTAGAGGACAATAATATCTGTGAACCAGTGTCTTTGCCTGATTTTGATTTAATTTTTTTATACATATGTAGACATTTTAAAGATATAATAAATAATATAATAAAAAGAACCATTGTAGTTAAGTCTCTCATTGGCCTGATTAACCAAGTTCTCTATTAAACAAATAAACCGAACCCCACAATTTCTTAACCCGTAAACACTTCAGGTTTTTGTTTTAGATGATTGGGTTTTAGCATTTAATAGATTACACTTTCGATAAAACATTTGCAATAGGTTTTGGTGCATTCACACCATTCTGACCAGCAGGCGTCACCAGCGTGTCTCGTTTCGAGCCATTTGAACCTGAATCATTTTGTTAAGCAATTGGTTCAGTTGATTGGTTCAAGCTTAGTTTCTCACAGCACTAGTGATGATCATTCCAGCATTATTTAGAAAGAAAATTAAATAACAAGGGATTTGTCTGGACTCTCGTGTTGCAGTGTCGCGGGTGAGCGTTCCTCAAGTGGCACGCGTTTTGTCTGAGGTGTATGGCGACCGCATGGCATCCAGCAGCAGGGACGGTGAGAGTTTCCCTTTGCAGCAGAAACTTCTGGTCTGCTGTCTGCTTCTGATCATCCGTAACGGCAAGTGCAAAGAGGTCCAGTTAGGAAAGGTGAGTCAAAGTTTGATCAATTGTTTCCATAACTGAAAGGAAATCCACCCAAAAATAATTTGTTCACCCAAAAATAAAAAATGATTCCATAAAAATCACATACACCTAGGTAGGGTGAGAATTTTTTTTTTTTTTTCTTCTTTCAGCCAAACACAATTTAGAGTTATATTAAAAATATCCTGGCTCTTCCAAACAAGCATTATAATGGGACTGAATGGTACTTTTTTTCTTCTTTTTTTTCTTTTTTTTTCTTTTTTTTTTAGAATAAAGTACATCCTTCCATTGTAAAAGTAATCCATACTAGCCTGGGAAAACCCAGACAACTTCCGGCAAATTTAAATTTGCTCTGAAAGTTAGTCTGGCAAAGAGCTCATTCAAGCCCATTTTTAATCCGTCGAAATTGAGGCACCAATCAGAAACGTTGCGGCGGGCTTTACACGATAACGACAGCGCTGGGATTTTGAAGTAGATTTTGTAGCCTACATTACAAAGATGGATGCCGCCGTCGAACATAACTCGTTCGAATCAGCTATCGCGTCTGGTTTAAGCGATTTGAACGTTTCCTTTTTGTTAAAAACTGAGCAAAGAACAACACTCAGAGATGTTTCTCCGCTGCTCTGCATACGTCATCTCCTTCATCGCTCTGATTGGTTTTAGGTCTATCCGCGACGTCCGTTGGTGACGCCCCTCTGGAAATGATTTGACGCTCTATGACGCTTTGCCAGACCATAACTCAGTTACAACTAGGGATGTCCCGATCCGATCACGTGGTTTCAGACTCGATCGGAATCGGAAGTTACCTCCCGATCAGGACTCGGATATATGTAAATTAGGGTTGTAACGTACATGTATTCATAATTATTGAACCGTTTCAGTACGAGGCTTCCGGTTCAGTACGCATACAAACCGAACGATTCCTAGAACCATTTTTCCTGCAGACAAAATCCGCGCTGGCGCGATCACCACAACGTTGCGCAACATCAAATGGCAAACGTAATGAAAGCGGAACGAAACTGCGCTCCTCATTATATTGTGCTTAACGGACCATTTATCAGTTGGGACCAGCAACATCTGTGCAGCGCGAGATCAAGCGACACTGTGCTGAGAGATCCAGTGAAGAAAACATTTGAATTCGCCACTGAAGTAATAACATCGCTGCGAGATCTAGTGAGAAGCATTCAAATTTCTCTGTTATTACCGTAGATCTCTATTAGATCAAACAGCGCTGACGTGGCAACCAGGAGAAACATTGTGCCGTGAATGAACATGGATTTAATGTTGCACTTCAAAACTCAAATCTTTTATAAATATATATTTAAAGTGTTATTTTTAATGTGATTACCAAAACATCATTTGTTCATCCTTCAAAGATTACCCCTATTTATAAACCTGAAAGTTTCAAGATGTAGGAAAACTCAAACTTATAGTTTTTCTTTTAATAGATAGGAAATTTCTCTGGCATTTCTTTCTTTTTGCTGTATCGTATCGAACCGAACCGCAAATTTTGTGAACTGTTACACCCCTAATGTATAAATGTGTATATATATAGTCTCATTATTTTTTTAAAAAGACTTTTTATTTTTTGTTTACATGCATGTCGGGTATTTTAAGTTGAGGTGCTATTTGTTTTTATATTAGACTATATTTACTGTTGCACTAAAGTCCAAAAGTGAAGATTTTATGTTATTTATTACTTAATTGTTCAAGCTACCTCACAGAAGTGCTCTGTTAACAGAGTGGCTGGATGTTAAAATAAGGTGAATTAAATAAAAAATAAGGAACATCCTGGATCTGTTTTTTCTGTCTTCTGTCTTCTTTATTCTTTTTTTATTATAAGTATCGGATCGGGACTCGGTATCGGTAGATACTCATAATCAAATGACTCGGACTCGAGGGCAAAAAAACCTGATCGGGACATCCCTAGTTACAACTGAGAATGGTCTGGTTTTAACCAGGGTAAATCCATACAGCTCCAGGAGGTTAATAAAGGCCTTCTGAAGCGAAGTAATGCGTTTTTGTAAGAAAAATATCCATAATTATAACTTTATAAACCGTAATCGCTAGCTCCCGGTAATGTTTCTCCGTGTGTGAGAGAGAGTCGAGTCGATATGATGTAGGAGTAGCAGCGTAAGCCTAGGTGAGAGTAGACCCCAAACTCAAGCTCCTCTGACATTTCTCTTTAAAATTCTCGTTTTGTTTTGCTCTATCCTCTGCGCTTCTTGCGTTCATCAGTACATCATGCGTCGGATCAGAGTTCACTCCTCAGCCGGAACGAGACTTGCGTACAGAAGCCAGTGATTTATAGTTTATGAAGTTTTAAATAAGGATATTTTTCTTACAAAAACGCTTCAGAAGGCCTTTATTAACCCCCTGGAGCCATATGGATTGCTTTTATGATGGATGGATGCACTTTTTGGAGCTTTAAAAAAAAAAAACTCACTCCCATTATAAAGCTTGGAAGAGCCAGGGTGTTTTTTGGGTGAACTAACCCTTTAAGTGTAAATGTTCCGACTACATTGAAGTGTTGGTAACCCTGTTTCTGTTTCTCCAGCTGTGTGAAGTGTACAGTAAGCTGTGTAAGCAGAGGCAGGTTGGAGGAGTCGGACAGACGGAGTGTCTGTCTCTCTGCAGTCTGCTGGAGAGCAGAGGAATCCTCATTCTCAAAAAGGCCAAAGAAGCTCGGTTGATTAAAGTAAGAGCTTTCGAATCATAAAGTAATCGATACTTCAATTCGTTACAATTAAATGAGGGTTCTAAATTTCATTTTTTTTCTTCCCTAGATCTCCCTGAAGATTGAAGAGCGAGACGTGGAAAATGCTTTGAAGGATCGAACTCTCCTTGGTAGCATATTAGCGGCTGGTCTGCCATAATCTACACAAGAATTTAAACTTTTTTTTTTATGGTTTTCTTTTTTTCCTCATTCCTTTTAAATATTTTATATTGATGAGCTGTGCAAGTCTTCATTAAAATGAGATGTGCTGTTTTAAAGAGGGATGATTTGATCCAAAAAGGGTTAATGTCATTTTATTATGTTTGTGTCAAACGTTTTACCTGCCTTTTGAAGTGTCATTCTTCTTTGATGCTTCCAAACAGAAGATATTGCCTTCTATTTTATTTTGTACATCAGCTTTGTAATGTTTGTTTGGGGGATACACTTTTAATAAAGCAGAATGTACATGAGTTTGATCCGGAGTCATTTATTTACTTATCTAAACAATTTGAAGTATGGGCCTTTGCATGCTTGTGTAGTTTGTGTATATTAAACAATTCCTTTTTTTTTTTATTCCAGTGTCCAGCCTTCACTAAAGATGAGAAGCCAAAAGATTGGTCTGCACATCAAGATTAATTATTTTGTATTAAATCAAAGAAAATTAATAGGTTTTTTTTTTCTCAATTGCAAACACTATAACTGATTCTGCTGGCACAAACTCCCAAACCATTCATTCAGTTCTCAAAACAGACATTTCACAAAAAGTTTAACACCGGTTTTTACACATTTCAACTTTTTTAATGATTACTGCAAAACTACACAAAAACACCCTCATTTTACACAGATTTAACCGTGTTCTCATTCAGAAAACAATATAATTAACTCAAGCATTGCAATGTAAACTCTAGCATACATTTATGCAAACAAGGAAATTTCAATAATCTAAGGCTGCCTCTGAGCCCTCTGTGGTCATGGCATAAATTGGTCCCGTCATGCCACAATGGGACATTAGGGAGAGATTAAGCGGAGCAAGATCCATCCCATCCCCCTACACCAGGCCACCACACACGCCACACTTACCCGTTTTTTTTTAATATCTTAAGCTTTTAATGTGTGCTGTATGCGTCTCAACTAATGTGTGATGCATTAAAAAACAAGGCATGCAATGCAGAACCAGCCCAAGGCAAGAAATCCAGGGTGAAGCAATGCAGGATCCCGAATCTATACATGTATTTAACTATTGGTTCAATATTGATCAGTGCTGTTTCCTCTTCCCACCCCTAGGAGATAATTATATACCGGTAGTTATGGTTAGTTTCCAGGTAAAGAAGGCCAGCGGATTCATGAATATAGGAAGGTGATCAGAGATGACCAAGAGGAGTGTAAGTATAGTGCATTGTTTTGGATGGAAGTGGACAGGTCTAATGGAGACAAAATCTATTAATAAGTTCTTTCAAGATGCAATATGTACGGTGTTTACGTTCCACGTGGGGTTTGTTTTGTTTTCACTAGTCTGTGCACGCTGGTATATTCCGCACGTATTGATAGTATATGCTCATTATCTGTTTCTGTTTCTAGCTCACTCTTGGCTGGCAGGCTGTTGTGATTGGCCTAGCGGGACGTCACTCATCGTTGGGGCGGCGCCCGGGAGCCAATCAGAGTTGTCCAGCTGGGTTCAAAAGAATGGCGTTTTCATTCATTCGATCTCTCGGAAGCGGCCATGAGCTCGTGTAGCGTTGTGAGGTTATTAAACCTGTGAATGGAGATTCAGATAGTGATGACTGGCTCTTTGTAGTGGAATGAGTTGGGTGCTTGATGCTTTGTTTATATGTACCTTAATATTCAGTATGTTTTAGTCGTAGAGATCATAGTTTCAATGTGTATCCCAGTTTGACGCTGTGGGGTCCTGTAATTCGACTCTCTCTGGGAAAGAGAACGACAGGTCAGTATGCCGCGGTATACATAATGCCCGTAGTGTTTATTTGTTAGATACACTAGGTTAGGAGTGAGCGCCACTCTGTGTATGTTTTGTTTAATAGTTAGTTTATTTAGGTGCCGAATGCACTGAAGATTCTTTTTTCTTTTCACCTTTTCCTTTGGTTAGGTTTAGGTTTAGTATAAGGCTTGTTTTGTTATATTCTGTTCTTTTCTTTGGCGCCACTTTTTGGTTCTCTTTCCTATTATTTGATCATTGTAATATTTGTAAACATTGTAAATAGCACACTCATTTTTCATCCGAACTGGAACTAGTGGCTTCGGCTTTGTGACAATAAAATCCAGTTTCTCTCTCTTCAAGTTGAGTCTGTCATGGTTTCCTCTCCACCATATTCATCCATCAGCAGTACTAATAAAACAAATGTTGCGTAACATCTCCTAGACTTTAAAAGGATCGTAACAACGGTGTTCCTTAATTTCCAGTTCATGAGGATCGTTTTCTTTGACCCAAACAGTCAACTAATCCTTGTGGTGCTATTAAAAACACAAACATTAAGTAGCAAAACTGATGATACACCAATCCGTATTTCAGGATAATATAAATAGGAGCACAGGTGTATCTTCACTATACTATGTATGGTAACCCTTTAAATTTGTAGCCATTTTTTTGTAGTACTGTATTTGTGCAGAACTGAGAAATGAAGAGAAAGTCTTTCGCCAGAGGACCAAGAAACTGCTGTAGCACTGTATACTGTAATGAAATTTGGCTAAAGGTGTAGATGGGTAATTTATTTTTTAGTGTACTGTAATTAACAGTATACTGTATTGTGTTGAATACAGAGTTCATATTAAAACTTTTCTTCTTTAGTGCTTTTCATCTACTATGAAATGTTGTTATTTTTTCTATATCTGGTATCTGCACTCTTTCATTTATGTTGTATACTGTAATAGACATTGAGCTGGAAAATCATCTCTGAATCCCAATAAAATTGTGTTACAGTGTTATGAAATGTTCTCACTAGTGTTCACACTTAAACAATTTCAACATCCCAGTCACAAAGCATTAGATAACATGGTTTTATTTCTTTTTTTGGACAAAGTATGAAGTAAAAATGCTACAAAAATCCCTTTGTCAGTTAATATGTGAACAAATGTGGAGCTAGTTTTTTATAACACGGTTTAATCGTTTAGTTAAACATTAGTCCCTTTTAATCAGCACAGCATTTATTCCTCAGGCAAATAAGAAAAATCTCCATACACATTGCATTGCAAGACAAACAAAATCACTATTTCCTTGTCGATACATTAAGACAGTTTCAGCAGAACAAATATATGGAGTGAAAAAAAAACAAGTGGGAAAAGTTCAAAAGAACAGTCTCAGTTAAGGGAGGAAATATAATGCACTGCACTGAGATCCAAGCGCTGTAGAAAATCAACATTCCAGGCATTTCAACTCACTAACGCTGATTTCTGATCAGCTCCGATCACCCGTCTGACTAAAACCACTGTGAACGAAGCCATAAAGCTGACCTCAGGTCAGTTATTGTGAGATCGCAAGTCTAAATCATTGATCGCATTTTCCAAAATCTTAAACCAATAAAAAGCAACGTGATTATCATTATAAAATATTTGAATAAAATCTCTTTGGCATAGTTAACCATTCCTCTTACCAACAAAGTATTAATGCACCCATAAGAAACACTAAAATATAACATTTTCTACAAAAAGACATGTAAAATGCAACACGCTGTCATCCTTGTATAAAGGCAGGGTAAAGTTGCTCGATTCTGCCTCTCCCAGCACAGCGAGAATTGCATATATTACAGCAGTGTCAGTGTGTGTTTACTGAGAAATGGACCACAGGGACCCAGCGATGAAAAAAAAAAAAAAAAAAACTCTGCTGGGAGTTTCTGTCTAGTGTATTCTTTATAATCCTCTTTCAGTGGAGCTCAATTCATCATCAGGCTGTGAAATAAAAAGAAAACACTCAATTTAATGCAGTTACAGACATCAGCAGGTAAGTCTAATCTTATTTGAGTATTTGAAGGACAACTGGTGTATTTCAGTGGTACTGACCGGTTAGTAGTTATCAGTAGGGTCTGTGCATGGAGTTGTAACCCATGTTATGTCCATATTCATCTTGCATTTCTTGATCTAGAGGCATGCCATCCATATGCATGCCATCATTGTATGCTTGATATCCTATGGGGGGGCCGTAGCCTTCGACATCTGTACGAGACAAGGCACAAGACTGCAAAAGGTTAGCCATCTGCACAATGCGCAAAACCAACAAGGTGTTTCAAATCTTTCTAGATATAGCTGACAGCCGTAGAGATAAGTAGCTGGTAAATCATGGTGAGATGATATACTAACCGTCCTCTGGAAGGCCCTGATCCATCATGGTGGTGTGTGCCTAAGATGGAACAAGGACATTGTTAAAAAAAAACCTGCTCCTTATGTACATATTGATGATACATTATCTCTTTTGTTGTGATTTGCATCACCATATTTCCATACAAGGACCATTTGGCTTTGATGTCAGTTTTAAAGTCAACATGAAATTTTTAAAAATGACTTTTATTTTATGGCCAATGTATCAGACATCTGACATACATTTGCAAAAAGCACATACTTTGTGCTAAAATGCTAAATACTGTAATCAAATAAAAAACTGCAAAATAATAAGCCTAATTAGGGATAGTAAATATCTACTTAAAGAAAAAAAAAACATAATGTTAATTTATTTTGTGCTTTTGTAAGTTGTAATTACTGTATAGGGGATATTCACAGTTTGTGAAATGTAAGCATTAAAAGCAAGTGTTAAATACAATGGTTACAAATATTTGTTAAATACGGTTTTATTTGCGATATACTCCTATAATATATATATATATATATAATTTATTTTTGTAATGTGTATATGTAAATGTATAATTTTGTTACACTATAATAATGCTTTGATCAGTTTGCGATTTGCAATTGTTACCATCTACTATTCTCCATAATTTTATCATTATAAAAATATCATAATTATTAATAGTATTTTTAACTCACAACGAATTGAAAACAAAAACACACAAAAATGAATTGACCCTGTTGTTTTAATTCATAGATAATTGCAAGATCTCAATGATATTTTGTCCACTGAAGTAAGAAATGTCCCTTGTTCCAATTTCACAAATGTGGTCACTTCTATAAAGACCACTTTTCAAGAGCAAATACCATATAAAATAAGGTCTATATTCGTTTATCTTTTTGAATATCCTGTTTCACTCTGAAATATGTCATATTACGGAAGAAAATTGTTAAAATGTTAAAAACCTCTACACCACCAGGGGGCAAACTCACCCTCTCCCAAGCAGCAGGGTCATGTTTGAAGAGCGAGTGTGTGAGCTCCACTGATACTCGTTTCTTATAGTCAGGGGTTTTGTCCTCAGAAATTCGGAAGAGAACAGCAGCGGCATAGGTGGCTGAAAGAAAAACACGCTTTGTTACACGCTTAACCCCAAAGCATACTTCAGATTTGATGCAAACTCTCAGTGTGTACATACAGCCGAACGCATAAACTTTTGAAGTATAACTCTATTTGATAGCATGCACAAACACAGGCCCTTGAAACGTGCACACTAGAAAGTTTCATAATTTTATTCAAAGATAAAAAATGTCCTTGTACTCGTTTAAAGTAGAGATGCGTGATTATCTTTACCCCTTCACTCAAGAGCTTGTCAACGAGGGAATCTATCTAAAGTCTTGAGTAGTTTGTTGTTGTCCTGTCTCCTTAGTCCTTAGTTTCTTTTTCGACTGTGAAACAACGGCCCAGGCCAGTGTTGCCAGCTTGTGGACAAGCATGTGAGAGAGAAAAATCTGGCTCTGAGCATACAGTACTCGAGTACTATGCTGAAGATGAAATCTACTACGCTTTGGTTATGCTAAACTCATAATCAATCTGATTTTGCTTGTTTCCCTGATGTTTCTCTTTCACTCACCAATTCCTTCGTTGCTGGAATGGAGGAGCTCCATGAGAGGCGCAGAGGCTCCTTCTGAATCAATGATCTCAGCCGACGTTTTATCAAGAGCCAGTTCACACAGAACACCAGCTGCCACACGCTTGACGTTATCCAATGGAGAATACAACAGCTGCAGGGACAGAAAACAGATGTCTATTATATACATTGAGCATGTTAGACCGAGGGCAAAGGCTAGATACAAACGCGCTCTCATTCAGACGCATAAAAACGGCCACAACATAGTATATTGATGGAAAGGTGTAAGAGTTACCTGAACAAACAGAGGAATTGTGTCCATGCCGGCAAGGATTTCTTTGTTTATAGAATCTCTGGCCAGAATATGCAGAGCACCAGTGCTGCCCTCCTCGATCTCTTCCATTCTCACTCCATCCTGAGAGAGAGAAAAAAGGGTAATTTAATTAATTAAGTGACAAGTGACGTGTCTAAGTCGCAACATCTAGCTACGGGTGTGCCTCAGGGCTCAGTGCTTGGACCGCTTCTCTTCCCCATCTACATGTCATCACTAGGATCTGTCATTCAGAGACATGTTCTGTCATTCAGAGACATGCTGGTGACCCACAACTCTACCTGTCTTCCAACCAGACGATCGATCCGACAGTAGCTGCTCGCATCTCAGCCTGGCTGACTGACATTTCTGGCTGGATGAAGGACCACCACCTTCAACTAAACCTTGCGAAGTCAGTGCTGCTTGTGGTCCCAACCAACCCAACTATCCATCACAACTTCTCCATTCAGCTAGGTTTGCAGACTGATCTCATAAAATTGCGTGTGTATGACACGCCAATTCGTATTTCCATTTTTGGCGTGCTATCAACACGCACAATCGCTTTTCAGCGTGTTTATGAACGCAGTTGACTTAACGTTATTACTGTATATATAAATATATGACCTACCTCCACCCCGTCCCTAAACCTACCCGTCACTGGGGTTAATAGCATTTATGAGTCTTCCCCTACCATCCTAGGGAAAAAAATATCGCTCCCCAGATGTAGATCTACATTTTGCTTCGTTTCGCTCGGAAATTTAATGGCGTGTACATATACGCGGAATCACTTGGACATTAATAGCGTAGACATACACGCATACACGCGGATATCTCAAAATGCGTATAGATAACACGCCACTTGACTTGAAAGTGGCGTGTCTGTTTACGCAAAAGTCATGATGTCATGTTGAGGTTTGTCATCCATAACTCCAGCCAGGACAGCCAGAAACCTTGGAGTTGTGATTGATGATCATTCACAGAACTTCACAGACCACATTGCAAGAACTGCCTGGTACTGCAGATTTGCCTTATACAACATTAGGAGGTTTAAGCCCTTCCTACCGGAGAATGCTACACAACTCCTTGTCCAAGCGGACTATTGTTCTATCCAGACTGGACTATTGTAATGCTCTCTTGGCAGGCCTTTCCAGCATGCAGTCAAACCTCTGCAACTGATCCAGAATGCTGCAGCTAGAGTGGTCCTTAACAAGCCGAAGAGAGCAAACATCACACCTCTCCTCATAAACTTGCACTGGTTGCCAATCGCTGCTGCCATCAAATACAAGAAACTGATGTTTGCCTACAGAGCAACCACTGACTCTGCTCCCTATACCTAAACTCACTACTTTAGACCCATGTGCCCTCCAAAAGCTTGAGTTCTGCGAGTGAACGTGTCATGTGGTGCCGTGTCAAAGAGGCACAAAATCACTTTCACAGACCTTTACCTGGACTGTTCCCTGCTGGTGGCATGACCTGCCTAACTCAACCCGAGCTGCTGAGTTCTTAGCCATTTTCAAGAAATGGCTGAAGACGCATCTTTTTCAGCAACACTTGACCCATTTATACTAACACTTACTAATCTTTTTAAACTTGCTACGTGCACTGTGCTGTGCACTTGCATATTGTTGCCTTATTGTTAGTTTTATTGCTTCTATTGCTCTCCTTATTTGTTCATTGCTTTGGATAAAAGTGTATGCTAAATTATTAAATGTAAATGTGAAACAGTAGTCTGTACATTGTACATGTGTGTAATGATGGGAATTGTAAAGAATTTAAACTATTTTAAATTGTTCTCAATTATTTCGATTTGTTTAGTACTTTTAAGAAAAGATTATAATAATTAAAAAATATTTTAATGTGATTTCTTTAAACTATACATTGGCATATGTAAAATCAGTCAGTATGTACACTGATTAATGTCTCAAGAGTTAGTTGAATTCTGGATGTGTTGGATAATTAAAAATAATTAGAATCATTGGAATACACTTGTTGCACTACAAGTTTTTTTATTCACCAAAAAAATAACTGGCTCATAAGGGTCATTCATTTGGAAATTGATATATACTAGTTGGGTTACATGTTTTTGATACACTTAAAAGCACTGACTGAGTCATTCGTTTGGGAATTGGACTCCTCTGATTGTGCTACATGTTTCTGAATCAATAAAAAGAACTGGCACATAAGAGTCATTCTTTAGGAGAGTCCTTTTTTTAATGGTTAAACACTTGGTTCCCCACCCAAATTATGTGTCCATGTTACAGCGACAGATGAGTAATGCATACCTGGTATTGTTGTTGAGCAGATGAACCATGTTTCTGTGCATCCTGATGAGCTTTTGAAAGCAAAATGACCAGTTTGGGAATGGCTTCAGCGTCTCTCAAAGGACCCTGATTGGCTGGTAAAAGTGCCAGGTTACGGATCAGACCAACCACAGCCTGTGATTAAGACAAACGTGAGGTCAGCAAGATATGGTTACCGGTATATACTGCACAACAGGAGACACCCATAAAATATTGTCCCAGGGCCTGTGAATTTAAGCAACAGCCCTGCCACACAGTTAATAAACCTAGGAAATTAAATGCTTTTACATTCTGCGGCTTATTAAGAGCTTATTAAGAGCTGTTTTACTCTACATACGGCCCCTTCACATCATGTCAATTTTACTTTAACTTAACCTTACTATTTGACACTTTCAATTGTGGAATGAATGAATCAAGGGCGACAAAAGCTCCTGTGAATGGGGTATTTCTACAGTGGCACTGGTTTAATGCTTCATCCACACCAATAAGTGTCAGTATATAGCCCAAAACAACTTTATAGTAAAATGAAACAAATTAATAAGAAATATATAATAGTGCACCTTTAATTGATTTGATCAATGTTTTCCTGAAAACTTTTAGAAGTAATAATAATAAAAAAAGTTGTTTTATCTTCTTTTGTAGTTTGCAAAGCCATCGATTGCTCACTGAGGTGCTAATTTGACAGTTCTCTCTGTTTTTCTCTCACTTACCTTAATGACTGGCCAGTAGTAGGGCTGATTGAGCAATTTGACAATAGCGGGGATGCCGTAATCGGTTCGTACGGCATTCTGTGCAGTCTCAGCATCCGGGTGCCGGCTGGTGAGGTGGCGAAGGGCACAGACAGCTGGCTCGATCACGTCCTGTTTTGAACCGGCCCTCAGGATGGTGTGAATCAGTGCCTCCACACCGTTACTCTGGGTCACCTGTGTTTTGTTGCGTGTGTTATTGCAGGTGAGGTTGGACAGGATGCCTGTTGCGCAGGTCAACATGTTGATGTCATCAGATGACAGCAGACCAACTAGCACTTGGAGCAGATTTTCCATTCCGTCCTGCAGGGGTCGACAGAGAGCATGCATTGGCACCAATGAAAATTTTCAAGTTCTGTTAAAGCAGCAAGGCTATGCCATTTTATTTAGAGTACAATTTGTATAGAGCAGTAGTTCTCAATCTTTTTGACTCAAAGGCCTCCCACTGTCCAATACATTATTCAAAGGCCAATCTTATAGACTATATATACATATTTACATTATTTCTGCTGTAATTATGAAAATGCTAGTTTTCAATGTTTTTTTAATTAACAGAAACTAGGAGAGTCGATACATTATATTAAATGAATTAACCACAATTCATTAACCAAAATTCGATAACTTCATTATTCTAGAAGTTTCGAGAACTGTATGTTTGTACAGTACAAAAATCATTATGTCTATAGGTATGTCCCCATAAAACATGAAAACCCAAAATGGCACAAAATGTCCTTACAAAGCAATATCCAGATTCCTTGTCTTTGTGGGGACAAATTTTTGGTCCCCATGAGGAAACCAGCTTATAAATCATACTAAGTGATGTTTTTGCCATGATGTATGAGGTTTAGGAATAGGGTTAGTGTAAGGGGATAGAATATACAGTTTGTACAGTATAAAAATCATTCTGTGTATGGAAAGTCCTCATAAACTATGGAGTTTGTGTGTGTAAGATAGTTAAGATGGTGTTAGATGCATAAATTGACCTGTTTGGTTGCAGCGTCTGACAAGTTTCTCAAGGTCCACAGGCAGTTTTGCATCAGACGTTGACTAGAGCCAGTCAGATGCTTACCAAGAGCTTGCATTCCACCTAAAAGAAAATGTTAGATTTGTTTGTAAAAAAAAACCAAAACATCTTTGTTACATAAATATTGAACAAAAAAAATAATTTCAGCTAGTTGAATTGAAATGAAAACGAAAAACATAAAAGCTAATTCAATATATATATATATATATATATATATATATATATATATATATATATATATATATATATATATATATATATATATATATATATATATATATATATATAAATAAACTATAATAGTAAATGACTAAAACTAAAATGACACTTTGTCCGCCAGGCAACCACAATTTTGATAAAAAGCCACAATTTCAACCATCATTCATGTCCATAGTGGATTGGTACTTGGTTTTCCAGTTTGACTTACCAGCATCTACAATAACAGGCTTGTTACTCGGGCAGACAGAGAGCACTTTGAGCACACGGCTAGTGGTCCAGAGCAGCTTCTCATAGTTGTAGGTTCTCATGATGCTCACTAGACCCTCAGGGCCACCGTTTGCAAGAATAATCAGCTGTGAGACAATCAGACGTTAACATGACAAACAATCAACAATCTTTTAAAGAAACTCAACTTAAAGAACAAGAACTCAACCAACGACTAATACATTTATTTGTATTATTTTTTAAGATAGTAATGTTATTAATACATTTAAATAATAAGAATAGTTATCATTTATATATTTTCAAACCTATATATACACACAACTATATTTACAAAGAAATTATAATATATATATATATATATATATATATATATATATATATATATATATATCATGCATAACATAAACACCTTGCTCTCCTGGTTGCCATAGGACAGCAGCTGTAGGCAGTCTGTGGTGATGGCCAGGAACTTGGGGTTGCTTTTCTTCAGCAGGGGAACCATCCTCTGCAGGCCGTCAGCCAGACGCACCGCCATCTTGGCTCCCTCTTGGTGCAGAAGCAGGTTATGCAGGGTGGTGATGGCATAGAAAAGAACAGAATCCATCGGAGAACTGAAAAAGAAATGGGTTGGATGGTTCAAATAAATGGTTCAAAAATGAACATATCGTCATTAATGTCTTCCCAACTAAGCTCTCCTTATTTATTTCACCATTAAGAAAACAAAAGGAGATATTATGCAGAATATTCATGCTTGGTTTTATTAAAGAATTTACCAAACACTATTTGTTTTAGGACTTTTAACTGCCTTTCTGCAGCCTTTTGAAGTTCAAATCAAATACTGGTGTAATTTCCTCATAATTAGGAATATCTACGTTACAAATAATGTAAATAAAACATATAAACAAACAATAAAACAACAAATGTATAAATTAATAGCTTTAGTTTAAGGTGATACAACTATAACACATGAACGCTTTAAAAATCAAATTTTCAATAGTTTATTCCAAAAATGAACATTTTGTTATCATTTACTTACCATTATGTTTATCATACAATAAACCCATGAATAAACAACATCAATAAGATCAAAATATCTGAGCTTGGTATTACAGAATTAAGAACAATTTTTTTTTAAAGACTTTTTAACTTTTTGAAGTACGAATCATCGTGCACTTTCATCGTATGGAAAACCGAGGCTTGGACATTCTACCTAAAGTCTCATTTTGTGTTTTACAAAATAAATCCGTCACATGGGTTTGTTTTAGGCAAACAAGTCCTTTACTTCAGTATTCCAGTCTCTCTCACCTCAGCATGCGCACCAGAGCTGGAATGCCCCCTGATTTGAAGATGGCGAGCAGCCCCTCGCGGTGGTGTGAGAGGTTGTGCAGGATGCTAGCCGTGGCGCGAGTCGTCTCCATGTCGGACGTGTTCTGCATGGCTCTCACTACGGCGGCCACCATCTGCGGGGACTGCATCAGAGCCCGGCGGGACGCATCCTTGCGGGTCAGCTGGTTCACGATCATAGCTGCCTTATTCACCACAACCTGAAGGCGAGAGAGAGGGTCAACAGTCGGGACATGAAGCTACAGTACATAAATAACGTACTTCTTTTTTTGCATACGTTTTTGTGACGTACAAATAGATAGGGAACAGGGAGTGAGTGTTATAACATCAACAGATGTTTAATACAAGCAGCGAGGTACCTGGTCTTCATCGTTGAGGAGTTTGGTGAGCTCTGGAATGGCGCGTGTAGCGAGTTCAGCATCATCCTGGTAGTTGATGAGGTGAACGATGGCGGCTTTGAGTTGCTGAGATGGTTCGGCTAGCTTCTGAACATTGGTCTGCTGGGACGGATCGATCTGCGTGGAAAGGATGGCCGATCCCTCCAACAACGTCTCAGGAAACATGGCCGCCCTCAAACGCTGGGCACGGGTCATATTTAATTGAGACTCCACCTCTATAGGAGAGAGTTATAAAGAAAGAATTATAAACTGAACTAAACAGCTTATTTTTGCATTTTCTATGCTTATTTTGGAGGGAAATCTGAAATACATCTGCATTATATGGATCCTGGCAAAGGCAATTGGTAAACTGATATAGGAAAGTTACTACATAATAAAATAATTTTGATATACAGTATATGTTTTTCACCTGCAGGGTTCTCTGTGAATGTGGTAGTGTAGGTGAATTTCTTGTTGCTGTACTCTGTTCCATCTTCATCTGAGCGAACCGTGGTGGCTCCTGATTGGATGCCTGAATCTGTCCCGTAATACGACTGCTGCCACTCTGTGACCTTCACCGTGCCTGGGGCCTCTGCCACTGATACACACACACATTTGACTTGAGTTGATCTATTACCTCTGTTTCATCAAAACCATAAAAAACTCCCTCTGAAGTTACTCCAATAATCATGCAAAGCATCATGGGACATAGGAAAAAGGGGGATAGATGACCTCAAAGCTAATAAACGTGGATTACAAGGCACAAAACAATGTTCATTTCATTTTAACCCATTAACTGTCCCATATCGGGACACTTGGCGCTCTTAATTCGCTTATCTATTCGCTCTATCACATTAATCATCATAAATTGGGTTTCAGTAAAAAACATACACCCTGTGTATTCATCCTGTGAAAACCATTGACAGACAATGCGTTACCATTGAAATTGTACTAAAATTCCTTTTGGCGGGCTCCTCCCCCTAGTGGGCGGTTTATTATTACAACATTTAAAAAAAAAAATCATCTTAAGAGAGAGAAATTTTACATCAGTTATCGGCATATTTTAAAATTGATCAGTTAAACAATTTTAACAGTTAAATGTATGCTTCAAATCTCAAAATGAATGTATATTTTTATACTGTACATTATAATGTTGTGATGCCTAAATTCACTTGTAGCATTTAAAACAATTTATTTAAAGGCAGGGGAGGAGATTTGTTCCAGAAAAATGTTTTGTTGGTTGAAAGTCTCACATACTGATAGCAATCACTAAGTTAAGTGGTCTAAATGTATTTATGTATGTATCTAATGTGTGCGTTCATGTGTTTTGAAGAAGGCATGGCTTTAGAGACACTGAAGGGAGGGATCTCATGCTTTCAAAGCTATCTTGCTATTTCTAGCTCCTACGAAAATTACCTAGTCTACCCTACCTTTAAGCTTTTATTTATTTATCTTTTATTAAAGGGTTAGTTCACCCAAAAATTAAAATTAAGTCATTAATTACTCACCCCCATGCTGTACCAACCCCGTAAGGCCTTCGTTCGTATTCGGAACACAAATGAAGATATTTATGATTAAATCTGAGAGGTTTATGACTGCTACATAGGCTCCCTAAGGGAATGACACCGGACGGCCCAGAGAGTCATTAAAGAAAATGTTTAAATATTCCATGTCACAACAGTGGCTCAACTATAAGTTTATCAAGCGACGAGAATACTTTTTGTGCGAAAAAACAAACAAAAATAACGACTTTATTCGACTATTCCTTTTCTTCCTTGTAGGCCTGAAACGAGACTTCAAGAGATTTCCACGACGCGCACGCGCGAGAACTGAACTGAAGTAGTTGAAGGAGATCGCAATTCTCGCGATGGAAATCTCTTGAAGTCTCGTTTCAGGCCTACAAGGAAGAAAAGGAATAGTCGAATAAAGTCGTTATTTTTGTTTGTTTTTTCGCACAAAAAGTATTCTCGTCGCTTGATAAACTTATAGTTGAGCCACTGTTGTGACATGGAATATTTAAACATTTTCTTTAATGACTCTCTGGGCCGTCCGGTGTCATTCCCTTAGGGAGCCTATGTAGCAGTCATAAACCTCTCAGATTTAATCATAAATATCTTCATTTGTGTTCCGAATACGAACGAAGGCCTTACGGGGTTGGTACAGCATGGGGGTGAGTAATTAATGACTTAATTTTAATTTTTGGGTGAACTAACCCTTTAACATAAAATAGTAAATAAAAGTATATTTTAATACTGGGCATTTCGTGGTTATCAAGTGTCAAATAAAGTCACCTTTCTTTCTATAGCGCTTTATACAATGTAGATTGTTTCAAAGCAGCTTCACAGTAATAAACAGCAAAATAATAATTAATGATACAAACTTCATCAAATATGAGACAAATTTTAATTCTGCTAAAGCAGCTCTACAGAAGACAATAGTGTCATTATTCAGCTGTTCAGTTCATTATTTTCATTGTTGCAAAAGTTTAATTTTGATCCAATAGTGTGAGTGCAAAGTCTGCAGACAAATCGATAATATTACTGAATATTAAGTGTCTTTAAACCCCTGTCATGTTATCAGTCATAATTTGAAAATAATAATTGGATTACGTGGCGTTTTAATATTGTAATAATTACATGATGTACTTACAGTGCATTTCCATTTTGGCCTCCCGGACTCAAACCAAACAGCCCGAAAGTAAAACCTGTAAAACAAAAAACAATCATGGATTAAACAAATATTTTTCAAAAAGCAGCTGAAGCTCATTAAAAATGTAATTAAGTCATCCTGCAATCTGTTCTTGATCAGCAGGACAAAACACCATTAGATACAGAAGTTCAAACAAACACAAGCAATCGAAACTGGTGCAGAGGATCATGGGAGAAGGGGAGAAGTGGAGAAGCAGGGAGAGAGGGGGGCGGTAGTGACGTGGGAATGCCAGCGGTAGATTTTGACCCTTGGCTTCTCAAACAAGGCGTGTGAGCTAATGCTTGACTGCAAGCACAACAACCTCACAAAACCGGCTCTGCGTGTTTCGACATTTACACACCAAAGCCCTCACCTTTCTCCAACTCTCTCACACATTTTAACACACAACAACAATATCCATTTCAGGTAAAAGCACAATATGGGAACAGTATTGTTTCTTAAAATCCATTTATAACTTAAAACAAGGCAACAATAAAACCTTGTTCTCAAAATAGCCAGGAACAGACAAAATGGATTTGCCTGCCATAACTTTTTTCCTTTTAGTTTTATCTAGGCTACACCTTGTACAGCCATTTTACTGTCTCCCTCCCGGCTTTATTTAAACTCCTCCTCATACATTATCAATTATTTCTCTCCTACCCTCCTTCAGGTACTCTACAGTACATCCTCAATTTCTCTTGCTCTCTAGCACATTCTGACGGTGTCTAACCAAAACCTTTGAACTCCAGAGGAGAAGAAGAGCATTTATCAGACAGCCTATTTAGACATAATGCAAATTTGTAATGATCCGATTGCTACTTCGTCACATAAATGTGTCTCCATAAAACAGAAATATCTGTTGCAACGACGATCTACTACGTTTGTATTATATGCAAATATCTGTTTAGAAGGAGTAAAGTAAAAAAAAGAATTTAAAAAACATTTGACTTTCCACTTCAAGTCACATCTTGTACCTCAAACCAACAATTTATGAGGCAGCCTGACTGATTGGATTGCCATCCGTCTTCAAAGACATTTACACTTTACTTTTTTCATGACTGGAATGGATAGCTAAGTACAAACGCAAAAAACGACAAAGAATATACCCAGAGAAGACAGATGAAAACACTGACAGATCATAACTACCAATTATTTTACAAATCTGTTAATCCCACATAAATTATTAGCAATAAGACAGACAGATAAACAGATAGATTAGGAAAGTTAAATCTTTTATTTCAGCAGAGCTAGACAATAAGGATTGCCCGATGGCCACATTTGCACATGATTTTAAGCCTTGCCAATTTAAATATTCAAGCGCAAGAAGAAGAGAGCTCAATTCAATAGTGTGAGAAGTTGTGTGTGCGCACACATCCAAAGCGCGCGCCCAGAAAGCCGCTTCTCAGACAGCGTGCGAATGCTGAATTGAGCTCTATTTCACGCCTTCTTGCGCTTGAACAGACATATTCACACGAAATCACGTAAAAAAATTCTGGTCTCTGCAAGCATCCTAGTAAACATAGTCTGTTATGTCTTAAGTGAATATAAACAGTTGAGAAATAAAAAGCATCATGTGTATCAGTATATTGGATCTGTGCAGTGACAGCAGCCTAAGAAACCTGCTGCTGTCTTTGTTTTAATGTTAATCAAACAACAAAGGACAAAGAAAAAAAACACTCACTGCTCTTGACTGAATAACTTTTGTAACTTTAATAAGGATTAATCTGTATTGATACAGTGAAGACTATCAAGTGCTATTTTATATTTGATTATTCATTTTCTCTACCGGAAAATTACTGTTAGACTTACCTTAACATGAAAAGCAATGTTTGTTTTATTTGTATGTTTGGGCTTTTGTATTTGTGCTATTGCTCATAATTTCATTATTTGTTCTTATTTTGAGTTTGACAATTTACATGCCTTTAAAAATATTTGAAATTTGCATGAGTTAGGCCAGTCGTTTTAAGACAATAACAAGGACTATTTTATTTATTACTTTTTTGTGGTGGGGCCAGTGAAATTTTTTTGCAGGGAAAATAAAAAATTGGAATCACCGTAGAAAGTAGAAAAAAAATCCTTAGTATTAAGTCCTGAGAGGGTGATATGTGTTGTGTTAGTGAGTATTACATGACATCATATCTCTTACTAATAGACACACACAATCGCAATTCCTAAAAAAATCACAATAATAATAGTACAACAGAATTCTATATAAAACATTTTTATGTATTAACCAAGCACCTTAATGCACAGTGAAGTGGTTTAATGGATTTAATCCAATAAACTTTTCAAAATGCACTAATCAAAGGGTTGACATTCCCCAACCAGCAGGAACGCCTGGCCACACAGCCCTACAACCAAAAAAGCAAAGAAATGAAAGCTAGTAACATTTTAGACTCACTCTAGCCCCTTTCACACAGAGATTCCGGAAAATACACGAATAATGTGTCCCGGGATCGTTTGATTTTGGTTCATTCACACAGCCAGTGATTTTCCGGAATCTGTGAGTGCGTTCACACACATCCCGAGTGCGTTCACACAGGGCGCATTTTGGGACTGGACCTGGCAATGTTACTAGGTCCCCATCCCGACATCGATCCCGGGACGTGTTTGTATTCACACAGAAGGCACTCTAGCAATTTTACGGCAATTTCCCAGGATCAACGCACTGTGTGAAAGGGGCTTCTGTAAAAAGATCACATGATCAACAAGCCTGTTTATGTGCCGTACTCAACATAAAATCATGAGAACAGATTGAACACATATTTTGGATGCCTTGCATGTCCACACTTGAAGACAGTGGTGCCCCTAAAGAGTTTTTGGAAACGTTTTTCTCTAAAGAGCACAAACAACATTGCTAAGCAGATGTTTGTTGGTTTGCAACTGCTGAGAGCATTTACTCATGCCAAAATATGCCTCACGCTGACACAAATAGTCTTCCGTGTGTTACACTACACTGAAATGGTTCTTTAGAGTTTAGAATTTATTTATTCGACTAGTTTTCATTCAGGGTCATAACTGTAAAGAGGTTTTGCATATAAAGGTCCAGTGAGTGGTAACTCCCTTCACTATTGCAATGGGATCAGTACACACCTAGCTGGGTGTAGCCCAGTTAAAAACTTGTCAAAACACGTAAAACACAACAAGCAGCAACTTCTGCCAGGCCTGCAGGTGAACGATAGCAATTGCCTGTGTGAAAACTGGGTGTGGGTGCTTTCTCAAGAATCATATTTACACACCCACTTTGGTATGTCCATACACCGTACTGTACTTTGCAAAAAAAAAAAAAAAAAGAAGAAGCTATAAAACAGCAGATTATGACAGATTTGTTTAAAATAAGCTCTACACCTTTCTGATTTTAGTCATGGACCAAACAATTACAGTTAGTAAGTCTTACTAGTACATACTTGCATGCAGAAACAAGGTCTTCTTTAAAGGGTGAGGTCAATCACACATCTACAGTGACACACCCAAAAATAAATGAAAAATTCCTACAGAAATACTAAAGGAACAACCTGAGGCATATTTAGAAACATTGGGCTCTTTTGACTTGAGGTAGTATGCAGCCACCCACAATATTATCTACATCTAGTGTACTATCTGCTGAGGGGGGAATGATTTATGAACCATTGATTCACTGCTGTTTCTGAGCTCATATTAGGCATGTACTGTTGCCTCTACTTTGGACTTCACACACAGTTGGGATGATGATTAGTTAATGAGTAAAGGTTTATTACTGTACATTCAATTTCGCACTGAGACAACCAAGCTACAAATCACACGCCCTTCAGAATGATCACCCACCCCCACCTGACCTGCTCCACCTACCTATCCCTTAACGGACACAGGGCATCGGTCGACTTAGCGGTTTCTGAAATGTGTTTGAGTCAGAATGAGCTGTGGATATGACACATCCCAGAACTGATTCCCAAAACTCTAATCCCGGTGTGACATTCCACACTAGTCCATGGTGTTCAACCTCTCCCACCCACTTTCTCTTATTCACACCCTGTCAATGACTTGCTGTCATGTACTGGCATATATTTACAAAATCGTGCCTTCACAATAGTAGTGCACAACACTGACCATATGAACACTATATAAAAAATTTTTTTTAATTCAATAAAATTCTGCGAACCAAACCAACCAGCTCTAAAATGAATTAATTCAATTTAAAACAAATCCAAATCATTTTTATTTTAATTACATTAACATTTTTTATTTTAGTTTTGTGTGGGACTGAACTCACTCCTTGAAACATTGAAAATGACAATCATATCAGAAGCTAGGAATGCAGTGATATTAAAATTATGGGTGATAACCAAATGGTATGGAAGCTTGTTTCCGCCCCGGAATAAAAAAGATAATTGCGACTTTTTTAACGCAATTGTGATATAAATTGCGAGTTATAAAGTCAGAATTGCGAGATACAAACTCACAATTCTGACTTTTTTCTTGCAATTACAAGTTAATATCACGCAATTCTGAATTTTTAAATCACAATTCTGACTTTTTTCCCCCCTCGCAAATCTGACTTTTTTCCACTCATAATTGTGCGATATAAACTCACAATTTGTGTGGGCAGTCGTGGTCAGACTGGTAACCTTAAGGTTGTGGGTTCAATCCTCAATACCGTCCAGAAAAATGTAGGTGGGGGGAGTGAATGAACACTCTTAGCAAATGCTCTCAACAGTGTTTCTCAGAAATCGCCTACTGTACCTTTAAGTTAGCATTAGATGATGGCAAATGTATCTTAATGTAAACATGTGGAAAAAGAGTATGCACAAATAAATATCCAATATCGACTAATACTGGTAACTGATACTTCCACTCTCAGTCTGTTGCTTGGTGACATGCAAATCTTGTTGCATTAACTTCTTTTCAATCAAGATTAACTTTAGCTGGAAATAACATTATTCAAGAACCGCTATAAAGCCAAAACAATCTCTGTTACCTTAAATTATATGTTTATCTCTGTAAAGCTGCTTTGAAACAATCCATTGTTAAAAGCGCTATATAAATGAAGATGACTTGACTTGACTTTTGAAATAAAAAAAAATGTATAAATAGTAAATGTGAAGTAAAGATCTTGGAAAGTTGTCTTCCATCGGTTTTTACTGTGTACTTACTGATCCTATCAATTTTATAATATTTATGTATCATTGGGTAAGGCCTTAAAGAAAGCACAAACTGTAGGAAAGCACTCATTTTAGCTATTCACGGAAATGTTTGTGCAAATGAATGTGCTGGTTTTATCTGTCCTATTTATTTTATTTTTTGATTTGTTTAATTGTTCTAAATCATCGTGTGTATTTATTTATTAATTAATCATGGTGAGGCCAGAGTTAATTGAAAAAAAAAAATGGTATGCTACAATTAGTAAACGGGAAAATGTGTGTATATAAGGAAGCCGTCACTATAGAGGAAAGGAGGATTGGATGACTGATTATGGTTAAGTGCACTGAAACTGGCCTCAATGGTTGAAGAGGAGACTTGGTGTTTTAGTACCAGTTCTGTTTTTAGACTCTTTTATTGATAATCTGTTTTATTTCTGCTCTTGATCATATTTATTTGCACATCTGCTTGTAATAAACACCTGTTTGGATGCCAGCATCACTCCTGTGTTTACATCTTGGTGCGATTCTCCTTGTGACCGTTCGGGTCCCTATCACAGTAAATGGCTAAATTTACATTTTTGAAACTCATTACTTATGAACTTTTTGTTAACAGAACCCTACTGTATCATTTTTAGGTCATGTACACAAATTGCTTGTTGTCTGTCTCAATCACTCCCATTGACCTGTGCCTCGCTCTCACATGACCTGACGGCTAAAGAATGTCAGAATCAGATGTGCTGACGTTGCTCATTCACACAACAATACTGAGTACTGACAGTGCAGCCAGTCACCATAATCTCTTTCTCACTGCCCTGCCCTCAGGACAGACAGGGAGTGTCACTGATAAGACTCAGGTTTGTGTGGTCTTCTCTGAGTCAACCTCTTTTAACACCTCTCATCATATTTAAAGATTTATTTGTCCCAACTATTAATTGATTCACAAGCACATTAAAATCCAATTCATACATGCAGTGATTTGAATACACAGAGATAAGCATTTCTTTAAATGTCTGAATTCAAATGAATTGATAGATTTATTATATACTCACATTTTATGCATATGCATATTCATTTTATTTTTTATTTTAATTTTACATTTAACGTTATACTAATTATGGTATTTTTACTTTTTTTTCCAGGTAAAATACTTCCTCATTGTAGGTTTATTATTATTATTAATTTTGATATTTTTTGGCAAGTCAAAAATGTCAGGGTGGTATAACTGTCCTAATATAAACATGAAGAAAAACATCTTGTTACAAAATAATGAAATTCTTGAAAAGAAAATCTTACCAAGTAGTTTGACAAACTTATTATTATTAAAACATTTTTAAAATAAGTGCAAAGGTTTTATCCACCATATCAAAATAACAATAATTCATGTGGTGCAACCAAAATACGGGGAAAAAAAACAATAAATGACATAATAGAAAAGACTACAGGTCAATAAGTGCTAAATGTAGTACGACTCCTCAAAAACGTAATATTATTTTTGAATAAATAAACTAACTCATGATATTAAGGGGTAAAGAAAACATAACTTTTTACTTGATGGTTACACCACATGACAATTTTAGAGTCATTTAATAAAAACTTTTCTTAAAAATGGAGTAAAAGTTTGCCAATATCATGTGAAACCAACATGAATACAAAAAATGTTCAACAGTTATGTTCCTAATTGATAACAATCAGGTTTTAGTTTAGTTTACTTTTTGGAAAAAGAAAAAGTTTTCCTTATTTTTTTACATCTTCTACAAATATAACGTTCATCATCATAATATCACAGTATTCAGGCTGTGGCCAGTCTTTATTTTTACAGTGACCATAATGAGCCATTACCATATTTACATCTGAATTACTGCCAAAAAGCAGCCATTTTGGATTCAGAGTCAGTCTCCAGAGATTATACTGCTGCCTCTCATACCTTTAATTCAGTAGTATGAAATCCAAAGCCACCCATACAGAGTACAACACACTCACACACACACACACACACACACACACTATTAATGACTTTGTGACCTGGTAGTCACCAGCTGAGCCTATGCTGCTGAGAGCCTGCTGTGTCTGAGATCTCCCCAGACGCTCAGCTTGCTTCCGCTGGAGATAGCAAGTGGGCGAGCAGGTGGCCTGCACTAGCTCGGGCCCGCGGGTTTCTTTAACCCCAGAAGAAATGCACACACAGGCCTCTTAACATGTAGATCCATCAACCAGCACATCCAATTATACAGTTATCATAGGAGGTCAAATGAACACAGCAAATTATAAAGTACATTTCTGACTACCGTTGCCTACCCCCAGAATACTAGATAGCTATTAGAGAAGACTATCATAAGGCCTACAATGAAAAAGACTTTACTAACCCTCAAGTTATTCCAAACCGGTATGAGTTTCTTTCTTCTGTTGAACACAAAGGAACATATTTTAAAGAATGTTTGTACGCATTGACTTGTTGAAAAAAAAAAAAAAAAAACTATGGAAGGCAAAGGCTTCAACTGTCTGGTTACCAACATTCTTCAAAATAGATCTTTTGTGTTCAACAGAAGAAAGAAACTCATACATATTTGTAACATGAGGGTGAGTAAAATGAAAAGGTGAACTATCCCTCTGACCAGAAATGTGTGTTGTGCTATCTATAGTACCACAGTAAATAATTTTCGTTCAACCTAACAAATATTAATTTTGCTCTCAGTGTGAATAATATTGCATATGGAAATTCATCTCACTTTTTGTTTCGCTCTAGACCTTTGGATGTCTACAGTGATACAGTGGACCCCTGCAGAAAATGTTATTAAAATTGCCTCTGGCCCAACTTTGTATTTTTCTCCGCCATTGACAAGATTTTCCATAATTTGTGACACAACGCTTCCCTGCAATTGACTTTGGCACTGAGGCAGAAATTAGGCACTGCTACTCATCTTTTGAAAGAGTACAGCATCTTCGGATCTAAAAACAAGCGAAGACAAATATCTGCGTATTCCAGGAGAAGATAAAAGATTGCTTATGGACAATTAAGCTATGTGATCTTCAAACATTAAACAGATCAAATCAAATAATATATAAATCAAAACTGCCTAATGTTACAAAATTAAATGAAATGTTGAACCCACAAATTGGCATACGACTGTGCAAGCTTTGGGGGTGTTGATGGACTCAGTCTAGGTTTTGATCATCATTCTGAATCCAATCCAGATGATGTCTTTGACAAAAACACAATTTTCTCAGCTTTTTGTTCAAAAGTGTTGATAAGAAAATAATTAATGAAGCTAGAATTTTTCTTTTGATATATTAAATTTTTACATATTCATTAAACTAAATATTCTAGGGGTTAGAAAGTTGTGTGTAAATTCTAAAAAAAAATGCTGGAGCTGGCTGGCAACTTTTTAAGAAAACACGGGAAAGGGGATAAATATTCAATATGCAAAAGTTCACTAGTATGGTACAATCACTTGCTTTAATGAACTTGTTCTTCTTGTGGCCAAACAAAAAAAAACAATGCATATTCTGCTCATGTTGCACAGCATTGTTACTGCAAAGTAGAATGCCAATTTTGGAAAGTAGTTATGAGATAAATACATTATCACAATTAATACGCAGCAGTAGGTAAACTCCTCTGGAACCAGTTGATGTGGAACACCAGTGAGGTATCCAGGCGTGTACAAACAGGCTCCGTTATTTCAGCCTCAAGCTAAACCATTAGCACTATTAAATGACATGCATGTCTAGAAAAAAAAAAGATTGTTCACGATTGATAACAACATACAGATATCAGAAATGTTCAAAAGCGACATTTTCAAAGCGACTTGTCAATTAATTGGTCTTAAGGACCAAAAGCATTTTAGAGGGTGTCACATAAACGTTCTTGCAATGAAAATTTACACATGGTGTAAAGGAATAAAAACTAAATGAAATGATCTTGAGACATGGTTTTTAAAAGGTGTTCACACAAAGTACGATAACTATAACAACAACAACTATTTCAGCATCCACACCAATGCAAAATAATGTTCTGTTTATTATAAGCGTGTGCTGCAGCTTTTTGTCAGCTGCCCCTTTAAAGGGACACTCCACCCATTTGCATTAAGCTTTCCATTGTTAGAAACCTAGTCATACTATTGAATGGTCGTGCAACACTCTCTCATTTTCCCCTGAGACGAGAGAAATCCGCTATTTACCTTTTTCACTTCCTCCTACCATGACGCAAAAATCGTCATTTTACGTCATTGTAGGAGGTAGTGTAAGAGTGTAAGATTTCTGTAAAGACTACAAGCACTAGATCCCACCCTTTCAAACCCGCCCATAGGTTGGACCTAATGCGCTAACAGAGCCATCACAGATCAGTGGGTGGTAGGGCTGCACGATGTGTCGTTTTAACATTGATATCGCGATGTGCGCATCCACGATAGTCACATCGCAGGATGTTGCGATGTAAGCTTTAGGGATCGTAGTTGATCCGTGATTCATGATCAGTACGGGCCAGCAGCTCCCCGCCCGTAACGCTTGCGATTCGCGGATTAATTGCAAAGTTTAACCATAATATAGTGAACGTTTATCATCTGCATGTGTTTTTAAGTCCAGTTTAAACATCAAGGGTAAAAAGACTGGAACTTGCGCGTTGTTTTCTGTGAGCCGGGCAGACACAAAGATCAGTGGTCTTTCTCTTGTTTCTGAGCTTGAACGAACATGAGAATTCAAAATAAAGTCAGAATGCCCTTCCTGCATTAAAAATTTTTTGGCGGCCGCCAAAGCGTATTTATGTCCCACCAAAGCCTTTTTTGACCGGTGAGTGGACTGACTGACTGCGCTTGTTAAACTGAAAGAACGAGCAGAGAGAGAGAGAGCCGCGGTCGCGCGTGCGCACTCTCACCATTTTCTTGTCGTGCTCTCTCTCCCTCCCTCCCTCACGCATATTAATGAATTGAGTTGACTGAATATCTTTGAGAATACACAATGGTAAAAGGTCGGAAGAACGAAGTTTCACGTGAAGCATTCGGATATATTTTTTTCCTGAACTACTGGTTGTGAATTGTGCTAAAAAAAATATTCTCTGAAAAGCGTTCCACACATTCAGATAAACCACACTTTCAATAAACAAAACAAAAAAAGTCTATCCAGTGATGAAATGTTTTCTGTGTTGAGACCAATCTTGTGCGATATGTTCTGCCGGGATAATCACACAACGTCTGCCGTGGTCCGTTAATTACACCTCCAATTCGCGAACTAATGACTCCTTTGAGTTTGAACCGATTCACTTTAATGAATGGTTAAAACAACTGATCTGTCCAACACTGAACTGACGAGACATAACAAATCGGTAACACTTTACAATAAGGTTCCATTTATTAAACTCTAGTTAACTACATTAGTTAACTATAATAGTTGCTATGCAGATTTACTCCATTACAAAATCACCCCAGTCATTCAGATGATTCATTCTTTCCAAAGATAGCTAATAAAGTCATCTGGTGAAATTGTTTTCATATCGCGATATATAAATCGCAGAAAAATAAAATATCGCAATGTGATTTTTTCCCAATATCGTGCAGCCCTAGTGGGTGGGACTTCACTTGTAGATACTGAAATCAATATCAGCCATCTTGTTTATAAGCTAAGCTAACAAGCGCTGTGGAGATAGGAAGTTATGACAATGACGAAAGACACTAAACACGATATGGAAGAAACTAAACATGATATGGAAGTAGAGGATTTTTAAATTCTGCTGCTCGAATCCGCTGTTCGTGGCTATCTTTACGAGCCGCAATATAGTGAAGAGCAGCTGAGGCTGATGGAGGAACAGGAGGCGACTGCCTGTCGCCATCCAGGTATCATGCAATAATTCACCATATAGAAAGAGATACAAACGAGGAGTAATTCGCTAATGAGTTTGCCAATGTAACGGAGTTCGTTGTTGTGGGAAGAAGGAGGCGGAAACCGGCGAACATTTAAACATTTTAATAGTAAAATAAACAAATACAAAAGAAAAGTATAAGCCAGCTGGCCACACACAACAGAAACAAAACATAAAATCAGGCCTGTTCCTTTTGTGCTTCCACTCATCCGTGAGAGATATGAGACCGCTGCGTCTCACAGGTGTCATTCATTATCACTCGCGCCGTCCTCTCACGTCCCTCGTCCTGCTCGCCACAGCCAACTAACTAGACATTTTGTGTGAAATGAATTTCAAACTCTTTTGGCAGCTAGCCTTGTAGACGGAAGAGTGATTTCTCTGATGTTTGCGCGCTGTTCTGGATTAGTGGGAGTGGCTTGCGGAGCTGTGCAATGTGGTGCATTACATTGTTGTTGTCTTACATACAAATGCACCCTAAAGTTATTTTCTGTCTTTTCTCGGTCAAGAGGGCACCAAATTCAAAATTTCTTTTACATTTCGACTACATATATAACCCACTTTCAATAAAGATTAATGTTGAAATGGGTGGAGTGACCCTTTAAATGCTTAAGCTCTTTCAAGTCGGGTGGATTCTGATTGGCTGTCAATGATTTTATTGTTCGCCTGCTAGAAAAAAATAGCTCTGAAAGTGATTCCAACTAAAATTGTTCCTCTATGTCGTTGTTATAATAGCTGCGGACTTCCCTATTTTCATAGAATTAGGATGATTATTAAAATGTTATAGTTATATCATTATAGTTATCGTCTGTGGTGTGAATGGGCTTTAAAAGTTGTTTGTAAAAGACAATATTTTAAGATGACTTGTCAAGTTAAAAATTCGAACGCAATATTTCCATACAAACAGTCTAGCAGGTATAAAGCACACGGTTAGCATGCTTATGCTAATCAAAGTATTGTGGCTCAAGTTTTCAAAGCTTAAACTGTATTAAAGAACTACTAGATAAACGTTTGTTGGATGTAATCCATCTGTAATGCATAAATGTTTTGAGCATTTAAACAGCCCAGTATACAGTTTTAGCTAAGATAATCGGTGAATCAGTGTTACTGACACAATGCAGCACATGATCCACACTAAACTTACATGCTTTAAAAGCTAAATGATGGGCATTTGGTCACGGGTGTTACTTGCAGTAAGTGCTTAGATGAACACAGACAGGATGAGACAGGGCATTAGCAAAGCCTGTCTGCTCGCTACATCCTTGTGTCTCCATTCAGTTCGATGCGATAGATTGAAAGATATGCGATAAGAGAGACTCTGAACAGTGGGCAAGTCCAGTTTCCAGTATCATGTAAATATTCAAACGTCGTCAACTATCCCATAATCCCTCTTTTGTTTTAGGCCAGTTGAGATGAAAGAGGTCATTCCATCTGAATGGAGCACTTGACTGAATGTGGGCAGCTGTGTGACTGCCTGTGGCTTGATGGACTATCACTAACAATTCATGTTATTGTCAGACGTTTCTCGTCTGAGTCATTAGCTAAGGCACTTAACGGTAAGTGGCGCGTTATCTGAGACAGAGTCAGAGTTTCGGATATTTTACCAGCATTCTGAGGACTAAGTTTCAACATTCGCCCCTCCTGGTTTTTGAAACGCATCATTTCAAATAGAAGGAAGCAAGTTCATCATGTTCTCTGTGGTTCTCATAAAGCACATTGAGCCATTTCTTCCACAGAAAGGAGGCACGCTGCTTCAGCTTGAGTTTGTAGAGCACAACTGAGCCAATGTGACAGTTGTTTAATATTTCATCGGTCTGAGATGTCCTGAGGGAAACCTGGCTGGTACTGGATAGATCTGAAAAGATTTGAAAGAATACTACACCATCCTAGAGCACGTTTAACCCAGGAAGACAACCTGGTTAATGTTTGACAGGAGTAGAGACTGAATTAGGGTACGCTTTATGAAGAGTCTGAGTATAGCTTGACTTGCACTAGACAAGAAACAGAAACTAGATGTAGAGCTGCAAGATATATATCGGTACTACTTGGTTATAGCTGAAAAGAAAGATTTTGTAAATTTATCTCTTAATTATCCAAATCTTACAAAAACACTAACAATGTAAGGTTACACTTTCTTTTAAGGTGACGTAGTTACATTTTACTAACTCAAATAAGTACTGAGTAATATTAATTAAATTACTATAGAGTTATGGTCAGGGTTTGGTGTAGGGTTAGTAACTTGTAATTATACCGTGTTTATTACTAGTAAGTACACCTTAAAATAAATTGTTACCCAATTTAATAACACTGAAAATGTTACGCTATATCTTCAATAAATCTCAAAATGAGTATCTATTTTTCATACTGTACATTATAAGATGCAAATTAACTTGAAGCATTTGATTGATTAAGATTGATTATAGTTTGAAGCATTTTATCTGCAATTTATTTAGACAAAAGACTATATAAAAATAAATTCATGTTAGCCATTTATTTACTGGCATAAATTAAACTAAAACATACAGTACAGTGATGTTCTCTTCTAAACTGTACAAACATGAACAAACATGTGGTTTTGGCCTTGAAAACGTGGTAGTAGCTTTCATACAGGCTGTTTCAACTCAAAGGGGTCAACTGAGAACAAATACACTATTACAAAGGACAATGGGTATGTTCTTCGCTACTGAGTAGAATAAAATGGAGGCCTCTTTAGAATGATTATTTATTACCCTGAGATTGTGTCACTAGTGTGCGAAAATTCCCTGAACAGCCCCTTTCTCCACCTCTCCCTGGTTACACCTCCCTAGCCCTGAATTAAGGAGTGGAGATGTTCTGTCTTGATGATACATGCCCGGAACCTCCTACAACTTTTGACTCATGTTAAGGGAAGCTGCTTCTTCACAGGAAAAGTGGTTTTGATGCAGAAACGTACAACACATCATTATTTTTTTTACTTCACACCCAGAATATCACACGAATGCTTGTTAAACTGATCAAATCACACTCAATTTTCAAGTTGAGATTGAGAACTTAATTTGGGGTTTGCAGCTTCCTCTACTCGCTACTATCACAGAAACAATTATTCATGTTATGCAGTGTTAAACTCACTTTTCTCACTCTGTCTGTCAGGATATGACGGTCTGAGGTTAGTTTTATATTGAGTGGAATTTGACTCCCCAAATTCCACTCAATGAAAAAAACAAGGGGGAGGGGGCAAGAGGGCCTACTATGTTCCTTTGTGACTGTTCAGTGTTAATTCAGTAGGTCTGTGCTGGTGTTGAGAGCGTTTACTGACATCTGAGGAGAGCTTTGTTAATATTTCATGAGAGCTGAGCTGACCGCACCAAGTACGGAAAAGATATCAGTGTGCAAAAAGATAGACAGATAATTAAATGTGAATCACACTTAAGTTATACCGATGCTACTACACATTGTTTCAGTCTGAGTATTAAAGCCCGTTCAAAACAAGAATTATAACTATAAAAATAACTATAAAATGAAATATACTGTTGAGGTCCGTTACATTCAATCTTCAATCACATCATTTACTTTTATGGCACAAGCTGATTGGCCTCTGCTGATTCTGAAGCCAAATGCCACTATTTAAATACTTGCTCAACATTTAAAGAGTAAAATTCAGGGTTCACTGCAATCTGGCTATCAGAGTTCATCTGAACCCTCTACCTCTCCCAGCTCCACCTGTCTAGATCTGCTACGGGATTTATACTTGAATCTATACTTGCTTTCCAGCAGCCGCAGTGTGCATAACAGATCTAATTGGGCAAAATACAAGACCAAATACATTAACATTGTCACATCCATTAACATGCTTAAACTATTCTGACAGTTCTGTAGTTCATGATTGAACTACATTAACATCCACACCAGTGGACAATAACGTTTATTATAAGCGTGGGCTGCAATTATGTTGCCTGCTGTTTTAAATTCCCATTTTAAATTTCAAAATTGAAATATGATTCAATGATGTTCCTCCATATTGTTGTCATTATAGTTGTGGTGTGGACTTTCCTATTCTCATAGAATCAGAACCATGTAGTTATCGTTAACATCCTTGGTGTAAACGGGTCTTTACAGAGAGTTTCAGGTTTATAAAACAATTAACCTATTAAAGTCCTAAAGAGCAATTGGCTTGGCCATGTACAGATTATGAAGCTATCAGACAATCTTATCCATCTCAGCCAGCTGGCCATTCACCAAAGATTTCATATAGCTAGGATCTCACTCCACGTTCATTAAAGATACATGGCACATTAGGGATTGTAGATATGGAGAAAGTGTGTAAAGGAACACTCTGTGCCGCATATGCTGGGACTAAAGCCATAAAATGCAGCAGACACGAATTATACAGAACGGTAGAGAGGTAGAAAGAGAGAAGTAAAGATAAAGATGCTAATTGATCTAACAAAACTGTAAAATACAAGCAAACTGATATCCTAAGCGAATGGTGCTTACGGGTAATCTCCTTTGCCCCCTCTGAAAGTGTATTTATGAAGAGGGGATCACGCTGCCCCTTGCTGTCCTAATGTAGGACAATATCAGGGATTTGTGCCTGTAGGGGGATTAACGGCTATGTGTGAGCCCAAATGCTGTAAATCTCATCCTAAAACCAATGCCAGTCAGTCGGTAAAGCAACCAGCTGGCCCCTGACTGCACTACTAATGTGCACAACTCAGGAACTCCCACAAAGAGCAAATGCCACATCCTGTCTGTGTTAATATCTTCTACAACTGACCCATATAAATATATAAATAGACTGTCGTATGGTCTTTCATCTGTCCATATTTATTTCACATATTGTGAGAAGAAAAAAAATAATATCCTTGTCTCACAACCATTCTCCTTCTGTGTGCCAGTAGGGCATGTTGATGCCATCCAAAATCCAACTGGATTTCAATTTGGCCCAACACTGGACTCTGTAATGCTGGCTAAATCCATGTCATTAAGTTTTGCGGAATTTAGTTGCTTCTTTAAGAGATTACCACTCACAGAGGACATGGCTTCTTGCGTCCTTGCTAACCAGACAAACAGGAAAGGGTGTATCATAAGGGACGTTATTTCCTCCGAGGCAGATTATACACAAATTATTTCTTTTACACGTAGTAAACACTCATAACAACCTAAGTGGAAACTTAATTATGAGAAAACTTTGATTGTATCGTATTTCTTCAGATTGAACGAACTAAAGATAAGTCAGCTTTTCAGCTGTGCTCAGTCACAGTTGGGAAGTAAATAAAACATGGTACAGCCCCACCCAGACACATGAACTAACATAAGACCCAGAGTCAAGTCAAGTCAAGTCAAATATATTTATATAGCGCTTTTCACAATACAGATTGTATCAAAGCTGCTTCACAGTATCAATCAAAACAACTTAACAATGTTTGTTTATTACTGGAAAAAAAATACATCCAAGTTTGGTAGAGCTGATCAATGGTATGATTGGTTAATTAATTTGAATATCCCCAACTGAGCAAGCCAAAGGCAACAGAGTAACAATGTAAAACAAAGAGGCATATATAACTTAAGAAATAGACCTGTTATATTAACTTGTTTTCCTTTTATTTCACCATACTAGGGTCTATCACACAGTTTGGTTTAAATTTATGACCTGCAAGGTGTTACAGGTGTGGCAACAGACCAGCATTCAAACCATGCTGGTTTTGTCAAAACCAGTGGTTATATGTCAATAGTAGGCCTACACATGAACATCAGCTGTTTCCAAACAAAAGCTATACATTGTATAACCTCACAAAATAATCAAATACAAAATTCAACCAGAGAGAGATACTCTATTTCTGGTGTCTTAAAGGGATAGTTCTCCCAAAAAACAAAAAAAACATCTCTCATAATATATTAAAAAGTCGAAGAAAAAAAATTGTTGACACAATTTTCTACAATGTTTCAGTAAGCAAATAAGTTATAGGCCTACTACAAATTTAAACTCTAAAAGCTCGCGAAAAGAAATAGTCTTTGTATGAGAAGGAAACCATAGCAACAGCTGCTCTTTTCCTGTTTGTATCGGTAAAGTTACATCAATAAACGTAAGTGTTCTCATTATTTATCAAGTTAACATAAATTTACACATCAAAATCGGGATTTTTGTATGTTTTTAAATGTCTTTAGAATAGTTGACGCTTAGCTAACTTGCGCTAGAGGCGCCAAAAGACAAGTTGTGTTGCGCAAGAAGCGAGAACAAAAATTACTTGGGGGAAATTATTTTAAAAAGTTGACCTTTCACTGCTGACAGCCTCAGTCGCTAACTACTTTTTATTGCACTTAAAAATAAAAAATTAATGGTAACAGATCTCCCTTTGTATCCTTAGAAGAACAAAACTCCTACAGGTTTGGAACGGGGGGGATTGACAGAATTGTCACCATTAGATGAACTATACCTTAAAATCTATCGTAGGCCTACAGCACTTTAAATTTTGACTTATTGTTAATTTGTAAGACTGAGTAGGCCTATCATTAGGCTATTTGCCTACGTATGTTTAATGTCAACAGTTGACATTGCGAAAGTATGGGGGGTTGCTTGTGTTTCTTTGTTGGGAACAAACACACCCGCCTAAGTTATAGGCTATACAGCTGAATGTAAACTATGCGGTGTACGATTAAATAGCGAGTATTTAGAGACATGCACTAAAAGTTTGGATCAGCTGTAACCAGACACACGGAAGTAGAAGCGAATATCGCACAGGTTAGGTAAACCAACACCGACAACCCAGATCGCCACAATAAGCCACTTTCCCAAAAGAGCTAACTTATCCACGAATTAATGGCTGCTTATAGGATCAATGTTATAGACTGGATTAAAAACAGATAAAGTTGAACTATAACAACAACGGCACAAAATCACAATAAAACAAGCTTCTTCTTACTAAATATACGATTATAAAATCCAATTTTAGTTTACCTTTAAACGCTCGTGTCCGAACACTGCTGCTGACAACGATCCAAGGGTCTTTTAGTTTTCCCCACTGGCCGCACAGAGTTCCAGGGAGTGAGACACTTTCTCTTGCATTCAGATGAGGCTGAACAATGTGCGTTGGGGAGAGAGGGCAAAGTCTCCTCCAGAGCTCCGCCCCCGATACTATACGAGCCCCGCACCACACCCAAACCCACACCTCCGCACTCTTACCAACAACACTCACGGGACACATTCACTGGAAATATGATTGTTTTAGTCGCTCATAATTGGAATATAACTAAAATGCATGACATATGAGGTTTAAAACATGCATAATATATAAACTTTAAAGTAGTATTTGATTGGTTTCGGTACAATGTTTTTATACATAAAATATTTTCAAAGCATCAGTAGGCATACACTAGGGAAAGGATGTCTGTGTTAAAAATGATTAATTGCAATATAGGCTACAATAAAATAATAAAATTTTACCGTGTTTGGTATGTACCTATATATATATATATATATATATATATATATATATATATATATATATATATATATATATATATATATATATAGCCTACTATATATATATATATATATATATATATATATATATATATATATATATATATATATATAGTGATTGAAGCAATGGCTGGAAGGCGTATTTGTCTCTGTCGTTTCTGGTCTGTGATCATTGATAAGTATTTGTTTCTGCTTTCATAATATGTCATAAACTTCTGTGCTTCTCAAAAGCAGTGAGATCTTCTACCTGTAGGGCATATTCCCATGCACATCAGCGACAGCGGCCACACCTCGACATTACGACATTCAGGGTGCTGCGTCATGACCAGGGGCGTAGCACAAGATCCCGGGCCCTATGTGTATAGACAGTCTTGATGGGCCCCCATGTGCCAAATAAAATATATTCCAGACTTTTCAAGGGCCCTCTCTCCCCTTGGGGCCCTGGTAATCAGTACTGGTTTTACCCCCAGTCCGACGCCCCTGGTCATGACTCATGTTATTCTAGACAATGCAATATGATGACCTGCTGTCTAATCACCTCTTAAACTATACACTCTCATCCAATTCATTTAAAGAGCTTTTGTTCTACACTTCTCAGGCTTCAACCAATTTCATAGGTTACACACAGTCCCCAAAAGTTAAATCTACACTTTTTAGTAATATTAATTATAAAAATAAAAAAAAATCTCCATTTTGTTTGTTTATTATCTACTTGTCAGAGTTAGGAATCAACAATATTGCATGCCCCCATTAAAGATCTCCTGAAAGACCAAAAAGTCTTGAATTAACAGATATTACATATTTGTATTTTTGAAATATATAGTGACAATGAGCGCTCGTGCAGTTCTAAATACCTAACTCAACAAATCTGTCACGCATCAAAAACAAACTCTGGTGTTGGCTTTGAAGACTGATGCATTTGGCAATGATTGAATTGCTGTGGAGTGAATGATTCAAATGACTGTTTACCAATGTGCAAAACATAGTTTAGAGGAAAGGGAGGGGGAGTGAAATGCAAGAAAGGGGTGGAGGAGGGAGAGGGGTGTGGCTGGGACACTCCTTTGTGCTTAAATCATGACAGCTGTAACAATAGAAGTCAAAATCAATTGGTCAAAAAATTAGGAAGTTTAGCAAAGAATAAAAGTACATGTTGGATTAATGTAAACTGCTTTGGATTTGAAAACTACTTCTGCTTTTAGGAACAAAGACGTGCAAACAAAGAGCTCAAAGGGCTGCTTTCATTACTGATCAATACTACTGATCTATTCATGATGATTCTGAACTGGACAGTGTCAAATGGATATTTAAAAACAATGATCTTAGAACCGAGTGAAGAAGTCAAGGCAAGTCCCCTTTGTTTAAATATACAGATTGTTTCAAAGCAGCTTTACAGGGATAAACAAGAAAATAATGATTCAATAAACGGACCATTGGTGCTCCGGCGCTAATCATTCAAACAGAGTCAAATTCTGCTATAAACCAGCACTAAAAATACTCTTTGTATTGTTCATTGTTCTGCTGAGGTCAGTTCCGTGTTGATTCAGTTCCGTGTTGATTCAGTTCCGTTCAATAACAAACATCATCAAATATGAAACGAGTTCAAATCCTTTATAAAGCAGCTCAGTAGAAAACAGCACTGTCAGAGAAAAAGTACAGCGCTGTCACTGGGGCAGTACCCAAAGGTACAAAAGCAAAAGGTCCTAATATGTTCTTTTAAAGTATACTAATATGTACCTTTAAGTACTAATATATGCACACACACACACACACACACACACACACTTATAATCTCTCTGGTTTGTGGCTGGCAGTGTTGTTTTAGTATCATTGAGATACTATTATAGTTTTTATATTTGGAATATTTTTAAAAGTGTTTATTTTTATGATTTTTATTTCAGTTAAAATGAGTCATTTCACTGTCTTTTTTGTAATTTTTTAATAGTGTTTTTTTTTATAAGTATATAGTTTTATTATTATTTTTTTAATTTAATTAATTTAATTTTTATTTTTGTTATTTATGTAAATCAAGTTTTAAAAAATGTAATGGTTTCAGTTTCAGTTACAGTTTTATTTAATTATAATATCCCTGGATTGTGGTCGATATTTCAGAAAAGCCTTATAGTCTGAATGGACGTCAGAGGTCAGCATTCCCAAGCTGCCTTTCATGCTTAGCTCAGGCAGCCAAAATAGCTCAACATGTGCAGCAGACACACACGTTTCCGCATCCACTGCTCCACTGAATTCAGCTCGATACTCTTTAGAGAGGATCACTGAGAAAGACATTGTGTAATAAACAGCCTCATTGTTTTAAAGAGTAAGAAGCCATATGGACATGATGCTTGGAGGAACACGTTAATCCAAACCAGTGTATTTAACGCGAATGAAAGCAAGCAGTATTGTAAAGGCCATCTTTGTTAAATGATTAAGCGGTGAAGGTTTGTTTTGCAGGGGACTTCTAAAGTTGTGGAGCCAGATGCAGAGGATTAAAATGGTGGCAAAAAGAATGCAAACAATATCATAAATTCCCTCGTCACTTTCATTCAAATGTGAATTATGATGTTAGAAAGAGTATCGTTTTGTCTTCAACCACCATAGAAATGCAGTGCAATCCAGACTAACTTTAGCTAAATGTCTCTCACCTCTGCTGACTTGAGAGGGAATAATTGAGCCTCTTACCAGGGAAAAGGGGTGGCGGATTGACAAACGTTGTAAGGAAACGCTACCAAATCTGAAGAATTTTGTACTTTAGTCTAAAGAAGTCAGTTTGATTCAGTCATACATTGGCTGACTTTAATAGATCAGTTAATGTAGATGCTAACACAATTTCCAATGTTTTATGACTTTATATTTTTGTTATGAATGTTTTATTACTACATTTCAAATTACCATTCAATTGTGACTATACAAGGAATAAAAGATTTATATATGTCAGGATAAACACATTGAGCTTGAGGGTTAATCCAAAAACACTTTATTGGTCACACAGCAGATGCAGAAACAAACAGATACTGTATACTGGTTATGATGCATGATAATAATGAGAGTCCTTCTCTTACAGAGAGCAAACCGCGAAACACGAGGGAGAAGCACAGGTAAGTTTGCTGCAATTCTCAGGTACGGAAGATCAGGAGATGGCAGTAATGGGTCTATTTTCTTGTTCAAGGCTAGACAGACTGAACTGAGGTGTGTGTTTATCAGATAGTGAGGTGTGTGCTATAGGAGCCAGTGATCAGAACTCATCGAGTGGTGATCATTGAGTTCTGCTGAGAGACAACATACAACTCAGTAAGTCAGTATGACTTTTTAATGCTTTTAAAAGAAATATGCTCACCAAGGGTAAAAATGCAAAATAAGTTTATTAAAAATACAACAAATATTGTGAAATATAATTAAATATTTGTATTATTAATATATTTTAACTCTAGTCTTTAGTGACATGCATGCTCCTTCAGAATTAATTCAAAAACTGTGATACAATGACCTGAAATGCAATTTTAATTCAATAAAATTAATAATATTTTTGAAGCCCAAACAGTAGCAACGAATACACGAACTGATAAAATGTATAGGCCTACTTTAAATGTAGGCATACAGTAAGCTTTGGATAAAACAGTCTGAAAAATGCATAGATTTATTCCATTGGGTGAATTCAGGTGGGAGACCGGGTAACACTGTGGGCTTGACAAGTCAGAAAAGAGCTGTGGTGATGTCATCAATATAATACACTCACATCTCCTTTTTGAGGTCACGAGCAACATTTTGTTTATGAAAAAAAAAAAAAACCTGATTTTAAGGAAAGTACATTTTTTATGAAGATTTTTTTTTTTAACCTAGCAATCATTGTATTGTAGATACAATTATTTGACTTACATAACCGTTTCTCTAGTTTAATTTGATGCATCGCATTCATGCTAACTCCAAACCCACATGCTAAAACAGTTAGATGTTTGGGGTGGGGAGTTGTGTAACAGTTCATTAAAAATATTACAACCAACCCCTTATGATGATTCCGATGAGTCCATCAATCACATCCTCCTTTAAAGTCACATGAGTTTTTGTTGTTATGCATTGAGGGATAGGCCTATATTCGGTAAATGTGTTTTCATCTTTATGCGCATGTCTTCTAATCTCTGATTTTTTTTTTACTCTTTAACGCAGAAACACACATAAAATTTTCAATCCACTTAAATGGATCTCCTGACAGCACATCTGACACTGTTTTTAGATGAACAGCTGAGCATTCCTCAGTGATGGAGCGACCTCTGACGGAGCACGAGCACAGCGCGCGTTCACAGATCTGTCCACAGGCTCCTGACACCCCGAGGCGCTTCCGACAAACTTCACTCCGGGCCAAAGACATGAGCGATACATAGACAAAGGAGGACAAACAAGATAAAGTAAGTTTCACATATTTATAAATAAGCTGTCAACAGACTGAACTAGCCTACTTGGCAGCTGATTCGTGAAACGAATAAGTTGGACAGAGAAGAGACTGTTCTCGTTGTTTGGCAGGGTGGGACCTTTCATCTCTACTCATGCATTTGATTGCAAACATCTAGCACTACAGTTCGTTCACTTGAATGTGATGTTTGTTGTAGAAGGATTCAACGCGCCTTTGCAGTCTAAAGTTATGTGATTTCCTCCACTCTTTTTTATTAAACACTTTTATCCGTCTTCTGCACTTCCTCATTACCAAAGCAAAGGTTATAAGTAATGGTTTAATAAAGACCAGATAACTTTGAAAGACCGTTACTGGAAGAATATTTGTTGCCAGAACGTTAACTGTTTGCTGGGAAGACATTAAAGGACAGTGTATTTGCTCTTTGAAGCTCCTTACTCATCAACTGGAATAAAATAATATGGAAATTATGAACATGAATGTGGGTGGAATATTTTCACCTGACATATATTTCTAGGCTAATGTTTTTTTTTATCCCTTTACACAGCTTTGTTTTAAATAGACTTTACCCTGAGTTTAGGACCAACTTCTGTAGATTTTCCCACTGAAAATGACACACAGCAACCGATAGATGTAGACACATCCGAACAGATTAATTGACTGGGTTTACATGCACAAGAATATTCATGAGAATTTGGGTCATATTTGTATTATGTTTGATACTGTAAAACACCTTATGGCCAAAAGCAAATATTCCAGTTTCTGGAAATCTGACACAATCTGAAATCTGTCATAATCATAAGAAATTTCCCCCCATGTAAACACTTTATTCAGAATATCAACTCTTTTATCTATGAAAATGTGCACACCACGTACAAATTAAAGTATTATAGATATAAAAAAGTCTCACAACATACATTTTGAATGAGAATTAAGTTGATTAAATCACTGTGCATAATTTGTTATTCGAGTTATCAAAATTTGATAAAATTATCAAGTTTACGTGGGTTGTGCCTCGGCACGGCACAGTGCGGATGAATCCAATGTTTTGAGGAGAATGTGCGGCTGTCAGTCACCGCGCTGGTGTCGATACTGTCATTCGGAATCACAGATTCTACTTTTTGGAAGTATGACCAACATAAGTATTTTCACCGGAAAATGTAATTTGAACAAGTAGCCCAAGTAGCATCCACTTTTGTTCTGACCAACTAAGGGGAAAAAAGCATTGCAGTAAATCGCGCTGATTAAATCTAACGATCGCTTATCATATCACGTCAAACCGTGCAAATTATACTTTGTTCTCAAATTGTTAATGTTAACAACATCAGCATTGTGTGACTACATTTAATGCCCTTCCTATATGTATCCTTGTTTTTCGCATGGGCCCGGTTGCAGTCTCTTTTTTTCTGTAGCCACTCCGAAGTCAGAAGTCTTTAGCATTTTACAATGGGTGAATCTCCAGTTGTAACTGGTGATTGTCGTTTGAAGCTTTCTGGATCCGCCATCAAATTGATAAGTTTAATTATATCAAGTGCTGTGAGAAAAGGCTATAAATCTCCTCCTCCAACATCTTCACACGCAATAAAGCCTACTACCCGAGACACCTTTAGATGTGTACAGATGTGACGTAATGTTTTGGATAATTTTTAACCCAAAAAAGTTACGATATGCAGCTTTAACTGGAATATAGTTTTAACCAGAATATGGACTTTAATTGGAAAATGTGCATGTAAACATGACCATTGTTCTCTGAATGGCCCCTGAATGGATTCATTTAAAAACATGAGATTTATTATCAGCTCTCCAAGTCTGTCCGCACCTGTTCTCTGATTTGCTGAGTTTGGTCAGTCCTGCTCAGCTAAATAAAGCCTTTGCCATCAAATACAAAACAGAGAACTCTGTAGTTTGTGCTCATCCTCCTATTGTTGTGGAAGAGAAGAACAGGGACATAGAGAGTGTTTCCAGGATGATGTTAAAATAAGTGGTGACTCAGAGGGTAGAGTCTGATTCTGGACTCATGAAAAACATTATATTGAGGAGAAATATTTCCGTGTTCCTGTTTTGAATAGCAGTTGTTATTTTGAAACATATTATCTTGTGCTGTCATTATATTATGTGAACAATACAAAATGACTCAAAATATTTGTTATTAACTTATTTTATCAGAGGTTAACAATGGCCTTGAACATTTTTTTCTCGCTTCTGTCTGTGTTCCAGTCAGCTGTTGTTGTGAACACTTTAGTTTTGAATCCAATATTTTGATTCTGAATTAATTTATATGAATGCAATTTATAATAGATTTCATGAACATGATGGTAGTGTACTAGTGTGGTAGATTTAACTATTAGCATTTCTGGTTCTTAGACATTGAAAAAAAAAAAAAAAAAAACTTGAAGTTTGCCCAACATGCATTAGAGGGAAATTCTGTCAACACAAACAAACAAACAAACACACACGCACACACACATATACCGTATATATATATATATATATATATATATATATATATATATATATATATATATATATATATATACATATTAGGGGTGGAACGGTACACAGAAGTCACGGTTCGGTTCCTCGGTTCAGACATCAAGGTTCGGTACGATTTCGGTACAATGGAGGGAAAAGCAAAACAAAAATGCAGAAGGCATTGTATTTTTTAAATAAGTTTTATTAATAAAGGCATAGGCCTAGAACCAGTTTTTTTGTAGTGCACTGACAATAGTTTTATATTAGTTTATTATTAGATTAATAAAAAGACAAAAAGACCTTGCGATATGTTTGGTAATTGTACCTGAATTAATTTAAAATTATTGTGCTATATTTCAGATCAATATATTTGTTTTCCTTAATTTTATTTAACATTATGAATTAACAATGTAACATTATTCTCATCTGAATTATAAATAATTGATTTCTGTATAAAATAATACTACCATTCAAAACACATTCGATTTTCTTTTTTAATCAATGTAGGATGTGTAAGATTAGTGCTCCGAGAACAATTAATGAAAACCAATGCAATATGATGAATGTCCAAAAGATGGGACCCACAAACTGTTTTGAAATGGAGTTGGATAAATAGCCTTGCTTTTAAAACAGTGTGTGTGTGTGTATGATTTTGGTTGGGTGACAGTTGTAGGTTACAGTTTGACAAGAGTTTAGAGTGTGACAAAAGCACAATTTTGTGTTTTATTGCGAGTGTACACAAATATAAGTAAACACTTTGCAGGTTTAATGATCTGTATGAACAAAATGCCGGAGTATGTTCCCTTTCAAGGGAACTTCGAGCTGCGTCAAACGCTGCGGGAACGCCCCTGCGTTGTGCGTCATGAAGCACGTATGGAATCAGCCCAATGGAGAGATGAAACGTCATAGGCGGGTGACGTCATCGACCAGGAAACTATAAAGCACCCCAAAAACACAAGCGCATTAGCTTCTGTGCTTTCAGTCGCGCTACATGTGAATCTGTCCCTGTGTGATATTGTCTGTCTTTACATACTCTGCACCACACAAACAATTTATCTATATATTGAGAGATATGGCGGATGAACAACAGTTTAAGAAGTGTGTTCCTCCCTGGTCGAGTTATCTAACGGGCAGGGATACACATGATCTTTGCGTTGTTTGTTTGGGAGTGCAGCATGCCCAGTCAGCTCTCGAGGGGGCTGACTGTGAGCATTGCGAGCGTCTGCCGTTAAGGACGCTCCGCTCCCGCCGGGCGCTCTTTGAGGAGAGCGGTTCGGTGCGCGCTCCCCGCGGTTCGGGTCCCGCTTCTGCCGAGGCAGAGCGGCGGTGCTTATCGTGGGGATCGCAGATGGATCTCTCAGCGGGGGTTGAGACGGGCTCTGCCTTATCTCTCCCTTCACCTGTGAGATCCAGTGCCTCAGTCCCGGGTTCGGAAGCACGCGCTGCGGTTTCTTCCGCTCGGGCTGAGGCACCAATACTGCAACTATCCAGTTCTGAGGAGCTGGATGTTGTTAGTGTTGAGGGAGATGTGGAGGATTCGCCACCCCACACTCCCGAAAGTGATGAGCTTATGGAGGTTTTAACAAGAGCTGTTGAAAAACTCAGTATTGAATGGCCAGTGACTAGACAGGAGTCTGTTTCAAAATCAAAGTTGGATGAGAGATTTTTGCCGTCACGTGTGCAGCCTCCACGCCGGTGCCTGCCGTTTTTCCATGATCTCCACACCGAGGTGTCGAAATCGTGGAGAAAACCGGTGTCATATAGAGTATTTAGTCCCCAGACTTCGACACATTAAAATATTATGGGAGCTAAGGCTCATGGTTATGGTGCTTTGCCTCGTGTGGAAGAGACGCTTGTGAGCCATCTCTCCCCCGAAGCAGCATCATCTTTTAAGGCACCGGCATTACCCACCAAGCCTTTAAGAAACACCTCGGCTTTGGTGGGTAAAGCGTATTCGGCAGCAGGTCAGGCTGCGTCATGCCTGCATACAATGTCAATTTTGCAGGCATACCAGGCTGATCTGCTAAGGGACGTGAGTAAGAGTGAGGAGGTCAGTACTGACGTAGTTCGCGAACTGCGTCAGGCTGCTGATCTATCCCTGCGTGCCACCAGAAAATCGGCCAAGCTAGTGGGTCGTTCTATGGCAGCTCTGGTGGCCGCAGAAAGACATTTATGGTTGAATCAAACCAATATTAAAGAGAAAGAAAAGGCTTTTCATTTAGATGCTCCTCTCTCCCCTGGGTTTGTTTGGTGATGCTGTAAATTCGGTTATCGACAAATTCCAGGAAGAGAAGAAACAAACTGCAGCTTTTAAAAAGTTTCTTCCCCTGAAAGTTCACGTCCCTGGGGCTGCTGGGCGGGAGCAGCCCCGGCCGTTTACGAGCTCATCACATAGAGCGCAGCAGAGGCAGAGTGTCGCGTCTTGTGCTCCCCCTGCTGGACAGTGGGCTCAGCCGTGACACTCTCAGCCGAAGCCTTCTAGCAATAGAACTGATCTGAGGACAGTTATATTGGCTAAGAAGGCTTCGGCTAAGAAGAAGTCCTGACGCCAAGGCGTTCAGGATACTGAGGGTGGTCCCCACCGAGGCGGAAAGGTGTTCACCTCTTTTTACGGTGCCCATTCCTCCTCGGTGCCCTCAGGGGCTCGTTCTGCCAACCCCGCCTTTATGTCCCAGCGAGCGCTTTCCCGAGGGACGCAGGGTCTCAGAGCGGTCAAACCAGTTGTTCCCTGCCGGTGCGCCGTTACAGGGCGCTGTGTTTGCTGCTCAAGTTACACCAGAGGCCAGTCTCGAGAGACTGGTACCCTTAGTAGATTTTCTGGCTGAGTGGAAAAGCCTTCCAAAAATATCTCATTGGGTCCTGCAGACAGTAGAAAAGGGTTATGCTATCCAGTTCAGGTGTCGTCCACCAAAATTCAGAGGGGTTCTGCACACAGTGGTGGGCCCCGAGCAGGCTCTGGTAATGGAACAAGAGGTGAAAACGCTCCTTCAAAAGGAGGCTATAGAACGGGTTCCTCCTCCCAGTTTGGAGTCAGGTTATTACAGCCGATACTTCATCGTTCCAAAGAAGGATGGGGGTTGCGTCCAATTTTAGACCTGCGCCTATTGAATCGCTCGGTAGGGAAGCTAAAATTCAAGATGCTCACTATCAAGCAGATCGTGTCTCAAATCAGATCCGAGGACTGGTTTGTCACGATAGATCTAAAGGACACATACTTCCACATTTCCATCCTTCCACAACACAGGAAGTTCCTGAGGTTCGGCTTCGGGGGCGAGGCGTACCAGTACAGGGTTCTTCCGTTTGGCCTAGCTTTATCTCCCCGCACTTTCACGAAATGCATGGATGCAGCACTAGTGCCTCTGAGGCTTCAGGGCATTCGTATTCTCAATTACATCGACGATTGGTTGATTTTAGCTCAGACAGAGCAGATGGCGGTTCGGCATCGAGATGTCATCCTCGCTCACATCAGAAAGTTGGGGTTGAGGCTGAACGCAAAGAAAAGTGTATTATCTCCTTCCCAGAAGACCACTTTTCTGGGTGTCGTTTGGGATTCGGTCTCGATGCGGGCGCGACTCTCTCTGACCCGCATCGCTTCGATTCTCTCAGCTGTGAAACAGGTAAAGCTAGGCCAGCTACTCACTGTGAAGCAGTTTCAGAGACTGTTGGCTCTGATGGCAGCAGCGTCCAACGTTATACCTTGCGGCCTGTTGTACATGAGACCGCTACAGTGATGACTCAGGACCAAGAGATTCTCCCCGAGGGGAAATCCGCTCCGCACGTTCAAAGTCACGCGGCGCTGCCTTCGTGCTCTGGTCATGTGGAGAGAAACTTGGTTCCTATCCAAAGGTCCTGTGCTGGGGGCTCTTTGTCGTCGCATAACGCTAACGACGGATGCTTCCCTCACAGGGTGGGGGGGGGGGGGGGGTCATGAGTGATCGCCCAGCCCAAGGTCTGTGGCAGGACCATCATCTATCGTGGCATATAAATTGTCTAGAGATGTTGGCTGTGTTTCAGGCTCTGAAATACTTCCTAACAGACCTGAGAGGCCATCATGTGTTAGTTCAATCAGACAACACGTCGGTGGTCTCTTATATAAATCATCAGGGGGGCCTGCGGTCTCGCCGGCTTTACAAGTTGGCCCGTCAGATCCTCCTGTGGTCCCAAGGGAAGCTACTATCTCTGAGAGCAATGTATCTTCCTGGGTATTTGAATGTGGTAGCAGACTCCCTGTCGAGGCAGGGGCCGAGGCCAGGGGAATGGAGACTCCACCCCGAGGTGGTGGAGCTCCTTTGGTTGAGTTTCGGTCACGCCGAGGTGGACCTATTCGCTTCCAAGGAGACCACACATTGTCATCGGTGGTTCTCCATCAGTCATCCAGCCCCCCTGGGGTTGGACGCTATGGTGCAGCCGTGGCCGAGGTCACGTCTGTACGCCTTTCCCCCGATTGCTCTGTTACCAGGAGTTCTGGAGTTCCGCCGGGACGGGGTCAGCCTACTACTAGTAGCCCCGTTCTGGCCAGCCCGAGTATGGTTTGCGGGCCTGATTTCTCTCCTGGACGGTTCTCCTTTGGAGCTCCCGGTCAGGAGGGATCTACTCTCCCAGGTGGGCGGCACGATACTTCACCCCCGCCCAGAATTGTGAAAACTGTGGGCTTGGCCTCTGAGGGGGCCCAGCTAATAGACTCCGGTCTCTCAACCGAGGTTGTTGAGACCATTCTTAACTCCAGAGCTCCATCCACGAGGAAGCTTTATGCCTTGAAGTGGAAACTTTTCACTTCTTGGTGTGGAGAACACCTGCAGGACCCAGTTAACTGCCCAGTGGGTGCAGTGCTGGAATTCCTGCAGGAGCGCTTCTCCATAGGGTTATCCCCCTCCACACTAAAGGTGTATGTGGCGGCACTAGCTGCTTACCACATCTCTTTCAGTGGAGTTTCTCTTGGGAGACACCCGCTTATAACCCGTTTCCTCCGTGGCACTTTGAGGCTGAGGCCAGCAGTTCGTACGAGGGTGCCGACTTGGGATCTGGCCATTGTATTAGAAGGTCTTTCCCTAGCTCCTTTTGAACCTATCGAAGAAGTTCCAGAGAAGTTTCTCACTTTTAAAACTATCTTTCTACTTGCTATCTCCTCACTAAAAAGAATCAGAGATTTGCAGGCTCTGTCTGTTTCACCCTCTTGCCTGGAATTCTCGCCTGGCATGGTTAAAGCTTTTCTGCATCTTAGACCAGGTTATGTTCCTAAGGTCCCTACTAATGTCGTTAGACCTACGGTTCTGCAGGCTTTCTGTCCTCCTCCATTTATGTCATCAGACCAGGAGAAACTTAATTTACTCTGCCCTGTTAGGGCATTAGACGCTTATGTCCACAGAGCTGCCCTGTGGAGGAAATCAGAACAACTTTTTGTATGTTTCGGGCCACCCAGGAAAGGGTGTCCTGCGTCTAAACAGAGAATGAGCAAGTGGGTGGTCGAGGCTATCTCACTTGCTTATGAGTCGGCTGGCCAGCCTTCACCTTTGGCTGTTCGAGCCCACTCTACCAGGAGTATGGCTGCTTCAAAAGCTCTATTGTCGGGGGTTTCCCTGAGTGATGTTTGTGATGCGGCTGGATGGTCTTCACCGCATACTTTTATTAAGTTCTATGACCTAGACTTAAGCTCTACCCCTGGGGCACAGGTGCTCTCGTCCTCTGTGCGCTAGTTCTCACATGACGGTCATTTGGTCCTATGGCGACGTGGGTATTCGCGTTCCCGCAGCGTTTTGACGCAGCTCGAAGTTCCCTTGAAAGGGAACGTCTCGGTTACGTATGTAACCCTAGTTCCCTGATAGGGAACGAGACGCTGCGTCGCTCCGCCATACTCCCGGCACTCCCGTTCAAGCCTATCAGAAGCTAATGCTCTTGTGTTTTTGGGGTGCTTTATAGTTTCCTGGTCGATGACGTCACCCGCCTATGACGTTTCATCTCTCCATTGGGCTGATTCCATACGTGCTTCATGACGCACAACGCAGGGGCGTTCCTGCAGCGTTTGACCCAGCGTCTCGTTCCCTATCAGGGAACTAGGGTTACATACGTAACCGAGACGTTTTTTATGTTTCCACCGTTCGATCGCGCCCACGCCCGCGCCTCGCCCCCTCTCTCTCTCTCTCTCTCTCACACACACACACACACACACACACATACACGCACACAAGCATTCTTGACATCGCAGCCTGTTCATAATGCGGTCACACCAAACGCGAATAGAGCGTCAAATTCGCGTCTAGTTCGACGCTAGTCCAAAGCGAATAGGACGGGCGTATAAAGCCAACGTTTGAAGTGAACGCACGTTCAGAGCTAAGCCGACGGTACAGATTATGTGTCCCTAAAGAACCCGCGTATCTAACAGTAGTTCCGCATTACATTAATTAATTTGCACGCGAGTTTTATTTGTTTTTATACCGTGTATTCTCCGTGTAAATTCGTGCACCGAACCGTGACGCCCGTACCGTTTCGGTTCAATACGAATGCACAGTTCCACCCCTAATATATATACAGTACTATATATATATATAGCATATAGATATATATATACTGTATATAGATATATATATAACTTAAATCAAAAAACATTTTCAGTTAGAAGTGACATTTTAATCATTTCTGGGGGAAAAAGTCTGACTTTTTCATAGGTAGTATTTCATGTATTAAAACGATTTCATGATAAAAAATATTCTCATGTTTACCTTAATGGTATTAGTAAAAATTGACATTAACATTAACAAAGTAGTTTTTTTTTTTATGATAGATTATTCATAATTTAAAATGGAATTGGCGTACACCACATGTAGTATGGTTACTATGATTATGAGCTTAATCACATTAATTTGATCAAAGTATTGCGTTTACATGAGGTAAAGTTTAATCACAATATTGCCAAAATCCTATTATAATCGCATTATGAGGGTGCATGTAAGCGCAGTGTCAATGATTATAATGGGTGGGCGGGGCCTATGGTGTGATGATGTAAAAACTATTCATCAATGTCTTGCTCTGGAGGCAGTCATATGCAAATGTACTTGCCTGTGTGATGTCACACATCCCACAATATCCAAATGAGTTGTTTTTGGAGCTTGATTAAATCAATGCTTTGTTTATAATGTTTTATGCTATGAAACTTGCAGGATGTTTTAATGGTACAAAGACCGCTTATATGTCAAAAGCTCAAGGCAAATTTGATTTCTCATGTCATGATCCTGTTAAGTTTAAATAAAAAACAACCCCTGGAACATAAAACTGGCAGAAGCTGAAGATTCTATGTTATACAAGTGTCACACTCTGCCACATACAGCCGTATCATGACACTTATCAGTCATGACTGGAAATCACTGACACATATAAATGAGTGATTCAGTCATCAGTGAGTAATATTATCAAATGAATAAAGCATTGCAATTCAATAATCAAAGGTGTCAACAAATCATTCAAGCGTGTAAAATGAATGATTAGGTTAAATGAATCAGTTGGTTCCATGAATTGATAAATTGAGTCATTTGATTAAATTGACCTGGCAGTGGTGAAACTGCTTTTAGCTGTATGAGCTGCAGAGCGCCGGCTCACAGATTGCCTCTCTTTATTCTCTCTCTCGTTTGCTCCCACCCACTCCTCTTACTCCACCCTCCCTATCGCTCCGTTCTACTCTTCTCAGTGCACAGGCCAGTCGATAGAGTGAGCAGAACAAGACAGGGCAACCTTGAGCAGGTGTAAAGGACAGTTTCAAGAAATACACAGGCTCCTGTGTGTGACCTATCGTCTGTCTCCCCGGCTCTGCTTTCACCCAATACAGAGATCATCTATCAGGTGCTGTAAGTAGCTCTAGACTTCTTTTATGTGTCTGACTCGCAGTTTTAGCTACAGCTGTCCGTACACCCTATTACGGGACCATCAGTTGTGCTTCAACCTGCTGCTGTTACTGTAGATGTTTATGGGATATGACACAGATGGACATGACATCTTTGGTGCAGTCTGTTTTGGTTTCCGACATTGTTAAAGAGACTATAGAAACCCTAAATTGATAAGAGACAAGATGTGAGTTGTACTCTGGTGTTTAACTGATATCAGTCCTGCTGTGAAATGTGATATATCTACAGTTTGTTTACAGTCCTTTTAGGCAATGTTGAGTGTAACACTACAAAAGAAGACATTACAATACATACAATACACATATCATTACAAATATGTAATTGCCTATTTAAGGACTTATAAATAAATACCATATGACACATAATATATAATATAGGCCTAGCTCTTAAAGTCAAGAATTTGCATGTTGTTATGCCACAACATTGCTCATTGTGTAATGAAGGAGGTTAACAATTTTAAACAAATATTCAGAGGACTGTGATCTAAAGATACTTCAAGTAGCATTTTAGAAATGTTGTCTTTTTGGGGATTAAAGGGATATAGTTTCCCCCAAAGTCTGTTATAACCTCATGTTGTTTCTAACTTTATGAGTCTCTTTCTTCTACAAAACACAAAAGAAGATATTTTGAAGGTTATTGATTACAAAACAGTATTGGCGCCCATTGATTTCCATTGAATGAATGAAAAAACACCTCTCAAATTTTCTACAGAAGAAAGAAAGTCATATAGATTTGGAATGACATGAGGGTAAGTAAATTATGACAGATTTTTTTTTAATGAACTATCACTTTAACTATGATTTAGCTGAATAAATCTTTTTAGTTATGTAAATTCTTATTTCACAAACTTGCTGTTTTTTTCAGTAATTTTGTCTCCACAAAGAATAGAAGGGGCAGGAGAGAGTGACAATGGCTCGACAGCTTTCCTATATGTTTCCTATTTCCTAACTAAATGTTTCTTATTTCCTAACTGGATATTTGGACAAATTGTGAATCAAAGAGCATAGTAATCTACTGCAGTGTGTCAAAATGTGCAATGTGCATACATTGTTTTCAATATAGTTCGCATTATGCAGCATATACTAATGTGTAAGTTTTATTCTAGTCAGGTTAAAGAAGATTTATTATTTGATAAAGGAGTGAGACATTGCAGTAGAAGTTACTGAAGTTAGTTTATCCAGTATAGCTTCTTTTGGCCAAATGCACAGAAAACCGAACTTATCTGGGATATTATATATTTGTTTCTCTTTTGTTTTTGCTTGTAGGCAACAGTAAGGGACATAGTAGATCAGATGATCACCTCTATATGCACTGATGTCATTTGATACATGAACATAACTTGACGTCTTAATCTTAGATCCCTGCCCAGCTTACCAGCACACATCACGTTTTCTTCTTCGTGCTACTGTATGATGTTGACATCTTCTCTCATATTCCAAGTCTCATATAACTACATCATCTTTGAGGAAACATGTTTCGAGGAAGAACTTTAATGACCCATAGGAAGTTTTTTTTATTATTCATGTCCTCAGGTTAACGTGTAACACGCACCCAGTCCACTCTTTGTTAGGTATGATTTACATTGAGGTGAAAACCTGAACAAACCACCTGTCAGAGAGAAAGGGAGGGGCTGGACAGATAGAGGTGATGTCATATTTATGACTCTGAGCCATTTAGTCTTTAGCTGGAGTTCAGAGCTGTGTGGAGAGTCAGTCTTCGGTTTCAAGCAAATAAACTTTACCGTGATTGTCGCCTCTCGTTTTTGGATTCAGTTGTCACTTTTTAAGGGTGAGCAAAAACGCAATATTTTGTGTCTGTTCCTTTTAATGCAAATGAGCTGCTGCTCCCGGAGGGTGGAGCTTCAACAGCTTGTGTCCTTTTACCTCACACAGACATGCACTGAAAATTTCTAAAAACTTTAGCCTTTTATGTTCAAACCGGTGTCAGATTATGTCAACGGGCCGGGGTTTATGTAAAGTCTAGGGTTGGTGATGTCACTAACCCGTGAGGAAGCTCGTGTAGTCCCCACCAGCCGTTTGTTGTAGTCCTTAAAAAGCAATTTCTTTGAAAGCAAATCTCTCCCTTTGCTTTGAACTTTGAGCACTGTTGTTTATGCCCAAACAGCAACATTACATACAAGTTAGAACAGTGAAATCATAATCAACCACCCCTTTAAAGGATGAATGATGTCATTATTTACTCGTGTTTTTATCTTTCCAAACTTCTGGAGTGTTGGGGGTAACGCTAGTAGCTAGTAAAGTAATGCATTACTTTTAAATCTACAACAAAATATCAGAGTTACTTTATTTCAAATAAATAATGCAAGTTACTTTGTTTTCTCATTTATTGACTGGCACCTCTCCAGTCCCCATGAGAAATAGGGAGTAAGTGCATGTAAACATGATGGTTATTGTAGTTCTAGACTAAAGGTGAGCATGCATTTACTCATCTCACTTGCACAAAAACAGATTCAGTATCCCTTAAAATCAATAAAAACAGTGATATGCTTGCTAACTTAGAATATTACGCAAACCTGCAATAATTAAAATATGTTAAATTACACAAATATACTTTATGTATTTGTATCTCACTTTATTAATCGATGTCTTTGCTCCTGAACTGCGATGATCCAATTCAGCCATAAGCAAAAATTACTTTAGATAAATACATTTTTTGTTTGTTTTATTGCATAAGTAAGAGTGTTAAACTTTATTCTCCTGCGTTCTATTCTTCTGCAATCCAGAATGGCAGCACAGCAGAAATATTTCTTTGAGCTGCTCCTTCTACTGTACAGGCGCGAATTTGCATTTGGTTTGAAACAACAGAAGATATTAGAATTTTCATATTTTTAAGCTAAATCGTGTAATTTGGAGACTACCAAAATAGAATAATATTGCAACACAGGTTTCCACAACAGTGCTTATTTCAACTGCATATTGCATCATCAAAGTTTTATTTACTGTACATTTTGTGTACTTTTATGATTTTTTTGTCCTTTTAAGTCTGAGAGTGTGTGCAGGACTGCTCGTAGGCAATGGTGATTGTTTGTATAGTCGGCACACATGATCAGATACAGCCGTGATAGGAGAAACTTATCTATCACCTGTTGGGCAGAGACAGAGTTCTTCCCTTAGTTCTCTTTTAGAAGCACCCGATCTTGCTGTTGAGAGCCAACATCATGACTAGCCTACATGACTTCAGACTGTACAGACGTGTTTGAAAAATGAATTTAGCAGCTCTTATTTAAAGATTATGGATCATCAAGCAGAAGGTAATGGATTATTCCTCATGCATTTTTAATTTTTTGCATCTCTGCATGATGAAAGTGTAGTTTTTGAAGGACATATCCTCCAAAATTGTTATTTAATCTGATTTTGATTGTGCAGAGCAGACTCATTTTGCACTCATTTATATCTGTATCCAACCACACCTTTGTTGGTCTGAACTTTCATGGTTTATTGCCTGCTATCAAGATACTTGATCTGACTGAGGCAAATTATTGGAAAGGATTCTTGTAACTGACAGTAATTTACAGAAAACGAGCATATGCTTCCTTGTTTTCTTGATGTGTTTTCTTTGCACTGATTGTTTGTTCTGGTGTGAATCTGTTCACTGATAGACTGATACTTAATTTGTGGATATTTGACCATTTTGAGATGTTTGGCATTGGACGATTCGCATGCTTCAGTATATACCATGAGAGTTAGTTCTCCTTTATGTCACTTCCAAAATCTATCTATGGGCTTTTCAATTAATAAAACACATGCAGTTTTCAAATATTTTGATCTGCCATATTGCCAGATGAGTTTTTGCTCTTTCCTCATGTAAGTTTTCAGTGTTGTACATCTGAATAATTTTAAAGAGAATTTTTGACAAATGATTCTAAAATACAGTAAATCATTATTGTCAAGGCACTAATAATACTGGGACAAGAGAAGATGTTATTATTATATATTTTTTATATACTGTATATGTTACCTGATTTCATTTTTTTATTGTTTTAAAGGTCTTTTTAAATGTCTGCCTCATTTTCTATCATTAAGTTGCATTATTTCAATACTGGCATTATATTAAGTTTCTGCCACCTTCGATATTTTGGCATTGGCATTGGTTATTTAAAAACTATATTGTTCAACTAATATATTTCATCAAGTTGAGAGAGAATAGGACACTTGCATTAACCTTGACTGGGTTTATCAGGGAAAACTGTTCAAATGATGATTTTCCCTTTGAACTGCATGTATTTTCCTCAAATGGCTGATTATCATTGAGCAGTTTGTAGGAAGTTGTTTGATTTTTGCTTAGCACTTATTTTGATGGAAATAAATTTTGTATGGAAAGTTACAGTTAAAGTGTGTCCTGTAGCAAAGAAAAATGGATTGAGCTCAGTTTTTAAATAGTGATTATCCTTGTAATAATTGTTTATCTCAGGACTAATTGTTTGTGACTTAGGGAATTACAATAATGTGTTTGTGTTGTTTACAATGTGATTTATACTAGATTATTAAGAGTGAGACTGTAGGGACAAACTTTGGCAATGTTGCAAAATTGGTGTTCAGTGGAAAAGGAATACTGTATACTTGCATATTGACGTCCTTGTGTACGTGTTTGCATGAGCCCTTAATTGCCCATAAAAGCCCTCTGACAGATGCATCATGTGACCAACCCGCACGTTCACAGTCCTCAGGTCTCCTAGGAAACGGTCGGTTCAGAGTGCACACTGCTTTCAGCCAAACACATGCTTTCTGAACATTGAACATGCCCCTCCCCCTAACTTAAGCCATAATTCAAGTGTGTCCGTTCTGATAGGCTGAAAAAAAGACTTTCTTTGTTCCTCCTCTCTCTGCCTCTCCCACTTTCTCTGGTTTTATCGCGCTCTCTCTTTTTTGGCCTCCCTCTTTCTCTGAGAAGAGGAGAGCCCTAGAGACTATGTGAAAGGACACACGTAGGCACCTCCAGCAGGAGTTTGGTTGGCAGTGAGTCCGGTTTTGTGTACAGTCACCTTGAGGTTGTCCGTAATCTCTGGCTAAAAGTGAGAGTGACTTAAAACCTTGGTCAATATTTAAAAATCAACAATATAGTGTTCAAATTTTGGAATGCAACGTTTGTATAGAGCGCTGAAGTGATGATGTATTTTTGAAGGCCAACCCTGGTTCCCTTGATAAAAATCCTATAGGATTTTTGGATTTCGGGTATTGCAGAAAATAAGCTCAGTTACTCTGTTTATCATTCTTACAAGGTTTGGTCATGACGATAAGCTTTACAAATTAACACAACTTTTATGAATATTGAGGTCTAAATACAATTGCCAGAAGTAAAAAGCTAAATGTGGACTATAAACAAACTACACCATGGTGAATATTTTCTCTGAAAGTTTGAGTTAGAATAGTTTGGAAGAGTGCAATTCTAACAACGAGTCTGTGAAAGTGAACTGGCAATAGTTGAGTTTATCTATTTACCCATTTAGCCACACTGTTAGCAACAGGCTACAGGGGATGATGTATTTTGTGTCGTAGAATAAAATGTGAAAATATCTTGAGCTTGTGTTAACCACAGACCTTATTACAGGCATTTAACCTAAAACACATTAAAAAAACCCATTGACTTCAGGATGATAGAACTGGAAGTACTAAAATGGTAAATGTTTTTTTGGCCTACAAAAATGCATCATTCATGCAGCACTCTATTGAATTTACACTAAGCCCCGCCTTAAAACCGTTACTGACCAATCCTACCATAGTAACTGGAGCCATATTTTTAGACAAGTTTTGCTTTTTTATTGCAAGTCTATGTGTTTGGACAGTTTTACAGAGAATTTACATACATTATACAAATTATACAAAAACAAAAAGGCATTTATAATGTTGACACAAGATAGCTAGAGAGCTTAAGCGGTATTATAATTGTTGTTTTGTATCTCTTAAAAATCTTATTGAATACTTTTATTCAGCAATGAATGAGCCATGAAATTGATCAAGCGACAGTGAAGCCATTTTATAATGTTACAAAACATTTCTATTTCAGATAAATTCTGTTCTTTTGAACTTTCTACATATTAAAGAATCGTGGAAAAAAATAAGCAGCACAACAGTTTTCAACATTGATAATAATAATAATAATTGATAATAATAAATGTTTCTTGAGGATCAATTCAGCATATTTGAATTATTTCTGAAGGATCATGTGACTGAAGTAATGGAGTATAAACTGTTTTTACTGTATTTTAGATCAAATAATGTTGCTTTGGTAAGCATATTCAGTTTTGTGTTAAATATCTTACATTTCTGGAGTCAACATTTGTTGCACTGGTTGCTTTGCGGGATACAGTATTGTGTAGAGTGTGCAACGTGCACAATTTTGCAGTGGCTTTTACTGTGGATCATCTGGGTTTTCTATGCATATAGAAAATGTGCATAATTACTGTGTATAGTATGCATAATATATAATAAATGCATGTGTACAGCATACAGTAGTATGTTAGATGTACAGCATTAGTATGTTAGAATGCAGTTCTGATTTCGTTGTAAGCACTTTTAAATGAGGCTTCTCTGTTTTCATTAATTGATAGAAGTGTTTGTTCAGATCTGATTTGAATCTGAGTTACTTAATTTCTTTGCAGAAAAGTGGTAGATAAAAATGCTTGGCTTATTGCACAATTAAATAAAAAATCATTATATGTTTGGATAATATCCAATTTAGCCATTTATGAGTGCATTTTGCGAAAAATCTGTTCACTGTTCACAAATATCTCCAATTCATTCCTACATTCCTATTGGATGTTATGTAAAGTTTGTCTGCTAAAACAGTAACAAAGAAGGCAGAGCTTAACTCTGTTGGAGGAATGTTATTGGTTCAATCATATTTTAGCACTGTCATAACACATCCTTTACTAAAATTCCTGATTAAACATGTGATATATTCTCACCACAGGGTATTTGTTTCAGAATATCATGAGTCAAAAAAGTCATGAATGACTTTATATGCCACCAGCTGAATTATTTATAAGTGTCATGTCATTTGATATTGGATCTGATTGACATTTTTACTGGAAGATATCAAGCTGAAAGTAACACTGCTGTGGTTACGCGAGGGCCTATCAAGTTTCACATCAGTAGCACAATACAATCAATGGCCTGCTTTCAATGAACATGATCTGTGCCCTGAGCATCATTGTTTTCATACGCCTTTTTCATTTAACTAGATACTGATGGAGGAGTCTTTAATACACAAAAAAGCTCTTTTCTTATAATCAGCTTGTTAATATCAGGGTACATATCTCTCTTTCTGTCTGTCTCCACCAGGTCACATGAGGACGTGTGCTTCCACACCCATTCTCTGATCCACGAGAGGCAGCACAACAGTCTGTTAAAGGCCTCAAGCACCCTGAACCCCAGCAGGCCTGTCACACTGTCTCACTGTTCTCCTCCTGCGCGCCCCCCTCAGCCCTCCCTGGAGCCCACAGGGCCCCTCGCCCTCCATGGAGAGCAGGGAGAGGGATGCGGGACGCTCGCCCAGGAGATCGGCCTCACTCCTGGGAACTTGAGGGAGGATCCACTGCCAGCACAAGGCTTCCATGATGTCTCAACTCTCACAGGTACAGGAAGGGGTTTTGTTGGTGTGCGATTGTTCCCAGGTTGCATCTGTTTGCTGTAGTGCCAACTATATGCTAATGTACGTTTAGCAGATACACTACCGTTTAAGTGTTTGGGGAACAATACTTTTATTCAGCAAGGACCCATGAAATTGATCACAAGTTATAGTAAAGCTATTTATAATGTTACAAAACATTTCTATTTCAAACAAATGCGGTTCTTTTGAACTTTCTTTACATTAAAGAATCATGAAAAAAAGAAAATTAAGCAGCACAACATTTTCAATGTTGATAATGATAAGAAATCGTGAGCATCAAATCAGACAAAGGCAGGAAAAATGCTGACAAAGGCAGGAAAGGTGGTACAAACCATAGTGACTAAGGAAGTACATATGTGTGCTGCTTTCTAATTATGGACTATTCTGAAAGCTCAAGAGTGTTTGCTGTAGCTTTATAATAGCTTTTAGCACTCACATATGATTTTTAAATCATCTTCTTGATTGAAACATCTCAGCCATATGCTTCATATGTCATATGTAAGCCGCTATCAGTAATGTAGACCTAATATTTTTGATTGACTAATAATATATAACTCTTGCTTTTTTTTACTTGGAAAGACAGCACATCATGCTGGAGTTGTTTTGGCCTCTGTTGCAGCTCAGATGTTTTCATATGGAAGTAAAATAATGTCAAATGTTTTTGAAACAAAAAGCATGTTGAATTGCACCAATTGAAAATAAATATGCATTGCGTTAACAATGCTTGTATTTTAATCCATTGTATTTTTAAGGCTTGCATTTTTATGGGCTGAAATTCAACATGGTTGAATATTTAAGCTGTGAATATTTCAATTAAAAACATTTCAAACACATTTTCAATATTAAAAATTCAATAATCCATATTCACCTTTCATATTTCACTTCCAAAATTTTCAAACTGTTTAAAAATACAACCTATAATATTCAACAGGCAATTTTCGGTCCATTTTATTTCGCCTTGAAAATTCGCTTCCACAAATTCAGTGGTTCAAATTCGACAGTAAATTCAACGTCGACATCCAGGAACTGCAGGAAAAGCAGTAGATTACCGATCATAATCTCCATCTGCTGTAGTCAGCTTTACCAGCAGGGGGTGCACGCTCGTGTTGACAAGCACCAAAGCAACAGGAGAGGCCTTCACAAAACGTCATTTGCTGAAATGGACAGAACGATGAGTACGAGTTATAATTTATATGTGTGGAAAAGGTTGATTAAGACACAAAACACACGAGCGTTTACTCAAGTGTCTTATGAGACTTATTTTTACCCCCGTGCAAAGTAAGGTGATTTGTCCACTGCAAAACTAAATTCTCTCGCCGTTGGCATTGATATTAAGTTTTAGTAAAACAACTGTAATAATACACTGAGACAGAGTGAATTGTTTGTTTTAGTCACTATGACGGAATACTAAATTGATGGCTGGGTTTTACATGATGGCAAAGGAAATGTTATTTAAATATAGCATCATTAAATACAACCAAATTACAATTATAAATTAAATTCAGCAATTATAAATTAAAAATTACATCTCTACCATGATATCTGGTAATCTCTGTGTTATAACGTGAATTGTCTCCGCCATTATCGAGGGCTGCGTACAGTAGGGGTATTTGTCATCTTATTTTATATCTTTTTGTCCATTTGGAGCGCGCGTCACGTCACCTATTAGCGTCGCGCCTGCCACAAGATCTCTCACTGTTTACATGAACCAGACACTCCAATGAGAGCACATAAAGTGCAATCCATCTCTTATTTACCATTTTTTCATCTTATCGTATATTTTATTCGCTCCTTTGCCCGTATTGGAGCGCGTCTCGTGGCTCTTACTAGCGTCGGGCCAGCCACACGATCTCTCACTGTTTTAATCTACCAGACACTCCGATTGATGCACGAAAACACAAAGCCAATGTAATCCTGCTCTTAGTTACCCTTCTGCCATCTTATCTTATATTTTATTTGCTCGTTTGTCCCATAGAGCGCGTTTCGTGGCGCGCCAGCCACAAGATCTCTCCCTACAGTTGCCTGATTCTCCGATTGACATTCTGAAGGAGAATGATTTTGACCACTCCATTACGTTTTGTTTTTTATAAAGCCTTTCTTTAAAGTGAATTTCGTTTTTAATAAATTGTATCTTAATTTCAATCAATGTTTGATCAACCAATTCCCTGGATTTAATAAGAAGCAAAGCAGACATATAGGCATAGCAATAAAATCATGAAATTTTTGCATTGCACATTTCTCACAGGCATGATAAATACATCAAGGTAGAAATGTCTAGCCTACTTTTAAACGAAACAATTCAAAACGAAAATAATAGACTACTCTCAGATAATGTAATCCGTGTGAAATGAGCATTTCTCTCGGCGCGTTCACTACTGCGAAGATGGCTCCAATACGACGCGCGCTCCATTATGGACAAAAAGAGCAATAAAATAAGATGACAAATAGATAGGCTACATAAGAGCAGGTCAGGATTGCACTGTCTGTTTGCACATGTGCATCAATCGGAGTGTCTGGTAGATTAAAACAGTGAGAGATCGTGTGGCTGGCCCGACGCTAGTAAGAGCCACGAGACGCGCTCCAATACGGGCAAAGGAGCGAATAAAATATACGATAAGATGAAAAAATGGTAAATAAGAGATGGATTGCACTTTATGTGCTCTCATTGGAGTGTCTGGTTCATGTAAACAGTGAGAGATCTTGTGGCAGGCGCGACGCTAATAGGTGACGTGACGCGCGCTCCAAATGGACAAAAAGATATAAAATAAGATGACAAATACCCCTACTGTACGCAGCCCTCGATAATGGCGGAGACAATTCACGTTATAACACAGAGATGACCAGATATCATGGTAGAGATGTAATTTTTAATTGCTGAATTTAATTTATAATTGTAATTGGGTTGTATTTAATGATGCTATATTTAAATAAAATTGCCTTTGCCAAAACCCAGCCATCAATTTAGTATTCCGTCATAGTGACTAAAACAAACAATTCACTCTGTCTCAGTGTATTACAGTTGTTTTACTAAAACTTAATATCAATGCCAACGGCGAGAGAATTTAGTTTTGCAGTGGACAAATCACCTTACTTTGCACGGGGGTAAAAATAAGTCTCATAAGACACTTGAGTAAACGCTCGTGTGTTTTGTGTCTTAATCAACCTTTTCCACACATATAAATTATAACTCGTACTCATCGTTCTGTCCATTTCAGCAAATGACGTTTTGTGAAGGCCTCTCCTGTTGCTTTGGTGCTTGTCAACACGCGCGTGCACCCCCTGCTGGTAAAGCCGACTACAGCAGATGGAGATTATGATCGGTAATCTACTGCTTTTCCTGCAGTTCCTGGATGTCGACGTTGAATTTACTGTCGAATTTGCACCACTGAATTTGTGGAAGCGAATTTTCAAGGCGAAATAAAATGGACCGATATTTGCCTGTTGAATATTATAGGTTGTATTTTTAAACAGTTTGAACATTTTGGAAGTGAAATATGAAAGGTGAATATGGATTATTTAATTTTTAATATTGAAAATGTGTTTGAAATGTTTTTAATTGAAATATTCACAGCTTAAATATTCAACCATGTTGAATTTCAGCCCATAAAAATGCAAGCCTTAAAAATACAATGGATTAAAATGCAAGCATGGTTAACACAATGCATATTTATTTTCAATTGGTGCAATTCAACATGCTTTTTGTTTCAAAAACATTTGACATTATTTTACTTCCATATTTCATGTCCACACTGTAATTTTCATTTAATTTCTCAATCTGTAGCCTATTTTTTCATTCCATCAATGAATACAATTTTCTAAATGATGTAACGTACATTTACCTTAAATAACTAATTCGATATTTTCAGATTAACTTATTAAATGAACATTTAGAGTTGTGAAAGTAAATGGTTGTCTTTCTGTTCATCACGCAGATCTGTGCTCCAGTGTGGACCTGCCAGAGGTGGAGATCGTCAGCTTGCTTACAGAAGAATTGCCCAAATACACTCTGCGGGCAGACCACGTGTATGGGTACGAGCATGACGACTGGCTGCACACACCTCTGCTGCCACCAGAGGCCGCTCTTGGACTTACACATGAGCAGATCGATGAGACACTCAAGTACTTCTGTGAGTCCACACCTTTCTCCCATAATATAGCCAGTGATGGTTCTAGACTTTTGGAACTGTCAATGCGTTCATAAAACCCCCCAAATGACCCCCAACCCCATTAATGTGTTCTTTCAGAGCAGTTTCACTGTCAACAAATGCACAGTAAGTTTAAACATCAGTAATAAAACTATACAAAATAAAATGATAAACAATAGGATAAATAAAATTGAAAAAATATACAAATGCAATTTAACAATTTGGCCTACTACTAATAAAAGCCTATACAGAAATTAAAAAAAGTAATCAAATTTAAAATCTCTGCATAGTCTTATATTGGCTATTTCAAATTAAATGTAGATTTATTTTTTATTAAGTTTTTATTAAAGTCAGTGAAGAGCAGTGAATGATTCTCTCATTTTATTTTGTTGTTTGATCAACATTAAATGACACAGACAACAGGTTTTTTAGGCTGCCTTCGCTTAAAGGGTTAGTTCACCCAAAAATGAAAATTAAGTCATTAATTACTCACCCCCATGCTGTACCAACCCCGTAAGACCTTCGTTCGTCTTCGGAACACAAATGAAGATATTTTTGATTAAATGTGACAGCTGGATCACTCCTCCATAGGCTCCCTAAGGGAATGAATCCTGACGGCCCAGAAAGTCAATGAAGAAAATGTTTAAATATTCCATGTCACAACAGTGGCTCAACTATAAGTTTATCAAGCGACGAGAATACTTTTTGTGCGGAAATAAAACAAAAATAACGACTTTATTCGACTATTCCTTTTCTTCCTTGTAGGCCTGAAACGAGACTTCAAGAGATTTCCACGACGCGCACGCGAGAGAACTGAACTGAAGTAGTTGAAGGAGATCGCAATTCTCGCGCATGCGTCGTGGAAATCTCTTGAAGTCTCGTTTCAGGCCTACAAGGAATTAATGACTTAATTTTCATTTTTGGGTGAACTCACCCTTTAAAGACCAAATGCACAGATCTAATATACTGAGGGACATGCATTTGATTACTTTCCCAACTGTTCATGTTCACTTAAGACATAACTGGCTTTTTTAAAGTGAAAACTATCCAAGACAGGCATTTTGATATATTTTTTGTGTGTATTTGTCATTTAAGCAAACACCCAAAGCCCAAAGAAGCCTATACTTTTCTGTGTTTAGCTCCATCTCGCCACCTACGGAACAGCATTTCTTTCACAGCTCAATATGCTTTTAACTTGACTTTTTTTAGTATTGCACACGTCTGGCAGGAGACTGTATATTACGAAAGTCATGTTACAGTACATGATTTGACTGATTTTGATGTTATGTACTAGGAAGGGCGTCAGCGTCCCGCTTTAAAGAAATGGAATGGAATGCGGCATCATGTTTTCATAATCATTAGAATTCAAAATCAAAATTCTGGTGGTTCGGGGGCCCTTCGCAACTTGCGTACTTTGGCACTTACATTTCTGGTAAATCCAACCACTTATAAAGTTTTTAAGAAAACTTGGGAGTGAAAAGAAAACAGGGAATAATAAATAGTTCACCCAAAAATAAAATGTCATCATCATTTACTCACCTCATGTATGTCACCACAATTGATGATTTCAGTCATGCATTTTGGCTGTACTGCAATGACAAATGAAAGATAGTTATTTTATTTGGGAAACAGCATGTTGTCTTTATAATATCTTAAATGATGTATTAAAATGTTTGGCAGTACGTCAGCTAACTGTACCAATTACAGGCTCTAGTGCCACTGTTGACCCTGCCAAAGCAATACTGTAATCCCAGCCACATCCCTTCCTCTTGGAGCACAGATGCAAATGCCATCAAGAGGATTAGCTCCTTGCTACTTAAGGATAATGAGACATTCTGCTGTTCTCAGGGGCTTCTCTCTCTACGACCTGGCAAACTGTCAGGCGCTCTGACGTTACACCAGCACGGCAGTTTCTATCTGCTGCTCAGATTGGCTAAACTAAAGTTTTGGATTCTCAGACAGGCGTTCTTTGAGATTTAACGGGATTGAAAAAAAAACATTAGTTTGTTTCATGGTTGTGATATACAGTACATTCATTAAATTAATTTTGTAGCATCATAAAACTATCTGTGATTGACCACAAATACCTGCTGGACTCAGATATACACCGTTCTAAAGTTTGGGATCAGTTTTTTTTTTAATTTATGAAATGAATACGTTATAAAGAAATTAATACTTTTATTTAGCAAGGCCACATTCAATTGATCAAAAGTGACAGTAAAGAAGTTTTAGTGTTACAAAAGAAACATTATGTATTGTGAGCTAGACAAATAAATTCGAATCAATTGCTATTTCAAATAATTGGTTCTTTTGAACTTTCTATTCACCCAAGAATCCTGAAAAAAAAGGTGTCACAGTTTCCAACACTGATAATAAAATAAAAAAAAGTTTGTTAAGCACCAAATCATCATACTAGAATGATTTTCTGAATGGTCACGTGACTCTGAAGACTGGAGTAATGATGCTGAAAATTCAGCTTTGCATCACAGGAATAAATGACATTTTAAAACATATTAAAATAGAAAAAAGATATTTTAAATACTAATAATATTTAACAAAATTGTTCCTGTAATTTTGATCAGATAAATGTAAACTTTTTTTAAATAAATTATACAAGATTCAAATATTTTTTTAAAGTCAGTTTAATGTAAGTTGAAATGACTTAAACATCTAAGTTGATTGGACGTAAAAATTGAAGGCAGCAATTTTTTGTATTTTTTTTACAGTGTTTATTTTACCGATTTAAAATGATGGAAAAGGAAACAGATTGCTCTGATGGACTTGCTGCTAATTTAGCTCTAATCCGTTGGGCATGGAAACGTGTTCTCATACCTGCCTGCAGTGCACTGATCTCTTTACATGGGCTGCAGCCCAAACACAGCTGTTATTTCTAGCCTAATTATCTAAACACGTTCACTTCAAGGCTGTATTCTATAAGAGATTTCAATTTTGTTATTTATAGTCTTTCTAGTTTCACTGTATTTGCCATTTTGTATTTAGGGGCCAAGCACCGAAGGTGCGGAGGCACCTATTGTATCTGTTCCGGTTCTTATTGTTCTTCTTCTTCCTTCTTCCGACTGGGCGTCTATGGCAGCCCATAGAACCGTTTGCGGGAATGTTGTTTTGGTTTGACATTCTGATAGAGGACAGTCCCAACATTAAATACACCAATTTTGGTGCCTCTAACTCATTGCCTCTAGCGCCACCACCTGTCCAAAATTTAACTTTTATTATAGTAATAACTTTTGAACCGTAAGGCCTATCAACAAAATCTTTTTCCCTCTGATATCGGAGCTCATGACGATTCGATTGCACCCTATGACGTCATTTTCCGTCATAAAAATATGGCCGCCATTTTGAATTGTTCAAAAAAACTGCTTTTTCGAACTCGTCCTAGACGGTTTGTCCGGTTTTCACCAAAATCGCACCAGATCATCTTCAGGCAGTGGGGACAAAAAGTTATGGAATTCAAGTTGATTCGCTTAACCAATTTCGATAAACGCGTAAAGTAATTTTACGTAGCGCTTACAAAAACAGACGTAAGGCTGTATCGCCGCAACGCTTTATCTAGTAAGACCAAACTTGGTACATGTCATCACAAGCATGACCTGAGGCTACATGCTGCATTTCGGCGCAGCGGCACCTACTGGTCCGGAGATATGAAAAATTGCTATTTTTGCTTAAAACTTCTGATTGGTTTGTCCAAAAATCATAAATGTGGTCTCGTTAGATTCAGGGCGTCATGCCAAGTCGACTGATATCAAATTTTCCTAGATCGGCCATTTTGGCTGTCGGCCATTTTGAATTATGTGAAAAAATGCTGTATTTTTTAACGCATAAACGAATTGTTACGAAACTCGGTATGGGTCATCAGTACGATGCCCTGAAGGAGCCTGTGAAGTTTCGAAACAGCGCCACCTAGTGGTCAAAAGTTCAAATTAAATTTCCAAAAATGCTAATAACTTTTGAAAAAATATGCTTATTGCAATGACAAGGGTCTTAATAGATTCCTTGGGTCATGCCGAGAACATAGATACCAAGTTTGATGTATTTGGACGAACTTCCTGTCCGCCATCTTTATTTACTTTCAAAACCTTCTTTTTCGAACTTCTCCTAGACCATTCGTCCGATTTTCACCAAAATCGAATCATATCATCTCCAGACCATGCCGACTAAAAATAATGGATTTCGTGACGATAGACGAAACCGTTTTCGTATATCGCAGCAGCAAAGTTGAGGCATGCTGCCAAAATGACTATTAAGCCTTTATCTCTGCAGTGCCTTGACATTTTGACACCAAACTTTGTATGTGTCATTGTCACCTCACTCTGACCACATCACATCGATTTCGTAACTGCGCCACCTATTGGTCGAAAGTCATAATCCATTAAATCATCTTAAAAGTTACTGTATACATGATTTTTTAGCCATTTTCCCAAAATTCTCTTAATGTCTTTAATTGGTCCTTGCTGCAGTTGGTCTGCCACTCCCACCCATGTTGGCATCTGTTGCCGCTTCTTGCGCTTGGCCCCGGTAATGGCTGCTTGCAGCTATATTTGTATTTGCTATGGTTATCATTTCACTGAAGGCAGATTAGGGATATTTATGGTACTGTAAATGATTGTCTTGGCATAAATGAGTAACCTTAGACACCTGCGTTTCATTCTGAGCAAGAAAGCCATCTAGCCTCAGACAAATGTGATGATAACACAAATATATATTTTCTAATTTTACAAGTTTGTTTCACTAACATCTGATAAGATGACAGTAGATTTGACTTAGAAGAAGTTATTTATTTTTCAACTTTCTTATTTCTGCCATCATCACCCTAAGCAAAATTGATTCGGTTATAGGCCTATTACTTAAATTAGAATCTGTTTGCTTAGAATCGTGTTTAGTTGCACCAGGTTGATTAATTATTAATGAACATGTGGTAGATATAGCTCAAATAGGAAATGGTTATTTCTTCCCATTGTGGTGATCTTGGTGAAGTTTCCTCACAATGTGTTGTCTTTTTGAACTTTCACTGGTAGCAGGCCCAGTGTCAGATTTTAAGTGCATCATGTCATGTGGTGATGGTGTGACCTGCAATCCACTGACCACAATGAAAAATTAACACTGTAGTTTAATATTTGATAGAGCCCTTCAGAATTTGGCTAGAAAGCAATTTTTGCCCAGATTATTTTAGCACGTCTGAAGGAGAAAGAGTAAAGGCGAAAGATATACAGTGTTGAATTCGATACCATGTTTTCACATCGCCACTGTCATTTGGCATTCAACAATGGTACCTAGCTAGGTATGACTTTGGGGGCGGAGGGATTGACAGCTTGAATGCTAAATGGATTGTTTTGGACTCAGACTAAAAACATTTGACTTTCATTCAGATTCAGATGGCTGTAGTTTTAGCTGCATACACACTCCTGCTGGAAATGCTGTGTCATTTTAATATTATTTATATTCTATTTGTTTCGGCAAATTGCACGTTACCTCGCATTCCCTCATTAGTACCAGGTGAAGCCAATCTGAAATCAGTTGTGCGTGCCCAGGCCGGATAAAGCAGCGCACTGTTGCTTTTGTTTGTGTGCACTGGGAGCTGACGCAACGGCAGACAGCAGCGCTGGCTCGAGTGTTTGAGCTTGATGTCTGTTTGAACATTGTGCGGGATCAGGTACTCACCAAAAAACTCTGAAGTGACAGCCGGTAAGCTTGAAGCTCTGCTGGTTGAGAAACGTTGAACTTTGTTATGTTTGTTAGTTGCTGTATGTTTGAGATATTTAACAGCTGTTTAAATCATATGGAATATTGTTTTTTAAACCCATTTGATATAAATAGAAATAAGTGCTTGTCCATATCGTTGTATATAGATCGGGAAATGGTTAAGATAGCAATTAATTTATAAATATGGTTAAAAGCATTGAACTTTAACCATAAAGACCATGAAATGATCTGTCAATTTAAATCATGCAAATGTGTAAAGGTATTAAAGCATTTACTTTGTGCTTTGAAATGTGGATTAGATTACAGATGTAATTTATTGGTATTGAGCTGTATAATACTTAGCATACCACCTTTAATTGAATGTGTAATATTTACCAACTCAGATCTATGTGAAATATTTTAGGTTTGGTGAAATGTTCTTGTTTAAATGGTTAATTAACTTGGGGTAATGATGTGTTTGTAGTGCTGCTCGAGTAAAATTAAGTCACGTTAAACCTGCCAACTTATGCACTTTATTGGGTTTTCCTGTGATTAACACTGTATGTATGTTTGGTTTAAAGTTTTTTTACCTACATGAATTCTGAATAAATGGATGGAAACAATTCACAAGGCCAAATCATTGAGTGGAATCCAGTTTATAACTTCAATAGTGAGAACCTATCTCTTTCAAGTGTGGGGAAACGCCCAGTCACACAAAACGCTTGACACTATTACCGTATAGTGTTTATTAATATTTTTAAATTTTTTATATTTAAAACTTTTATTTTTGTATTTTTAGTTTTAATTTGTATGTGCTTTTGTTATTTTTTATTATTATTTTAAAATATTTCTACAGAGCTTAAAGGGATTGTTCACCCAAAAATGTTGTCATTTACTCACTCTCATGTTGTTCCAAATCTGTATGAGTTTCTTATGTTGAACATAAAAGAAGATATTTTGAAGAATTTTGGTAACCAGACAGTTGATGAACCCCATTGACTTCCATAGTATTTTTTTTCCTACTATGGAAGTCAATGGCTATCGGTCAACTGTCTGGTTTCCAAAATTCTTCAAAATATCTTATTTTGTGTTCAACATAAGAAACTCATACAGATTTGGAACAAGTTTTCTTCAACTTTATTGTGAAGGCAACATTTCTCATTTTTGTTTAAGGTTTTTCATCTAATATTTATATTTTATTTTATTTCAGCTTTGTCAATTACCAAAAACTTCATATTTTGAATAGTTTTTGTTTTAGTTAACAATAACAGCACTGATGTGTCCTGTGAGTGTGGGAGTGTCCGTCTGTTGTGCTGCAGTATTATGGCATTAATCGGGAAGGTACCATATTGTGTTTGAACGGGGGAGGGTGTTCCATCTGTACAATGACACAAGCTGTTTCAAATCAAATCTGCAAAAATCTCTCACAAATAAACATGATGCAATACTCCAAGACTCCAGATGCCTGCAAAAACATGCACAAATCCTCTGGTCTTTCATGTACTCCTCTAAGTTTCCGCCAGCCGTCCTCCCCTCCTCTCAGAGTTGATGTCCTCCTGTGGCTCAGAGCAGCCAGGTGAGTCTGAGCTGCCATCAGGCATGAGCTGCAGGGACACACACTCACCGCAGATTCAATAACAACATCAGCATGCGTAGAGCTGCATTAGTGAGCAGAAAGCCTAGGGGACAGCCGTGGTGACTCGCAAGAAACACAGACGGATTGTTTAACGTGTCATAAATCAGACTGTAGAGAGAGAGAGAGAGAGAGAGAGAGAGAGAGAGAGACAGACCGCATTGCAGAGGAGACAGATCATATCAAAGAATGAGTGCAGAAATTGAGGTGTGGAGCAGTTCGGGAATGGATGAGAGTGAGAGAGACAGCAGCACAAGCCATGATGAAGACGATGAAGAACCAGAGGACGAAGAAGAACCCGACACTGAGGGACTGTGCGGGGAGCTGGTACAAGGTAACAGAGAAAGATATGGAGACAAATAGTGGGAGACAGCATTCATCACCATGTGAATCGTGAAGGTCTTTATTTGCTGAAGATGGTATTGCAGCATGTCAATAAATCCTCATCATCATCTGCAGAAGAATTTGTTTGCGCTTCTCTGAAGATCTCAGTGTTGTTTCACCTCAAATATGTGGTTACAGTGTCTTTGTCCTTGTGTGATATTGAGTTGTTTTTCATAGTGATGGACACACAAGGTTATGGAGTTTTGACCTCGTCGATATGCATCTCTACAATATAAGTGTAGATGGATACATTGGCTTGCAGATAAATTGTTTTATGTGTGCTACCAACTTTTTTACATTATGCAACTGTGTTTTAAAGACATTTGAGGTCTCTAAATATATATATATATATATATATATATATATATATATATATTTTTTTTTTTGTCAAGGTCAGTTATTCCTAAAAAATTGTACATCTCATTTACAGAACTCTGATTTCTGAATCTAAGTCTTTGCTTTAATCATAGCAAAACATTTAATCACAATTTCCTGATTTATACCTTGAAGGGTGTAGGGTCCATTGCTGTCACTTCACAAGGGCTAAATCACTTTAATCTGTCCAGTCACTTTATCCTGCCAACAGAAGCTCAGTCCAGTGTCACATAGAACAGACTACTGTCTTACTGTCTTAATTCTGTCAGTGACGTAAATCACAGCAGACCTGAACCCCTTTTTAGGCCAGGTGAGCAGATCTAGCAACGGCTCCGTCTCTGGCCAGAGCTTGTGGAGGACTGAAAGAAAGGACACATGCTGACAATAATCATTACATGCGCTCTGCCGCTGAATTGCTTTTGCTGCAGATTTTAAGTCGGACATCAAGTGATGACCAAACAGTACGAAAACTGTTCATCGCATAAACAAAAATTGTTAAAGTTTCTAAATGTCTTGACTTCCAGTGGTTTCATGCTATTGGCATCCAAAACACATTGTGATTGCACAAATCATGATTATTGTCATTCCAAGTAAGCACATATTTAATTAAGTCAAAGCTGTATTTTCATTTATTTAATATTTTTTCCCTTTGTTACATTTTCAAAACACCAGGCTTTCATTAGATGCATAGTCAAAAACAAAAAAAAATTTCAAAGGTTATTAGGTCTATTTGATTTGCTTTCCAAACTCTGTACATTGATGTGGGCAATTGCATTTAATTATTTACATTTAGCTTTGTTTTCCCTGTTGTCTGCAGCACTATCCGCTGAAAGCCAGAGCAGATCTTTGTTATTTGACTTGCTATCACACAGTTTCTGCAGTGCTTTTCACTGTCCCTGGTGTAGAAGGTTAAAGCTTTATTAATGTGGACTCTTATGAGCCAAGTCGTCGTTTGCAGAGCTGGGAACCGCTGCCAAGCTCCTATTTTAGCAAAGTCAAACGCGTCTCATTCCAGTTGAAATTTGATTATGCCTCAAGGAAAAACAAGACCCAACCAAATGAAAATATCTGTCTGGAAAGAAAGCAGAAAAATATATTGCACTTATGGTAGTGCTTTGCACATATTTATTACTTAAAAAATAAATAAATAAAAGTAACCAGTGTCCATATTTAAGAGCAGCACCCAAAAATCCTGCCTTGGATCTGTGTCCAGGGAATGTGACTCATGTGGGGAAGTGTTTCCCAACCTTTTTTGACATGTATACTGACAGTTACATCAAGTACCATTAGCTATGTCTCCATCCACCTATTTTTATGTGCATTTTGGGACATCACATAAAAAAAAAACGATGGATGGATACACCAAGATGCGCAAAATTTGTGAAAAAAACAAACAAAAAACAGTGGCTTCCTGATTGCAGCCACTTACATTTTCATTACAGATATTTTGCGCCAATGTCCCAGGAAGTGATTTTTTTCTCTTGAACACATGGGATGAAAACCATTCGCAAATGTGTTATGCGATATTCCAATTTTGAGCATAAGTTAAATTCGCAATTTTGGATGGAAATATATAACTCATTTTATACTGAATATCTTTTAGCAAATATATAAACTTGCTGGTTTACTTTCCTTAAAAAAAAAAAAGATTAGATTGTAATATTAAATAAATATGTAATATTTATATTTTAGTAATATTATAATATTTGTTTAATTTATATATGTATTTATGATGAATTATATTATATTTGAAATGTTGATTGTGTTTTACAATAAAATATTCCGTAAGATATTTTAATATATATTTTTCATTTATATTTTTTAATTAGATTATATTTTTAATATTTCATAACAGAAAAATGTATATCCCTTGAAAAAGTATGCCTAGAGGGGAACCACATGTCAGGAAAGATGTTTGTAACGCAGGCCTGATCAGTAGATTTATAAGTAGAGATGAAAACGAGAATGAATCCTTAATGAGGATCAGGCTAAGAGGCTCTTGTTCTTGACTGCCTAGACGTCTCTGTTACCTGTCCCGTCGAGGTTGGGTCACATTGACTCTGTGTAATGCAGTTCCGCATAGATCACACATTTATAAGCAGTGTTTGATCCATTTGAACATCAGAGGTGTTTTCTGACACACATACTGTTATGTCGTTATTCTGAAATCTATCATCTTTATTACATTGTTTCTGGTCCATTATCATCAGCCCATCAGCCAACCCTAGGTCTCTTTCTCACATTCATACTCTCTCAATATCTTTTTTCCTCTGCAGTGCTGTGTTCAGAGAGAGTTGGTCAAATCACAAAGACGTATCATGACATTGAGGCAGTTACACATCTGCTTGAGGAGGTGAGAGAGACAGCATGGTTTGCTTCACAGTCACAATAGTTGGTGTAAATTATACCACTGTAGTACTCCCGTGATGACATAATAAAAGTCCCGCACATGCTTGTCTTCATCCGCAGAAAGAGCGGGATCTGGAATTGGCAGCCCGGATTGGCCAATCGCTGCTCAAGCAGAATAAAGCCTTAACTGAACGCAACAAGCTACTGGACGAGCAGCTGGAAATTGCCCAGGAAGAGGTTATTATTGCTAAAATAAATGTTTTAAACTTGTTTTAATAGGAGTATTGCACACAAAAATTTAAATCCTTCATTACTTACCCATTACCCCCAAATATTTAAGCTTGTGGTATTTGCGTAACAAAATTGTAATTTTTTTGAAGAATTTTTTATGCACCTCTTTCCGTACAAGTGTGACTCTATATATGATTTGCTGATCATCATATTTTTATCACACATTTATGATGTTTTTTTGTTGTTGTCTTTTTTTAGAACTTTACAGGTCTGGCAAGAGCTGTGTTAAAAATTCTTCAAAAAAATAGTTTTTGGTCAAATGAAAGTATAAATAAAGTCAGGTTTTATATGAAGTGAGAGTACACAAATACTGACAATATGTACATTTTTGAATGAAAATACAAAAGGTTCCTTTGTATTAGTATTATTTTGTCAAAAGCAGCATTTTAATGTATATATTATATATATATATAAACTTTAAAAGCGGTGTACTTCCTAATTTAGGAATGATCTAATAGATACAATGCACTTAGTGTTTCTGTGGTACATGGAATTTAACACTGAATCTGGGTCTGTTCTTACAGATTTCTCAGCTGCGTCATGAGCTCTCCATGAGAGACGATCTCCTGCACTTTTATGCCAGCACTGAAGATATAGAGCATGCCTCAGAAACACTGTGAGTCAAACACACACACACACACACACACACACACACACGCACACACACGCACACACACACACACACACACACACACACACACACACACACACACACACACACACACACACGCACACAGACAGAGTGATCAATGACTTCATTCTGATAAGTATGCCCTCCTTCAGGCTTATACGGAATGATTCGTCCACATCTCTCAGCAATTACGTCAATTACGACTTTCTGCAACAGAAACTCAAGGGTTTGGAAGAGGAGAACTTCAAATTGCGCACAGAGGTGTGTTCTAACGCGTATTACCGTACATACATTCACCAAAAAATATCAAAGTTGTGCTACAATTAGATACATGTTTTCACACCCGTTACACTTTTTTTTTAGGCAAATGAGTTAACATTTGAGACCAACAGTTACGAGGAACAAGAGCAACGGCTTATGATGGTGTGTGTGGACGAACTCAGTGAGTAAATTACCCACAATGACCATCTCATTGTTCGGTATCTCAAATAAGTTAACAAACTAAAGTTTCCTCTTCTTCCCTCTCTCACCAGCGACAGCGAATAAGCGGGCCGTATCTCTGTCAGATGAGTTGGCCCGAAAGGTGGAAGATTCGCTAAGACAACAAGAGGAGATTAGTGCCCTGCTGGGACAGATTGTCGACCTGGAGCAGCGCTGCAAAGGGGTTAGACACGCAAACTCTATTTAATCTTTCACACCATTTAGAGAATACATTTATATAAATGAATAAATCCAATTTATTTCCAAATTCAGCTCACTGCTGAGAACGAGGAGTTAACGCAACATCTGAATGCCTCCCGGGAATCCCAGGCGCAGGTTAAAACAGAGGTATAATCCTCACAATATCAATATCACAATGTTCACACAGCATTCTGCTGCTGTCATTTATTGTTTTCAAGAAGTGGCTTTTGTGTCGATTTATTATGTTCTGTCTCCCTCTGGTGGCAGCTGAAGGAACTTCAGGAGAGGTACTCGGAAAGTGAGGACATGCTCCATGAAGCCAGAGAGGACATTAAAAACCTGCGCAATAAGAGTCTGCCCAACAGCACTGTGCAGCGTTATAGCACACTGGCAGCGGTCTTCCCAATGGATTCACTTGCTGCTGAGATTGAAGGAACCTTCCGGAAGGGCCTAGACAGCCCAGCGCCCACTGAGTACAAGTTAGTCACCTGAGTACATACAGCTTTTCATATATTGCAAATTAGCCGTTTTGATTCGTTTTAATATCTAAATATCTGTTAAATAAGACAACATTTTATAAATATTAATAAAATATTAAGTAGGTAAGATTTTCAGAAGAATATGCAGTGTTGTTTTTTATTGAAATTTAATTCAGGAAGGTTTTTATTCTCCAGGGACTTATTAAATTGATCAAAAGGGACATTAAAGACATTTATAATGTTACAAAAGATTTTAATTTCAAATAAATGCTGTTCTTTAAACTCGGTATTCAAATAGAAGATAATGTATCACGGTTTAAAAATAATAATGTAATGTAACAGAAATATTTAGCAGCACAACTGTTTTCAACATTGATAATAATACGAAATATTTCTTTTTCTTTTACATTTTAAAAAGTGTATTTTAAACTGTATTAAAATTAGTGCTGTCAAATTGATTAATCGCGTTTAATTGCATCTAACATTTAAAGTTTGTGTTTATATAATATACAGTATGTGTATGTGTGTTTGTGTGTTTGTATATATATATATATATATATATATATATATATATATATATATATATATATATATAAATACATCAAATTAAAATAGAAAACATTTCTTTTAAAGCATAATAATATTTCACAATATTGTTGTTTTACTGTATCTTTTGTCAAATAATGCAGCCTTGGTGAGCAGAAGAGACTTTTTTCTAAAACATTAAAAAAAATCTTACCCCAAACTTATGAACGGAAGTGCATTTTTAATTATTTTATTATAATTAAATTTTTCTCATTCCACTGGCAAATAATTTAAAAATTTAAGCAAAAATCTTAAAAAAGGTTGCTTTATTATTATCTATATGCTTTTTTTATTATCTTAGATAATTTTGCATCTCAAATAATACATATTTTTGTTTTAACGTGTAGATATATTTTTTGGAAACAAAACCAAATTCAGTTTATTCAGCGCCTAACATGTGTAGTGTACATAATGTATATAAATGTTTTAAAATAACCATGGACTGCAACAACATGATGTGATTCTCTTGAATTTGCTGTGCAGGAATCATCCATTGCGGGTGTTTGAGACGGTGAAAGTGGTCAATCATGCGGCTCGGCTACGTTCCCAGAATCTCTCTCCCCAGGTTACGGGTTCGAGCCCTGCATCATTGCGTTCTAGTCGAATCAGTACACCACGGACCAGTTATTATGAATCAGACAATGCTAGCGTCAACCTGGAGGATAAGCACTCGCCTCCAACACACACACAGGATCATGGGTCAGTGTCTGCAACAATTAGTTTCTCTTAAATTTTTCACAAAAATTCACTTTTAAGAATGAATCAATTAATAATGAATTCTAACTTATTTCCTGCATAGGTTGCTGGAGTTGAAGCGTTTGGGCCAGCCAGGTACGCCCGGTGGGCAGGATTTAGAGGAAGCGCTACGGTCTCTCTCAGAGCGTCAGGAGAGCCACACATCAGAGCGTCCGTTCTTCGAGGTGGAGCGAGAAAGGAAACTGCGCGCCCTGCAGAGTGGAAGCAGCGGCAGTGGCGGCGGCTCCAGCGGCTTCCTGACGCCCAATGGCAGCGTTGCATCCACAGGAACTAACTACTCTGGCACCTCCACGCATTCGTCAGGCACAGGCTCCTCCCGCTCATACCTGCCCGAACGGCTGCAGATAGTCAAGCCGCTGGAGGGTCAGTAGATACGCACACAAGTTGTCATGAAAGCTAAACATTTAGATCAAACCTGATTTTGTGGCTTTCCAAACCACAAAATATATTCAAGTCAAGTAACCTTTATTTACAGGTATATTTATACAATACAGATGGTTTCAAAGCAGCTTTACAGTGATAAACAGGAAAAATTATGCATTTCGGCTGTTGTTCTGCTGAATTTCTTCAGTTCATTGTACTTTAAAAAACAAAAAAAAAAAAAAAAACATAAAATAAAAAAACATTATATATATATATATATAATACATCTTTACATTTTAGGGGAGTTGCATAATTATACAACCAAAATTAATCTTGCCATGTTCAAATTATGGGATTCTTAAAAAAAGATTTATTGACTCTAACACAGGGATCCTCTGTATGATATCATTTGACGCAGGGATCCTCTGTATATCATTTCCAGTTTGATGTTTTTTTCCCATCATGTTTCTGCATGTTGGTTGCCCCACATGATTTGATTAGGTAGATTTTCAAATATTATTAAGCAGTGAAACTTATAAGCATCTTATTTATTAAAATACAGAGTCCTTTCCCAGTTTTTGAAAAGTATGGAATTTGATTTGAGCAATTTTCAGATCTGGATAAGTATGGAAAAAAGAAAAGCGAGTATGGAAAAATATTTGTCTGACTATAAAATATTAGGCGACTATTCAATTTTCTAAAATATAAAATTAAGAATTTCTACTAATAAATGTAAAATACTAGCAGAGTGAATTGCAAATGGCAAAAGTTTAGTCATCATTTAGTGCCATTATAACCATTTATGTCTGCAAAGTCTACAGAGAGGATTTGAAATGTGAAATGTGTTGGAACTTTTTTTTTTTGGGACAAACAAATTAATCGACCCATTTACTTAATCTTTCCACTGCCCACAGGCTCAGTGACTCTGCACCAGTGGCAGCAGCTGGCCAAGCCCAATCTGGGGGGTATCCTGCACCCACGGCCCGGTGTCCTCACCAAAGACTTCAGAGAGCTGGATGGGGATTTTCAGCATGTCTACAGCCTCAACGACCTCGAGGAGGATGAGCCTGATCTGTCCAAATTCCCCAACCTCCTGCACGGCACTGTGGGTAAGAACCGCGTCACCTACAGCAACACATTTTCTTTTAAAAAGGGTTTAGATTTCAGGATATATGTATTTTGAAATTATCAAATTGATAATTTCCCCCATGCTTCAGTTCATAGCATTTCCACCCTCTTTTTACTATAGTGCTGTCTTGCATAGCTGAGATTTAGCGTGTGTTTGTGTTTTCTCACATAAACTTGCAGTCAGTTCATCCAGACCTAGCATCCCTCAGACCTCCCCCACGCACCCGACCACTAGCTGTCAGATCCTCCATCCCTCTGTCTTCCTCTCCTCCTTCTCCACCAGGTAAGACATGATTCACACAGTGCTTATTATAGGACTGTCACTCATCCATCAAAATTCTCCTGCGCTTGCTTTTAATGGACATTCGTATAAAACTAGAAAATTGGTTAAATTCTTACATTTAAAAACAAAATGAGGCACTTGGCGGAATATATTTGAAATGTATGTGTCAAATTTCACAATCAAAAATGATTTTAGTATTTAGTACTTTCATTTAGTATTCCTGCTTATTTTCCCTCCTTCCCTCTGTAACAGGAAACGCTGGAACCGGCTCTTTGTACAGTTATAATACCATCCTCCGTAAAGTAAGACGTGTCAGGCATGATCTTTTCGATCCCTTTACTAGGATCATCCGTGCAATTGTGAAATCCATTCACTAACTTTCTTTCTCTCTAACCTTAGGTTTCATTCATGTGCTAAAAAAAACATCGTAGCATAACAGATTCATGGCGTTTTGTTATTGATTCCGTCTTCTCTCCTGTTCAGATATAGGTTTAGGTATGAGTGCTGTTATGTATCATGCATCGCACATCTGTTTTAACATTACGCTTTTCTGCTAAGATCATGTTTTATTAAGGAAAAATGAATGTACTAATGTCATTCTCAAAAAACGCTGAAGTTATGAAATACAGTTAAGTTCTGCCATAAATGTTGGTGATATTAACGTTTTGACATTACTAATCTGGACTATTTTATTTCAAGGTTTCATAAGTTAACATGAACTAACAATAAAGAATACTTCTACAGCATTTATTATTCTTAGCTAATATTAATCTTAACATTTACCGGTACATTTTTAAGATCGAATGTTGTATCTGTTAACATTAGTTATTGCATGGTGAACATTCTTATTAACTAACATTAACAAAGGTTAATAAATGCTGTAAAAATATATTGATAACTGTTAGTTCATATTAGTTAATGCATTAATTAATGTTAACAAATGAGACCTTATTGTAAAGTTGAAAAATTCAACTGAAAAATTCCCATAAATAGACAATTATACAAATTTGAATTTATTAAATCATTCCTTAAATCATTTTCTAATAAAATACTTTACATTAATAACATTCAGAAGGACCAAGTGAAAAAAAAAAAAAAAATTAAAGCCAAGGTATATTAATAATTTTCAACATCATGGGGAAATCCCCTTTTGCACATTTGGAGCAACAGTATGGAGCCCCTAAAGGGACATGGTAATGGAAAAAATATGAGATGGGAGAAAATATATATATTTCAATGTGTTTGCGTTCACTTGCAAAAGTTTTGCGTTGCCCTGAGAAACTTTGCGTTCGCTTGCAAAGATGTTTTTTTTTTTTTTGTGAGTGAATGCAAAGTTTCTCGGGGGAACCCAAAAGCATAGACAAGTATTTTTCCTCCCATCTCATATTTTTGTTCCTTCACCATGTCCCTTTAGGGGCTCCATAGAACAATATGTTCTTTCTCCAAACTTTCTGACTTTGAAAGTCCTTTTTAAAACATGTTTGTACCTTCAAAATACTAGTTTTTAACATTGACATAAAAAATGGACATTCTTTTCTTAATTGTTTGCATTATTATAATTGTTTGCTCTTGTTTGAATTATTTTAACTCTTTGCACTTTGTTTTGCTTTTCTGTAAACTTTCACTAATGCTTCACCTGGGAAAACAATATTTATTCATTTAAATAAATTGGTAGCTAGCTAGCTGTACATTTCATTTAACTGATATTCCAGATGAAGAGGACAAGGGATTTTTTTCAGGCACCTGGCAAATAACCATTTTACCATATCATTAAAATATCTTTGGTTTCTTGAATATTTAAAATCCTTATCATGACTGAAATATTTTTTTGAGAATGACTTCTTAATACTAGACTGTGCATGTCAAGTCTTCTTTTAAATGCTGTTGAACCTGTTAACCAACTTGTTCAAGTCTTCACATCCATTTATTCATAAGCATGATCATAAAATCGAATGCGTTTCTATCCGGAAAGGCTTTTACTAACACTTGAGTTCTGCCCTGTTCATTTCTGGTGTGGTTTAGTGTAGCTGACTAAAGTTTCCCATGGAGCATCTGACATTGTTCTTCCTTGTTCTCTCCCCAGCCTTCGGCCCCGCAGTGCGTCCGCTTGTGGGAGCTGTGAGCAGGTGAGGATGTCATCAGGCCTTCAGTGCGTCTCTGGGTCCACATCACACCTCCACCCGACCTCCTCCCTCGGCCTGCTGCAACTTGTATCCGAGCATGGCATCTCAGCCGCAGCCTATCCTCGCTCTCCTCTCGTTCACTCCCTCACCCCATCCTCAGAGGAAAGACAACGAGCCTTTGATACAAGTGAAGTAAAAAAAAGAGAAAAGGAACGGCAGAGAAACATTTTCAGCGTTAACCTTGTGGAAAAGCTCAGAAGCCTGGGCCTGTACAAAGTGGTTGCCAGAGGATTGGTGGATTATTGTCGAACAGAAAAACCAGACCCGTACAATAGTCCCCCATGAAACGCAGAGCTGTTCATCATTAAAGGTGCCATTTCGTGCATCACGCTCATTTTGGCATGCAGCTAAACTTCTCCCATTTGTTATGGGACATTCCAGAAGCCATACCAGTTGAATGACATATCAAATTAGCTTTTTAATGTATGCGTCACTTGGAATTTTAATTATGAACTGCACCTCAATATATTTCATGATAAAGTCAAACACATCTTTTGTATCATTGTCATTGGGTGTTTTGAACACTCTTCGGAAGAGAATAGCTGCACGTTTGTTGACTTTTTAACATGTCGTCTATTTTTTCGAGACGTTGTCATCATCAGTCTTGAAATCACAGTTTTATTGTTATGAAATTGTAGCAACACTACAGAAAAATGCACTATGTGGCCTCATTTTTTGCTTGCTGCCAACCAAGCATCAATGTCAGTAGTGCGTTCTGTTTCCTGAGAAATACATTTGTTCCTAATAGCACTTTTCGGGGCATTGAAACCCCTTTTTCTAAGGAATGCAGGGTACATTATGTGAGGTTATGTACTGTACCTGCAGTCTAAACACTCTAAAAATGAGAAGCTGTATTTCTGTTGGTGGTCAATTTAGGGAACATTATACAGACTTGTTGAGCAAATAGAAGTGATCTTGTGCTTTATTTTCACTGTGCTTTAATGCAAGAACACCTCTTGTGATGGTACACACACACACACACACACACACGCACACGTATGCACTGTATGTAATGTAACTTTAATGTCACAAACACATTTTCACCTAATTGTAAAGTTTGTAATGCTTATGATTGTGTTTTGTCAGAATCAGGTATGCAGTAATAAAGTCAATGGTGCAGTTCTGCTTGAATTAAGTGCTCTAGAGCCATAAATAGTAAATACACAATCGGGTAATTATAATATAGAGTCGTCTTGGGAATTTATATCACTGGATACAAGATCACTTGGGTGGATTGTCCATTTAACACAGCTTTTATTTTCCCCTCAACAACCAAGGAAACAAGCCTTTCCTTCAACGTATTTCATTATGTCCACTAGAGTCTGTCAGCCAAATGAAAAGAAACATGGTAATATATCTGTATGTGGAAAGCCTTCTATGCATTTGAGATTTTCAGAGGGACATAATGCAGTGTAGTATTTACTGATCTAGTGTCTCAGACAAAATGGTTATTTAAAAAGTAGTAAATATATATATATATATATATATAAATATCTACCTGAAATACCACTGTACAAAACACAATGCCTGGTCATAATTTTGTGGAATATGTATAGAGTTGTTTTTAAAAAAAGGATAATGATTTTTTTTATAGAATTATTAATTTAAAGAAGGAAAAAGGTTGAGTAATGGTTGTATTTTTACATTAGAACACTGTATAGTCTCAAAATGAATTGAAGCCACTGAGTTCACTATATCTAAAGTAACTTTTTTGGGCACTGATATGATATTGTGTTACATGGCAATAAAGATTTCGGTGTATTTTGAAACATGTCTGCATGTTTGTATGTTTATATGTGTGTATGAACTGACCTGTTTTTCTTTTATGTTAATTTTAAATACATAAATTGAAATAACCTACATTTTGATATAGTAAAGAGAGTATAAAAAGTGTCCAAAAATGAAAACAGCACAACAAACAGAGTGAAAAATAGAGAGCTGCAGGGATGACATATTTTTGTAGGCCAAAACCTGGAAGCAAGTTAGCCTTTCTGGTTCCATAGTCCCAAAGTCAATGTTGTTGTTTTTTTGTTGTTAAATGTCTAAAATAAGGTTTATATTATAAATAATAAGGATATGTTTGACCCACTGCTCTGCACATTTTGTATGTCTCTCCTATCTGACGCATTGACTGCATCCGAAAACTTGCTGCCTTCGGAGGACGCGTTTCAAGGTAGTAAGGCACAGTTTACAGGAAGTGAAGCTAAGTTTACAGGAAGTGAAGCTAACATTGGATTCAGATGTGCCTTCATGCCATCTTACTTTGTAATGCATCCTGGCGCATTGCTGGTGGTACAGGGACATGGGGGGTATGTCACCCCCTTAGTGGTGCCCTGTTTCCAGACACATAAAGAGGCGCTGCTGCGTAAGTGGGTGGCGGGCGCTTCCAGTGGTATCAGAGTGGGTCATCACGGTTATACATTTTTTACACGCAGACAACCCTGTTTTAGTTGCGTACTGGTGTCAGAAGTGTCGGATCGGGATGTGCCCATATTGTGAGCAGAGATTCATTCTCTCCTAGCAAAACAGGCGATAGAAGTGGTGCCGCCAGTCAGTACAGTCGCTATTTTCAAGTCATCAAGAAGGACGGGGGTCTTCACTCCATTTTGGATCTGAGACAGCTGAATCACGTACTGGCAAAGTGCCCATTCAAAATGATTACTGTGAAGCAGATCCTTGTGTATAATCACAAGTTTGTGTCAGTGGATTTAAAAGATGCAGATTTTCATATCAAGATGACCCTTGTCAAAGGCACCTTCTGAGATTTGCATTCGAGGACACCACTTGTCCGATAAAAGTTCTTTCTTTCAGGCTGGCTTTGGTTCCAAAAACATTTTCAAAGTGTGTGAATGCAGCTCTTTTTCCTCTCAGGCATATTCTGAAATACTTGAACGATTGGCCCAGTCTCAGTATGTGCTAGAAATCCACAAGAAATAGCTTCTGGATCACTTGTTGTGCCTAGGGCTGTCTATCAACATGCGGAAGAGAATGCATCCATCCCTCGCAGATTCATTGCATTTTTGGGTATGATCCTTGACTCGCATTTGATGTGAGTGTGCCTGTCTCAGGACCGTGTACAATCGCTACTCAGTGCTCACGCCATATTCAAGCTGGGGAAATCGGTATCTCTGAAGTGCTTTCAGAGGTTACTGGGACTGATGACGGCTGCAGCAGTAGTGTGCCGGCTTGGACTCCTGCATGAGGCTACTTCAGCTTAGGCTGAGAGCCTGTGGGCAGTGCTATGTGTGCGCATCTTAGTGACTCACAGGTGTATGGGCACAATGACCCCTTGGCTTGAAAGGACCATGTACGATCAGGCCCAGACAGCAACATAGTGTCAGCCCAGATCCAGACCACATCTGGGACACGTGGATTCCACATGTACCAGACGTGGGCTGAATCTGGGCAACATTATGTCACTGTCTGGGCTGGGGAGGCCTATGTGATGGCAGGCCATTAGACAAGTGCGCAGTCAGTCAAAATGGTTTGTGAAGGATCGTCGTGTCCTGGTTCGGATGGACAACGTGGCGGTGGTCTTGTACATCAATCACCAAGGGGATTTTCCTTATTGCCTGCTTCAAAGGCTGGTGAAACGTTTCCTTTTGAGGGCGGACTGGAACCCATATCGATATGGGAAGCCCAGGTTCCCATCCGTCTGAACTGCAGCGTGGAATACTGTCCAGGGGTGACACAGTTGACGGAGAATGGAGGCTACACCCTCAGACAGCTTAGATGATTTGAAGCCTGCTTGGAGAAGTGGAGGTCGATTTGTTTGCCTCAGAGGAGAACGCGCATTGCCCGCTGTTCTTTTCACTGATGAGTGCTCCCCAAAAAAGGGCAAGTGTTATCAAGCCACTGGCGAAAGAAGCACAAATATGCCTTTCAAAATCATGCTGCTTGTGCTACACAAGATCAGGGAGCAACAGGAGACCGTGCTGCTGGTCACTCCGAACTGGCCCACCCAGCTGTGGTTTCTAGAACTGGTGAATCTTCTGGTGGCCCATTGGCAGATTCCGTTACAGAATGATGGGCACAATTTGGCACTCCATGCCGGTGCTATGGGACCTGCATGTCTGACAGGTCAGTGTGAGGGGCACTCAAAAAATGAGGACCCAGCGACCTGTGCTGTGTCTGTCATTTTGTCGTTTCTGCAGGACTGTTTGGATAACGGAGCACACCATCCACTCTAAAGGTGTAAATTGCTGCCTTTTAATTTTTTGACTCGCCCCTTGAATGTCATTCAGTAGGTAAGTACAGTTTGGTAGCAGGGATTCCTAGAGGAGCAGGACGGCTGCATCCTTCTTGTACTATAGTACTTGTCTGGGTTTTTCTTTGGTGCTTGGCACACTTTTATGGGCCACCTTTTGAAACAAAAGTGATTTCATTCAAGACGGCACTTTTATTTGCTTTGACGGGTGGGAAGAGAGTAAGTGATTTACATGCTCTATCTAATGACACGGCTTGTATGGTGTTTGGTAAAGATGGCTGTATGGTCAGGTCCCAGATGTGGAAATCTGTCCAAAGTGTTGTTTACACCATTTAGAGCACAGGTTATAATGCATTAAGCGCTTGCTTCTCAGGAGACTACGTCTCCGCCACATCCTTTATTCCATGTTCACGCTTTGTGTGCATACAGTATGTGAACACAGGTCTAGTCATTTTCTGATGTTTTATTAACAAAGTTCGGGAGAAACACGTTCAAATTATCTATCCAATCATCACGTCATTCCAATCATCATCATTCCAATCATCACGTCATTCCAACCAGCTGTCAACTATCAGTAATCAACATGTCTACCCAATCAGCAAATGAGTGGAGGCCTATATATAGTATATATACACAGTCGACTCACCTATGTTCCTCGACAGTTTTCAGCATCCCTCCCTGTCTCCTCACACTCGCCTGGTTACTTTCCCTTACCAGAAATACGGGGGAGTACTCTGGGTTCGGGCCAAATTCCGAGCTCGGAGCCTTCTCCTCGGACAGCATGCCTAATACGCATATATACTTTACTCTGATCTGATTATTTGTAAGTGTGATCTCGTAAAAGACTGTTAAAGTTTGTCTGTTTTGGAGGTCGCACTTTCGATCTGCCACTTTCTAAGTCAGCTTCACTTTTGATCGGCGCTTGTCTCACTGGATTCTGGAAGCTACAGCGTTAGAATATGCTTCTTAAAATGAGACTTGTCCCATTGGAGTTTATGCTCACTCAACTAGGAGTAAGGCTTCTTCATGGGCTTTCAGATAAAGGATGGTGATTGAAGACATTTGTTTGGTGGGAGGTTGGTCTTCCCAGAACACCTTTGGTACATTTTACCTGCCCAATTGGTAATCAAAACTAGCCCACTCACGGCCAAATCTAGCCCCGACGTTTTCCGAGGGGGTCCACCGGTAAAAATCTTGCGAGGTCATTGCCTGATAAGGCAGCTGGGAAACAAGTCAGTGTTTCCTATGTCAGGTAGGAGAGACAAAAAATGTGCAGAGCGGCGGGTTCCTAGGACCAGGATTTGAAAATCACTGTTTTATTCTACGACATAAAATAAATCAATAATAGTCACATGACTGTGGTCTAGTTTGTTTATAGCCTACTTTGAACTTTATACTTCTGGCCATTGTGTTTAGGCTTTTAAATTCATAAAAGTTGTGTTCATTTGTGAAGACTATCATGATGAACAAAACGTGAAAGAATCATATTATCTGCAATAATCCACTCTATTCACTGACCATCAAGAGGGCAGACTTTTTAAAGGAATTGTATCTATTTTTTTTATGCCAAATTGGTTGATGCTTGTAGTCGTTATACTGTATGTTATTTGCAGCCAGCCATTTATAATTAATTTAGCAACAAAAAAATTCCAATAACAGGATTACTGAGATAAAGTATGGCCACCCACTCCAATACAGCTTTTATACAGCTACTATTATGACTGTCTTGAAGACAGTGTCTTCATCTTTATCTCATGTGAGTGTACATATTTTTTTAAATTAATTCGGAATCTGATGACACAAACACATATAGTTGCAAATATATTTATTGACAGATCACAGTACAGAGTTTTTACTACTTTGCATGCAGTCTCAGTTTGCACTTCGCCGCCCAAAATCTACCCAGCCTTGATAATCTGTAACGCAGTCCTCTCGTTGGATGATTTCTGCCCAAAACACGAAGAACAGAAAGTAAGAGCGAGGCTTTGTTTCTTCTCATGTTTTTATCTTCAGAGACACGCACCTGATAGTGCCTGTAGGAGCTGCCGGGACATGAGTTCGCGCTGATCCTCCGATAGCTGCAATGAACGCCTCACAAGGGCCTGCAGTCTCTCAGGTGTGTCAGGTGGTCTCTCTGGAAGTCCTGCCATTTCCTTTGTGTTCGCAGGTTTGTCTTTGGACAAAGGAGAAGCCACACACGCCACTGCCAGCATCGCTATAGCGGTCAATACAATGCACTTGGCCATCATTTCTGTGAAGAATTATTGCAAGTATTTAAAAGCAGTATAAACAAAAATAAAATGTACTAAAAACGACCCATTTCTGCTGGAAATCCATGTTAGTATAAAACAAATTTGGAACATGGTGGATGGTTTATAGCTGGTTCAGACTAGTTATTAGCTGATCAACCAGTCACCATGTTCCAAAAGCCAACTGAAGTGACCGACTGGTTGCTTGTTTGTAGCTAGACCAAGATGGTGTGCCAGCAAATAGATCAGACCAACTTAGATCAGAAAAATACAAACTTATTCCAGCTAATGACCAGCTAGAAACCAGATATCATATTCCAAACACAGATAGACTGCTATCTTAAGATGGTTTCTTTAAGGACATTTAAAGGATATTAAAAGTAAAAATTGATTTACAGTACCTGAATAGTGCTGAGCCAGAAACGTTTTAACAGAGTGTAAGAATAAAACCTTGTAATACAAAATATCTGGTCAGGCCCCTTATATTTAATTTTCAGGTAAAAAAACAAAAGCGTTAATCAATGGATTTGGATAATTATTGTTCAGGAGGAGGAGCATGCTTAAGCCGAATACGTCAGACATGACAGTAAACAGAACATGGCATGGGAAATTCAATAGTTTTTATTCTATTTAACATAGCAAACATTACAAAACCATATGATCAGGAAAGTCACGGCACCTAACTAATGGGAAACAACATTAACATGTCCGTGGCCTGTGAAAAAGAATTAGCACTGGATTTTTTAATTCATGTCAGCACCCAAGTTCTCATATAATCATTTGTTCTAATGTAATATTATATGATTTGATTTATTATAATATTATATGAATACTATCGTATTGATTCAAATGAACTGACGGTGAAAGGCTGTGATGCAGTGCTTTTGATTTTATTACTGGAGAGGAGTCTGTTGCTTCCTCTCAGGACCATTAGATGTATGTACCTAAAGATTTTACCCAAGATCACAATCCTCTGCTATCATGTGTCTGAGGTGAACAAATAATTGTCAATTCACCTTTGAAAGCATAGCCTATATTGAGGTATATGACATCAGATGATGTGTTGTATCCTTTCTTTATTACAGGTATTCCACTTTTCCATATCTTCAGTATTAGATTTGATGACATAATGGGACAATGATGTGATCTATAAACTTATGTTCCGTACATACATAGAATGACTTAAATGCACCCATTCTATGATAAGCATTTCTTAAATGTCTGATTTAAATTTAATTTTGATATGTTATTTTGATATTTTCGGGGGGACATAAAGTAAGAATGTCAGGCTGATGATACAAGTATCCCTATATCATAATAAAGAAAACAGCCTCATAACAAGGATGAAACTCTTACAAAAAAAAGAATAACTATGAAACGAATTTTAAAAATGACAAATCTGTCATCATTTACTCACTTTCATGTCATTCCAAGCTTGTATGTCTTTCTTTCTACCGTGGAACAAAAAATACGATTTTTCGAAGAAAGTTGGTAACCAAAAAGTTTTGGTTTACACAGACTTTCATTGTATTATATATATATATATATATATACATATATATATATATATATACATATATATATATACATATATATATATATATATATATATATATATATATATATATATATATATACATATATATATATATATATATATATATATATATATATATATATACATATACATATATATATACATATACATATACATATATATATACATATACATATATATATATATATGTATATATATATATATATATATAATACAATGAAAGTCTGTGTAAACCAAAACTTTTTGGTTACCAACTTTCTTCGAAAAATCGTATTTTTTGTATATATACATATATATATATATCTTTTGTGTAAGACATGTGGTCCAAGCAACATGAAAATTAAAAAACAACAACATCAAAGAGTGAGTATCTATTAATAATTCATATTAACAATACATTTTACCTTGGAAATTGTTAAATTTACATTAAACAAAAGGATTTTCTTTCTCAATAGTAATCTGCCAAAAGGGAATACATGTACATGCAAGTGAATACACTGAGTGAAATATTTTCATCAGAATGGGTCGGGCCTTGAATTTGCATGTTCTGACAGTTGAAGTCAGAATAGCTTGACAACATGATTGATTTCTTAAGAATGTTCCCATTCACCCTCTTTAAAATGTATATCCCCATTACTGTCAAACCCAATCTGTTTCATTAGAAGTTACAACTACATTTTTAGAGACGGTGATCTGGTATTATGGAGAAAAATATACTGAAGAGATTTGTTTTTACTACATTCTGTCACATAAATCCATTCATTTGATGATTGATGGTTGTAGTTCAGGTACATGACATTTGAGTGCAAGAACAATGTTTGTCAGAAGAACTAAACGGAAAAGCAAACCTGATGAATGTTGTGGCGAATACACAAAGTAAACGAACACGAGAAAATTGCTTTAAGAGTTATTCTTTAATACCGTCACATATATGTATATACTAATGGTTGCATTTAAAAGAAGAAAAAGTTACAGCTTTTAGAAAAAACACTGTTATGACTGCCACATGATCAATACAAACAATCAGTTTACACTATAGTACAACAGTTGAAGAAAGATGTAATCTCTTTAAGCCACAAATCATTTTACATAGTTTTGAAGGTCAAGGGTGTGATAGCAGGTTTTTGAAGTCAATGGTTTTAATAAGCGTCCGGGCACATTCCACCTATTCACTGGAACTGGAAACCTGACACCATGGGATGCAGCAGGGCTATATAAGTCATAGTGGAAATTAGTTTAGATGTTTAATTTCGACATTGGCAGACATCCATTCACAGATCTTCTGAATTAGCCATGTCGGTCCGTCGCAGTAGTAAGAGGTTCACCACTCGGAGTGCGTTCGGGTCAGCTGGCCATGGTTCCTCTGGTGGACTGGTCACTTTTGGTGCACAAAACTATGGCAGCGCTGGGGGCTACGGTGCCCGCCTCTCCAGATCTTTGTCCACTTCATCCTTGACGACGGCTGTTAACGAGGTCAAGCTGTATCCCAACGAGAAGCAGACCATGCAGAACCTCAATGACCGACTGGCATCTTACCTGGAGCGGGTAACATATCTTCTATTGGTTAACTTGAAAATGTAACAGAACTTACATGAAGACAATTGAATCTGATCTTTTTCTGATGAATCCTGAGGAATGCTTTATAAAACACATATTTGTAAAAAATAAATAATAATAATTATATATATGTATATATGTTTAATATATATTTTAATATAACATTGTATATTAAAATACTAGTCATTGTCAAAGGTTGTTTATATATTAATTATATTTTTAACTATTTTACTTAATAAATGTTATCTTGTTAAATTCTGGCCAGAATCCCAAAAATACTAAATCATTTTTTTTTTTAATTGTATAAAATCGTATATTCACATTACTATAATATGCACATTATCTGAATATTCATTAATTAAAAGTAACAATTATTAATCATATTCTTCTTTTTTTGTCATTTCATTGCATTCTTAAATGTAGGGTTTAGCTGTTAATTTGACTATTTAGTAACACTGGAATGCATTTGGGTTACTGTATGTGGAGTTATTGTTTTATTTTCATATCCACCTGAGACCCAGAACAAAAAAGTACATTGTTTAGAGCATAAGAAACAAATGGAAAAACTATGTGATATGTTATTCATATGTTATGCTATGTCCACTTTAGTGGACTCCAGGACATGAAATGACATGTATAGACAAAAACAATGGTATTTTTTTCCATTCACCAATCAATTTTTAGGTTTCAGGATTTTTTAAAACCAAACTCTGTGTAAAGATAATTCTCAGCTGTGTTTAGAAAGACATAAGGGAATGAATTGATATACTTTATGCAATTTGTGGGTAAAATGTAGTCCCATTCAAAACAATGTATATGCATTGTATCTAATTTGCATATTAATGCGTTCTTGAGGCAACATGTAATGAAAAAAAAGTGTAAAAATGGGAGTAATAATTGGCAACATTCTCATAATAATATCTAATATTTCTGTCTCCCAAAATGCCTGATAAACAAGCTTTAAGTCCAGGTGTCCTCTAAGGTGGGACATGTATGAAATCAATGCCCTGTTTTGTAACAGAAAGCCATATTTTGATTAGAAACCCTGAGATGTTGATTTATGACAAACAATTTGAAAATAAGTCAAATTTAAATGATAATTACAAAATATTATCATATAAGAGTGCTGAATTCGATCACTAAATTAATGCTGTGAAACCACCACACATTTGGTATCTCTGAAAATCCCTGAATGTGCGCTTTACAGGACATCCAGGCTGTGACATGTATGCTGTCAGAGAAATTCACTAAAATATAATGTCCACTACAGTGTCTATTCCTGCGTCCCAGGGGGATATAATCAGTTATAATGGTTTTACTCTACATCTTTAGGCCTATTTAAGATAAAAATGTATTTCTAAATAATTCCTCAAATCAAAAGATGCAAGATTGAACATTGAAAACTGCGACATTCTACCTTGAGCAAAAGTTTTGTGTTTTGGACTTTGTCTTTAATTATTGTGCACGTTTTGTGTTTTAGGTGCGCACTTTAGAGCAGGCCAACAAGAAGCTCGAGCTGCAAATTAAGGAGTTTTATGACAACAAGAGCCCGATGCAGAGCATAAACATGAGTGGTTATTTGACAACCATTTCTGAGCTCAGCATACAGGTAGAGCTGCTGTCACTCATCAGAAAGATCACACCCCTGAAATAACTGAAATGGCATGTGATGAACCCTGCCTCACCTTATGCCATTATGCCATGTTTTGTGTTTCAAATATCACAAATACAACATGGCAGTCCTGTTTAGAACTGTTTAACATCAGTGTCTAGCTGTTAACAAAACCTCAAATCTGTCATTTTTTCTCTTTTTTTAATTCATCCAGATAGTTAGTTATTATGCTCATTGAAAGACTAACATCCCTAGATCAACCACACATTCTCATTTGTCCTTGAAAGATTCACAGTCATTTTGTGGAGAAAGCAAAGCTCCGTCTGAAGCTGGGCAACACCAAGCTCGCCACTGAAGATTTCCAATTGAAGTATGTGATGTGTAAAGCAATATTGCATTGAATGTTTACTGTTGGTTGAAATAGCATCCCGGACAGCAACATAGTATCGGTCCAGATCCGGCCCACATCTGGAACGTGTGGAACCCACGGTAACACTTTATTTTGATGGTCCCTTTTGAGCATTCTTGTAGCTATTAATAACTTTGCAACTACATGTCAACTAACTCTCATTAGAGTATTAGTAGACTGTCTGCTTAATATCGGCTAACTCTTTATTGTGATGGCCCTCCGACAGACATTCTACAGACTATAAGTAACTTTCAAATACATTTCAACTTCTTGTAACGCTACCCTACTAGTCTAATACTCTACTAACACTCTAATCAGAGTTAGTAAACATGTACGTGCAACGTTACTTATAGTCAACAGATTTTGTTAAAGGGACCAACAAAATAAAGTGAAACCGAATCCACATGTACCAGATGTGGGCCGGATCATGGCCGACACTATGTTGCGGTCTGGGATATGATCTTAAACTAGCATATGATCCTTTTCCTCCTTGGCTGTGGCAGGTATGAGACTGAACTGAACTTGCGTTCAGTTGTGGAAGCAGATTCGGCTCGACTGCAATGGATCCTGGGAGAGATGAAACTGTCCATTGGAGACCTGGAGAACCAGCTAACTGAACTGAACGAGGAGTTGCTGTACATGAAGAAGAGCCACGAGGAGGTCATCTTACCATTTCACTGCAATCATTTGGTCTTGAATTATTTCACAAGGGATTTTGGAAGACTAACGGCTCTTTCCCTCCTCTTCTTTCTCCACAGGATCTTCATTTGTTGCGAGAGAGGCAAAGCGGCTCTGTGAACGTGGAGATGGACTGTGCCGCTCAGTCAGATCTTGATAAGGAGCTGCAGGAGATGAGAGCTCAGTATGAGATGCTTATTGAGAAAAATCGCAGGGAAGCTGAAAGATGGTTCCAGGGCAAGGTGAGCCAGTAACACAAGTCTTCTCCTGCAAGAAAACAATATGCCAGACCTAGCAGAGGCGGGTGAACTTTTTTAAAGGATTTTAACATATAAAAAGAGTGCAATGTAATTCATTGTCTCTTTGCTTTAAAAAAAAAATCCTCAAATAATGATTGAGATGCCAGCTGTCTGATGGTATGCTTTAGAACAATTGATTGTATTGTCAGTAGGAATGTGATTGCGATATTCAAGTAATCGTTAAAGTCTTTCAGCTGTCAATGTTGACATATTTTGTTTTTGTCTGGCTTAGTAAATTGCATGGGCAGGAACTGCTAAAGCAAAGGTATTTTAATTCAGTCTATTAGATTCAACACACTCTCATAGCAATTTAAACCTATTGGCAAATTAGTCCAAATTTGTATGTATTCATACGCTTGCATTCAAATGTTTTCGTACAATCTGCTTACACCCGGCTGAGGGTTTGGAGGGGGGTTACGGGTGGACCTTTATGCTAATATTTATGTAGATCATCCATTTTCATATGACTCGAATTGTATAAATTTATACAAATTCGCCACCAGTTCTAATGTAAATTAGTTACATTGTCTCATGAGTTCGCCTTGGGTCATCAGTTCAGTCTGCACTAATACAATAATGATGAACTGAAATGTAGCCACACACAGTAGGCAATATTCAGAGTCCAACTGACCAGAACTACCTATTTTTTTTTTGTCATGTATTCCTCATTACTTTCTGGGTTTCAATATTTAGGCGGAGGGGTTGCTGACTCCCAGCTATACTGAAGTCAAGACATATCAGACTGAGCTCACTGATGTGAAGAGAACATTCCAGAGCCTGGAGATAGAACTACAGGGGGATCTCACAATGGTATAATCTTGCTCTTGCTCTTTCTGAAGCCGTAGCTTTCTCTTGGCAGGAGATAAACGAAGATCTCTGCTTATTTTTCATGATACAACAGTTAGTTCTGGTCTTCGAATGTGATTGGCTGAGCAGCGTTCGGCGTTCCAAGCCCTGATATATATAACAGTCCAGCAGCACTGTGACTACTCACTATTTGTGTCACTCCACTTGTCCGTGTCAAATCAAACAGCTTTCTAATGGTCAACGCAGCGAATCGACTATAGTGAACCAGATGAAAAATCTGCATGTCTTTTGCCCTAACACAAAATTCCAGATCGCGTAGATTTCTATTAAAATGAAAGGATGTTGTCACCAAGCAACAGTAGGCCTATGTCAAGTCAAGTCACCTTCATTTATATAGCGCTTTTAACAATATTGTTTCAAAGCAGCTTTACAGTGATAATAGGAAATTAAAGTAACAGAGATTGTTTTGGCTTTACAGCAGCTCTAGAATAAAGTTATTTTCCAGCTGAAGTTAGTTTTGATTGATTCACTTCCATTCAAAAATAGTTGAATTTTAAAGTTCTTATCAACAAACCTGTTCAGCCCAAAATCTACCAAACCGTAGGAATGATCTGCCTACTTGGGACTTTCCTACAGAAAACAGTATGTGAGACCAGTAGTATGTCTGAATTCTGAATTCAGTATTTTTAAAACAGTAGGTGAAAAGTGCCTGACTTACTTCTGGCTAGATTTGGAAGTGGGCTTCTGACTTTACTATCTCATGAGGCGACATAACTGATGCTGGGACAGTAGATCAAGTGACAGTGACACTGTGACAGCGTTTCATTTATAATGCTCATTTTCATATTATAGATGAACTTTAAACGGTTGCGAAGTAAGTTTCAAACCAAAAGTAGTATCTGACAATATGCAATTTCAAACACAGCCACTGTATTTATGAACGAGTCATTGAATTATTCATTCAATCGATCTGTTCAAAAACAGTAGGTAAATTCATTGTCGTGTGTTGCCCAGAGATGGAAAATTGTTCATTCTGCCGTGGCAATATATTATGTCTAAAATGTAAGTTGCTCAGTGTTCATTTCTTGTTTGTTGAACGACATAAAAGCATTATGACAATCACAATTGTGCCGTTACTCTGAATCATTTCCTGTCCCCTCTCTCTCAATATCCTAATCAATAAAAGTAGCTTTAAAAAACGTTTCAACCACTTAACATGGTTTATAATATGCCATTTCCCCTTGAGTAATCTCCCCATGCGATGTTCAATCATTTCTCCAGAAACAAAACCTGGAGCAGAGTTTGGCTGATGTGGGCACACGCTATACTGTCCAGCTGAGTCAGCTGCAATTTCAAATAGACCACCTGCAGGACGAGCTACAGAGACTCAATGCCAACATCCGACAACAGGCTACCGAGTACAATCTGCTGCTGGACATCAAGATGAGGCTGGAGATGGAGATCGCTGAATACAGGAGGCTGCTGGGAGGAGAAGCTCAAACGTACGTAGGACAGATTTATTTAAATTTGCTCTGTTCAGGTGCATTTGTGACGGGTTGTGAATGTCAGTTCAGTTGTTCTGTATCAGCTATGAGACCCAGGGTGTATCGTTGTGTTCTGTAGGACCGTCATAAGCACGTCTGAGTCTTCCATGACTCAAACTTCCATGACTAAAACCTCCATGACAGAGACAGACACAGTGACCAAAACAATGGAGATAAAGGAAGAGGAAGGTGAGTGAAATTAATGTTGGTGTTTATGTTGGCCCCACTATTTATGTTGGTCCCTTCATTCATTCAACATGGAGCAGAAATTAATGGAACTAGTAATAAATGTGTCTTTTGAACCCTTACAGAGTATAACCCTCACGTCCAGCGCAGAGTGAAGGTCATTGTGGAGGAGATCGTGGATGGCAAAGTTGTATCTTCTTCTGTTGAGGAGAATATCCAAGAAATTAGCTGAGAAGATAATGCAATAACAAAAATAATCTTATGTGGACTCTAATGACAAATGGTGTTTGATTTATTGTGTTTTGGATAATAGCCACCAGGTGTCGCTGTATATCAGTTAAACGATCAGCTATAGTCTAAATTAACTCAAGGTGAGGGTTGAAACTAAAGTAGAGTAAGAGATTGAGATAGCGACATGGTCAGTGTGAGGCAAAGAAGGTTTTTTTTTTTATTAAACAAAAATCAAATGTGAACATTGACACTCAGGAAATGGTTTTATTTGTGACAGTGAAAATAATGTTTATTAAAAAATACATAGGCCTACCCTGTTTATAATGTAACAAGGCTTAGAGTCAGTGAAAAACATGTTTAATAATGGACTTGTAATACAAATGATACCTGTTTTTTCATTTGAAACAATGACTCTTTATGCAAATTGTGCTATTGCTTCGCACACACTAAGGTTTAAAGGAAATTATTCTTTGCATTTGTTTTATATATATATATATATATATATATATATATATATATATATATATATATATATATATATATATATATATATATATAAAATAAAATAAACATTGTTCATGGCATCAGAACATGCGTCAGAGATTCAGTTGAGCAGCATGTCTAAATGTCTGACATATCACTATAAAAAATGAATCATGGGTCTTTATTAAAAATATTGTGTATATTTCATTAAGAAAATTGTGGTTCAGTGTTCTATAGAAAATATTGAGAACATTTCACTAAAAAAATCAAGAGATACATTTTCCTAATTATTTTAAGGAAACACAATTTTGAGGCTTGAATTGAGGAACCGATTAAGTTGATCAAATTAAGGAAAAATGGCTACCTATTTATTTTAAGAGAATTAGCTCAATTATGCGGTTTTATTTAGAGACACCATTGTTAGTTCCCAGCATGCTTTGCACATGTCTGGAAATGGAGAGGAAGTTATGTTTGACATTTGAAAGAGTTTCTATTTTGTTTTAGTTTTGATCGTTACCATTTTGTGCAGAAGAGTAGGGCTTATGGTTAGGTTGTGAATAACTGCATGTAATGACACTGAAACATGTTCCCTTTATCATAAAGTAAAAACTTTGCTGCAATGCCTGTGCACAGTGTGCGGTAACAAGTTTGATTCTGTGCTGTGATAGCAGTAAATAGTCTTTTAACAATACAATATAATAGAGGTGTACGATACCGCTAGATTTGGTATCGATCCGATACCAAGTAAATACAGGGCCAGTATCGCCGATACCGATACTGATACTTTTTAATAATTAAGGTGGATGCGTCTTCAACATAAATCTAAATGAATTTTCATGACTTTTAATCTGTTATTGTGATTTGCATTTTGGGTTATTAATCAGTTAAAATCAGTACTACAAAAGCTTTTGTTCAGAAACAACTTTTGGTTACTTCTGTTTTATTTAAATAAACAAAGTTACAAAATTATTACTTTACAAATATAAAAAATGTAAAAACAAATTCTCTTTTCAAGTAGCATGTTAACAAAAAATGTTTCTCCTCTTTAGTGCACTTCTTTTCAGGATTTTTTTCTTAAATAAACAAAGTCACAAAGTTTTACTTCACAACAAATATTATAAAAAATGTAAAACAAATTCTCTTTGTAAGATATAATGAGAATAAAATAACATTTCTCCTCTTTACTAGACTAGAAATGCGCGCGCGGCAGTCAGCGCGCGCCTGACTGACTGCTGGTGGTAGCGGTAGGGGTGAGTCACGTGACGGTATAACACAGGAGAGGGGGAGGAGAGCAGAGCACTCTTGGGAGGAGGATTACTGTAGAGAGCTTGCTCTGCTCTGTGACAGCAGCAGCATTTTGACAAACACGGTCAGGTCGCAAAACGAGAGAAACTGAAACTTAAGTATCGATATTTTCACGTTGGTATCGATCAATACCGATACCAACGTTGGTATCGATATTATCGATATTAGTATCGATCTGCCACCTCTACAATATAACTCAAAGTCAAATATAAACAGGTTATTTCCATTCACTCTATTTTAGAGCGTCAACTTAAAAATATTAAATTCATTGTGTCATAGACACATAATTTAGGGGATTTTACATGATGTATTTAGGTAGATTACATGAAAGAAATCGAGCCTTAAATACTCAAAAATATTTTGTGTAACATGCCATCTTTTTTTTAGTAAAATCAGTAACATTTTTTTTGTACTCCAGTGTACTCCTCTACAAACGCACTAGGTGTCATAATACATCCATTATATGTTCTGTGATAGTAATGTAATTTCTGTCATGCAGCAGCCTACATTTTCATATCCTTATCGTATATTAGATAAAATACTAAATTCACAGTTTGTAAAGATGGTAAATAAAAGTATCAAAATTAAGTGTACATGAGTTTAAAGAAAAGCACTATTTTAATTTGAGTGAATGTTGCCATTTTTGTCATGCCCGTGTGCTTTGGCTATGACGGGAAAAACCGACAATTTACTAATAAATATTTCAGTTTTTGCAGCCTTTTTAATCAAAATGTTTCAAACACAACATTTGTGATTAATTGTTTGTGTGTGTGTGTGTGTGGTTGAGGTAGGGGACATATAGGTTATGGAGACAAAATGTAAAGATAAAGATGGCAATATCCTTGTCCTTGTAAAGGCATTCTTTTGTCCCCATGAGGAAAACCGCTTAAAAATCATACTGTGATGTAAAAATGCAGACATTTTTCTGTAATGGGTAGGCTAGGCAAGGCAAGACAAGTATTTATATAGCACATTTCATACACAATGGTAATTCAAAGTGCTTTACATAGAATAAATTAAAATCAAAAGAAATAAGAACCCTTGGTATTTATAGCTGATGGGATCCTAATGATCTGAGTGATCTTTTGGGTTTATATTCAGTGAGCATATCTGCAATATATTGAGGTCCTAGGCAATTGAATGATTTATATACCAGTTATAATACTTTAAAATCAATCCTAAATGTAACTGGGAACCAGTGTGAGCTTAGGACTGGTGTGATATGTTCTTTTTAGGAAGGCCAGTGAGGAGTCCATTACAATAATCCACCCTGCTGGTGATGAAAGCATGCACAGGTTTCTCTAAGTCTTTACTGGAAGCAAAGCATCTAATTCTTGCAATATTTTTCAGATGATAGTATGCTGATTTAGTTATTGCTTTGACATTACTACTGAAACTAAGGTCTGACTCTAGAGATACACCAATATTCCTGACTTGATTTTTACTTGTTAGACCAGTTAAGGTATGCATTCACCTTGAGAACTTCATCTTTGTTTCCAAACGCGATGACTTCAGTTTTGTCTTTGTTTAAATGAAGAAAGTTTTGGCACATCCAACCGTTTACTTCATCAATGCATTGACACAGGGAGTCAATGGGGCTGTAGTCGTTAGGCGATAGGGCTAAGTAGAGCTGTGTGTCGTCTGCATAGCTGTGGTAAGCAATTTGGTTCTTTCTCATTATTTGGCTCAGTGGGAGCATATACAGGTTGAACAGGAGTGGCGCAAGAATTGAGCCTTGAGGGACTCTGCATGTCATGGATGTCCACTGAACGATGATCTGAACCATTTTAGGACTAGCCCAGAAAGCCCCACCCAGTTTTCCAGCCTGTCAAGAAGAATGTTGTGATTGACCGTGTCAAATGCAGCACTGAGGTCGAGTAGTACCAGTACTGATAATTTGCCTGTATCAGTATTTAAGCAAATATTGTTTATGATCTTTATGAGTGCTGTCTCTGTGCTGTGATCCGGTCGGAAACCAGATTGAAAATTGTCAAAGTATCCAACTTTTTCAATGATCTTAAGGAAGATTTGAGATCGGTCTATAGTTGCTTAATATGGTCTTATCCAGATTGCTATTTTTCAGGAGGGGCTTGACAGCTGCAGTTTTCAGGGAGTTTGGAAAACTCCCAGAGAGAAGTGAGGCATTTACCACTTCTAGGAGATCTGCTTCTAAACAGTTTAACACACTTTTGAAAAAAGATGTGGGAAGTGCGTCAAGGGCGCAGGTTAATGTTTTAAGGTGCTGTTTCTTGCAAAATTTTGCCATCAATTTCTTCAAAATCAGACATAGTAACTACTTTCTCAGGTTGTTGTCTGATCTGTCTGACCCCAGAGCAACTCAAGTATTTGCTGATCACCTTTCTGATATTATTGATTTTCTCAGAGAAGAAGGAAGTAAACTCACTTCACTTGCTGTCTGAGAGCATTTCTCTGGGATTGTGACTTGGGGGGTTTGTGAGTCTCTCCACAGTAGCTAAAAGAGTGCGTGTGATGTTTAAGTTGCTGTTTATAATATTCAAGAAGAAAGTCTGTCTAGCTTTGCCTAGTTCCATATTAAAAGCATGGATGCTGTCTTTATAGATGTTATAATAGACTACAAGTTTTGTCTTTCGCCACATGCGCTCTGCTTTTCTGCATTGTCTTTTCATATTTTGTACTGCTGTTGAGTTTCTCCAAGGTGCTTTTTGATATAGCCTTCATAAATAGTTCACTAGTGTTGTCATTTAAGCATCTCTTCTTGACAGACACAGATAGCTTCAATGCCAGGAGAGATCAATATATCAAAGAAAATACAGAAATGATCAGACAGTGCTACATCCTTAATAACAATCGATGAAATGTTTAGACCCTTACTGATAAGTAAATCTAGAGTGTGTCCACCATTGTGTGTGGGACCATGTACATGTTGAGTCAGATCAAAAGTTTTTAAAACAGTTTTGATTTCTTTTGCCATATTGGTTTCTGCATTATGTGAATGTTAAAATATGCAAAATGGCAAAACAGTCAAACTCTGAGGTAATTGTTGATAACAGTTCTGTAAAGTCCTCAGCAAAGGCTGGAGAGTATTTTGGAGGCCTGTAAATAATGATACAGTAAGTAAAATGCACCTTTTAACAAAACACCCAAATATTCGAAAGACAGGTAATTCCCAAATGATATTTGCTTAAATTGATAGACATCTTTAAAAAGAGCTGCTACACCCCCACCTATCCTATCCGCTCTGCAGACACTCAAAACAGTAAAGGTGAGTGGATGTTTCATTGAGGACTGTTGCACTGCAGCTGTCTTCTAGCCAAGTTTCATTTAGAAACATAAAATCCAGGTTGTTTGTGGTTATTAAGTCGTTGACTAGAAGTGATTTATTTTTAAGTAAGCGGATGTTTAAAAAAAGGGCAAACTTAACAGTCTTACTTATTGTCCCTACAGCAATCTTAGTTTGACGTATAATAGTCACCCAATTAGATGTTTGCTGTACGGCTTTTGAAGGCCTTAGACTTTCTGTCATATAATAGAACAGCAATAGAGAAAGATACAGGCACACTGGGTTCCCGCTTGTTCTGTAAACAATTGAGAAAGGGACTGTTATCATAGCGGGGACCCGACACATATCACTGAGAGCTGGTATGTTTAGGGTTAGGGTAGGGGAATCTTTTTTTGGTCTCCGTTTGGAAAGCTTATCATAGTAATCAAATGAATGATGTGTTTTGAAAGTGTAAAATTGCAGAAAGTTTTCTGTGATGGTTATAGGTTTGGGGGTAGGGGATATACAGTATTAGATTAGAATATAGTTTGTACAGTATAAAAATCATGTCTAAGGAAAGTCCCCATAAAACATGTGTCTGTGTGTGTGTGTGTTTGTGTGTGTTCCTTAATTTCACCTTCCATCTTCTTACAATCTTATCCTGTAAGTAATATTCATTTAACAAACAAAAACCTTAATGACATCATCATCCAGGAAGTGACTTCGGTTGGAAAACAACAGCACAAACATCAGTAAGTACAGTGTGATGTTTTGTGGTAATGAGGGTTATTTTACACCTTAAAACATTCCTTCTGCTACAGTTAAAGAATATTACCAAAATCTCCAAAGATGGGTACAAAATATCAACATTAAGTTGACACCCTTGTGTAAGGCATAACTGTAAAAATCTCGCTGGGCAATCGCTGCTATGTACCTGAGTAAAAACTATTTCTGCTAAACATTTGTATAAAACCTTTTTAAATTACACATGTTAAAAATGAAAAAAAGTTTGAATGTTATGTCATTTTAAATTATGTTTTATTAACAAGGTTCGGGAGGAGCAGGTGCAGATAATTAACCCAATTAGCACAAGTGGAGATAAATTAGTAATCAACTCAGGACAAGATAAATAACAGCAGAACCCACCTTTGTTCCTTGACAGTTTATCAGCATCCCACCTCCACCCCATCTCCTTACTTTTAGTTCCATCTACTCTTACCAACGGGGGGAGTACTCTGGGTTCGGGCAGAAATTCCGAGCTCAGAGCCCTCCACCCGGACAGCACGCCAAGTACGCATAACCTTTACCGTGATAATTATATGTAGATGTGAACTCATGAACATGCTGTCAAAAACATTATGAAGAATATTAATTAGGGCCGGGACTTTAACGCGTTAATTAAGATTAATTAACTACAGACTTTAACGCGTTAATTAATTACACAAATTATTTTTAATCGCACTTATTTTTGCACCGCGGAACGTTTCTCACTGGATGAGTTTCGGCGGACCGATTATACTGGCGCACCAACTAGCGTTCATGACGAAGAAGCTGACGAGATCGCTTTGGTTGGCCGGTGAATGGGAAATTTTGTTACAAAAACGAACGGATGGAAGCGTCGATAAGAGCATGGTTGTGTGCAAGCTATGCAACAAGGAATTCGCTATTGCTATTACTGTAGCAATATGCTATTGCTACACTTAACGGCAAAAAACACTGGTCTGCTGGACTTGGTTGAACAAAAATAAACTATTTTGTTGCTTAAGCTTATGTATTCAGTCATTATTCAATGGTATACTAAAAATCCATGTGAAAAAAATTACTTCTCACTGTTCTCAGGTAAAATATTTATGCAATTAAAATGCGATTAATTTCGATTAATTAATTACAAAGCCTCTAATTAATTAGATTAATTTTTTTAATCGAGTCCCGGCCCTAATATTAATTTGTAGTATTAAAGGATGTAATATAAATTGGCTAATTTAATTAAATACCTTTTAAGTCCATAATCTTTTAATGTTTTACATATTAAGGGATTAAATCCAAAGGATTACACAAAGATAAAGATAAAGGGTTTGGATGGTGGTTAGATAAATTCTAAATGTGGTGTTAAAATAATACACTTTAGATAATATTTCTGAATATGTGATAGAGCGGGACCAGGTTTCATTTTGCATTCACAACCTGCTTGAATTCAAGTAAATCATTAAAGGTAAAAAAAGAAAATAACATTCTTGCAAAGATGAAAGAAGTGGAATGAAGTAGAATTTATTTTATTCTATATATATTCCAGCCCGTTCTCATCCCAAGGCGTCATACATGTGGCGCTTTTGACATTTCGTCGAAATCTTACGCACATGGCATCCTTTAGCGTCAATATGAGACGCAGATCCCAAGGCGTCATTACTGTAACCCTACCCCAGACCTAAACCTACCCATAACAGTGTGTGTTATATTGACGCTGAAGGATGCCATGTGCGTAAGATTTCTACGAAATGTCATATGGCGTCACCTATATGACGCCAAAGGATGAGAATGTGTATTCTGTGCACTGGTTAACTGTTTTTTGATAAATGAGGCAGGAATAAAAACCTTTTGCACAATGATAAACAAGTCTTCTAACTTTCAGCTTTCATAATCGGTATAGAAGAGCTCCTCGGTATAGAAGAGCTCTTGTGACTATTATTTATCTCATTTCTGATTTATACCTTTACAAACATTATTGAGTTTCTCTTAAAGCATATTTTGTTTTGGCCCTGGCCGTCTTAATTTTGTTATATAATGGGTGTAGAGATATTAGAGGCCAGATGTTCCAATGTCTCTTCCCATTTTTTCTTTCACAATGAGCTGAATGGGCGTTGAAAGAATAAAGGCTTGTGGTTGACATCTTTTTAAACAGTTGTCAATTTTAAATGACTTAATGAACATTATCAACGTAAAGTGACTTATCTTCAGGCCCTTGGCTAAAAAGCTCTGAGATGGCATCAGATTGATAAATGAGTCACCAGTGAGAACTAGTTTTGTCAAGTTCATTCAAGCTCTCACACTTAGTAAGAGGTAAGATGCCACACCCATGACAGACTCACTATCAACACAGCTGCTCTGCCTCACAGGCAAACCAAAATGATCTATGAAGCCATGACATTTTCTCATAGTCCTCAAAGATCATTCAGATCGTTCAGTTTACAACAGGGCCGGAGTGGGACTCATTTTCAGCCCTGGAGTTTCATGCCTTACTTTAGTTCCCGTCTGACTATATTAAAATAATGTAATTGAAACCTCTGCATATAAGTCTGCAATAGTGCAGTGTTCTGTACAGCCTTGTTATTCATTGTATTTTAAAAATATATAAATTTCTATTCAGTGCAATAGCCGTATACTGGGTTTTATAAATACAGAGGTCCAAAAAGTGATCTTGGGGGTTCGGGGGCATATGCCCACCCAGACAAGTGAAGTAATAGTGAAAAGTCCCAGTGCTGATACATGGGGAAATATAAACACATTCGAGGTATACACATATATATATGTGTACAATAACAATGGCAATATATTATATACGTTGTTAAATTAAGCTTATTTTTACACTGATGATCATCATTGGCAAAGAACATATGTATGTCTGTGTTAAATAGGAATCTATTGTAATAAAGTTATTCTCAATCTGGGCACATATGCAATAGGCTATTCCTCTGCTCTCATTTCTCATCTCCATCTTCTCTCATTCTTCTTTTCTCAGTCTGTTTATCTTTAGGTTACAAATCTCCCCTTCCCGAAGCTGAGTTTTGATTGATACAGTCTTTACAAACTGATTATTTCTTTCGGTCGTTTAAAACTTCTGTCGTAATTAAAACAGCTGTTAACGTAGTTTAGCCACTTGCATCTTATCTCGTGAAGCGCCGCGTTGGGATTCACGCGCGGCCGCGGCTCGAGCTTCTGTGAACATAAATCCCGCTTGCTTTGATCGGTCATCTCAAACATTTTGCCATTGCCGACGAGCGGTGTTTTAATACTGAAGCAGCTCAGATTATGAGGTCGGTTATCCTCGCGATATGCAAATCATTGCAGCACCAAATTAGAGTTAATATTAGGCAATTATTTCACAACGTTCAATATACACTCTCAAAAATATACACTCAGAAAGCTGTGACTGGAGCCTATACGTAAAGCATTCAACCCAGTGCCATGACAACACCGGCCCTCCTGGCCAATAAAACAGACCGGCCCACCGGGAATTCTCCCGGTGCTCCCGATTAGCCAATCCGGGCCTGGTTTACAACGGAAATCAGTCATTTTGGTTCAGATTACAAATCCTTTGCTTGTGTAGTTCATAAACAACACACATCACCCAATATTTGAATGATCACACAGTGGGTCATTTAACCATATGGAACTATGCATGTCTTTTGTCTGTCAAATGGATTCAAATTTACATAATTTCTTATTTTCATGTACAGGGATTTGCAAACTTTGTATTGTCACCCGAAACTTTTTGACATGATATATTTAACTTGAAGTATACCCTCTGAGATTTTTAACGTAATAAGTTAATAGTTAATTCAATAATCTAACAACACATCTGCGTGGTTCTCCGAAGTCAGTTAAAGGTCACAATTTTCAAAATTAGAATAATTTTGTCAGATTGATAATACCTTAAATAAGTATAGTATTTGGTTATTTTATCTTATTTAAAATAAATAAAATATTTTCCTCATATTTGGATGGTTTAATTGAACTTGCAGTCTTTAAAACGTTAAAAACACTTCATTTTGGCCACTACCATGTTTGTTAATCTAATTCAGCTGGCATATTTTGTATTGCTTCTTTTAAGGTTAATTTTTTTTTTCTTTTGCAACTATTGGTATTGGATTTGATGTTGCCCTAAGACCCACTTTGTCATTGTCTCCTTTTATTTCTTAGCCTTTTCTTTATCATTAATTTTTAATTTAAACATGCTGAATATTTAATTGAATTAAATTTCATTTCATTTCATTTCATTTCATTTCATTTCATTTAGCCATTTTTGGTGCCCAGAACATAGGAAAAGTAAAATATTTGAATACACTTGCTTCAAATGATCTTTAATCATGCATCTGAACAGTTAATCCTCTCAACAATAGACTGAAAAAACCACCCTTGGTTCTTGCATGAATTGTGCTTGTTGTGCATGACAGGTCAAATCCTTGAAAAAACATGTTCAGATCATGAGAAATGAAAAACTCTGAGACCAGTTATCACCAAAGGTGTATCATTTTTATTTTTATATTTATAATTATTTGTATCTTTATAGCGCTTTATACAAAATAGCATGTGTTTATATTAAATTTGATATGAGATTATGTGAACACCCCCTTCTAATTAACGGTTTGGTTAGGCTCATGATTCCAGTATATACAAATCTTAATGCTAGTAAATACAATGTCACCCATGGGCTTCCAACTGTCAATGTTTTGTTTCACAAAGCAATGTCCATAAAATCAAGAAGAACTGGTCAGGCCTGCATAAATCCCACACTTGAACTCCATTGATCACCTTTGTGATGAAATGCAACGCTGACTTCGAGCTGTCACAAAAAAAAACCAATGCCTGACCTATATGCTTTGTGTCTTAATGGGAGCAAATCCCTGCATCCATGTTCCAACATCTATGTGAAGCCTTCCCAGAAGAGAAAACGCAGTTAGGGAGGAGCTGTAATGCCCATGTTTTCAAATCAAATGTTTAGAAAGCAGATAAGGGTGTGGACGGTGTGGTGATCAGATATCCACTTACTTTTGGTCATATCTCTAAGTGGATTTTTGATTCTACATCTATGGTATTAGAACAGCCTCTTGTGTTGGGTCCTTACGGAGCCTCTAAAGATGATGGTATAAAAAAAAGACATGGTAAACAGCGCTTTTGCGTTCACTCACAACTTTTGCATTCACTTGCAAACCTTTTGCGTGAGAACACAAATATTTGCGAGAGAATACAAATTTTCTCATGGAAACGCAATGGGGACGCAGAACCCGGTGTCTGAGGGTGTATCCCAATTCACTTACTTATGACCTATTCTGTGCAGTTTTGTAGCATAAATAGTGTGAGTGTAGAAAATTACAAAAACAAAAAGTACACTTTAAATACACAGATTCACGGATCAGAATGGGCGTGGCTTAGCGTATAAAAGAAGGGGCTGTAGGCTGAAATCCCTGGTTTTCGTCGACTGAAGCGAAGTCGCTCGCTATCATTTCCAGACAGTTTATGTGAAAACACTTCTCTTGGTCTGACCACTGGCCAAGTTGGACGCGTCTGTCGAAATGACTTTTCGATGAGAGATGGTTCCCATCATCACTCCCTGCTGGTACCAGTCGGCTACTAACCAGGGCTGCAGAGCCGCTATGCAGGTCTGAGTCACTCTGATTTTCTGGCTGCCAGAAACCCAGGCTCGGCGAGACGCGCGAGCATTCAACCATAGCGCTTTATACAAAATAGCATGTGTTTATATTAAATTTGATATGAGATTATGTGAACACCCCCTTCTAATTAACGGTTTGGTTAGGCTCATGATTCCAGTATAGACAAATCTTAATGCTAGTAAATACAATGTCATCCATGGGCTTCCAACTGTCAATGTTTTGTTTCACAAAGCAATGTCCATAAAATCAAGAAGAACTGGTCAAGCCTGCATAAATCCCACACTTGAACTCCATTGATCACCTTTGTGATGAAATGCAACGCTGACTTCGAGCTGTCACAAAAAAAAACCAATGCCTGACCTATATGCTTTGTGTCTTAATGGGAGCAAATCCCTGCATCCATGTTCCAACATCTATGTAAAGCCTTGGAGCTGGAGCGGGCGCATGCGCAGTAGGCCCAGCTGGAGCACCGCTGCCACCGAGGCCATACAGCCCAGCATCCTTTGAAACGTTTTCAAAGGGAGAAAGCTACCCTTCTGGAAAGACGCGGCTAGGCGGCGAACACGGCGCGCGCGCTGTGTCGACAACCGTGCCGTCATGGCCACAGAATTCAGTTCTATTCATAAAAAGGAAATTGACTGACTGGGCATTAATGAGCTCTTGGTCCAGTTGACCGTGAGACCCAAGCTTTCCAGGTGACTGAGAAGCACTTCTGTAAGCGTGAGCGCGGGCACGAGACTTACAAGTGTATTTGATGCCCCGATCATAACGGATGGGGAGCGTCTTATCAATGCCCTGCGTTTTGTGATAACTTTTAAACGCGCAGGCCGCGCCCGGGGGGTGGTGTGTGTTAGTAAGCGTGAGCGCTCTCCGGCGGGCACGAGACTTACATTCATAACCTGTTTTATCGACCGTGTAACAGAGCGGGCAGATAGTGGGCACAAACCTGTGGACACATTTCTTATATTCAACACTCGAGCGGCTTTTCTGCGCTTTATGAGAGTGTGCTCTGTGAGTGACACGAGATTTGATGTGCTTGTGTGTAGGGGTGAACACTGGGGCGTGGGCACTTTCACTACATTTAAAACACCAACGGCGTGAGCCGGACCAGACATTATACTCTTTTTGAGATTTCTCTGGGTCACCGTGAAAACGGCGTTTGTGTGCAGGCGAGAGGGTAAATGAACCGGCTCGTTGGCTGGCAAATTAACCACTGCAGTAGCCTGTTTGAAGGGGACTGTCAGGGAAATAACCTTTGACGGCGGTCCGGCCGCAGCGGGACGCGCGCGTCCTTTCTCTTTCTCGGTTAGAACGGCTTCGTGTGCTCAGACTTCAACGTAACCTTTTGTCGAGGCCCTCTGGGGGGCGGCGGTCTGTGACTGCTGTCTGAGCGCGACCTAGGGCGGCCGCCCTGGCGTTGCTGCGAAGGCTGGGGCTGTGCTGGACACTGGGTGCTTGTTCGCACCGGAGGCTGGCTCTGTCTCTCGCGAGAGCGGCCTGTGGCGGAGCTCGAGCGTCGCGGCAGGAAGAGGTTCATGGCCTGCGTGGTCTTCTGTACCTCCGAAAAATGGTCAACGATCCCGTTCACCGCTGGGCCGAAGAGACCAGTAGGGGAGAGCGGTGCGTTCATGAAGGTGGCGCGCTCAGCCTCTCTCATATCCGCAAGCGTTAACCAGACGTGCCTCTCTGTCACAGTCAACGCGGCCATGGCTCGTCCGATCAGTTCAGATCAGTAACAGCAGCTGGGTCCTGGCCCTTCTCGTCCCATTCACGGAGTAGGTCGGCTTGCAGGATTTGTAAAAACCGCCATGGAGTGGAAAGCAGACGCGGCCTGGCCGGAGGCGGCATATGCGCGGCCGACCAAGGACGTGGATCTGCATGCTTTAGACTGGAGGGCTGACCTTGACCGTCATCTCGCGGAGGGCGGACAAAGGTGCGCTGCGACCAAGGTTATAATCGTTAACGAAAACGAACAAAAAAACGAAAATTGGGGGAAAAAAAACATTGTCGTTAACTGAAATAAAAATAAAAACGAGGCATTACAAAAAAACGATAACTAACTAAAACTGTAATGCATGTTTGGCAAAACTAACTAAAATAAAATTAAATTATTGAGTAAATGTCATTAGTTTTCGTCTTTGTCGATGTCTTTCATAGAGCAAATAACTTAAGAGCAGCGTATTCGTTCAGCTGCATTTCCTTTCCCTGCTCTTCCTCCGTCTCTGTCACTCACGCGTCTCTCTCACATACACGCGTGCACACACACACACACACACACACACACACACAGCCCCATCCCCTCCCCTCCCCCAATTGCACACCGCGTCTCCATGAAAACGAGTGTTCGTTGAAAGCAAGTTTGCGAAAGGTTTGTATCTCGTGAACACCTTTACACAATCACACATTAAAAAGTGCTATAAAAAATATTTTTAATTCTGAATACAATTTTGTCATGAAGCGATTGCGCCTTCTTTAGAAAGTTATAGTCGCAAGTTTGAGGTAAAAAGCAGTTGGGTTGTCGATGTCAAAACACTATATAAGCTGTGATTCAAATATTAATGTTATGTCATTATTTTACTCTTACACTGAATGTTTGCCGCTTCAATCCAGATGATTAGGGCGGGGAGAGCGGTGCACAACGTAACGCTTTTTGACTTTCTCAGTTTGTATCTACTTAGGGTTTAGAGTATTTATTTTTCCCACATTAATTTCCCACATGTCTAGTACAATTATGTGGTTTTGTTTTATTAATACAGTGTATACTTTTTTCTTGATTTACCCCGAAAGAATGGAAGTAAAATGTGACAACATGCCCCATAGACATGACAACATGCCCCATACATTATAACGTGAGGGGCACATTAACATGACCATATGACAGCTTAAAATGCTATCTGATCTAATCAAATCTAAAATACAATTATTAGGCATTTTTTTAATAATTGAAAAAAAAACTTTTTTAAGTTTGACAACAAACACACTGGAAAACACAGCTATACACCATACTTCAAAACAAAATAATAATGAATAATTTCTTAACATTGACTCTCAGTCTTTATTTACATGTTCCTCATGTTTTTTTCCATAGAATTCATAAAAGTATAGAATATAATAGCATATTTCTAATAGGGACACATTGTAACGCAGTGTTACAACATGCCCCAACTGCACAACTGGTTTAAACCCTGCTAGTGTCTTCTGCTAGTTAGCGAAGCATTAAATAACCATATCAACTGTTAAACAACAGATTGGAGATTAAAATAATATCAGGTTTGTCTAATTTTAAATAAATACAAAAAATAGAGATGAAAAATTTACATTAGTAAGAAATGTACTTTTGCTATGGTTAAATACATGTTCAGTGATATCTTACAAAGATTTCTGAATTTTGGCGCAATTTTTTCTCTATATAGTGTTGAAATGGCAACTAGTAAATACACAAAGTTTCGTCATGCTGGCATGTGTGGAAGTATTTAAAACAAGTGTGTTCCAACTGGCCCAGCGTTACGTTGTGCCCCGCGCTCCCCTATTGGTAAATTTAGTATAGGGTGTGAAAATTGTACAGCTGTAAATTTTGTATAGAAGATTTTGTAAGAGGTAAAGAGATTGAGCTCCTGACACTCTGACAGCAATGTCTTGTGTGGCTCAAAAATGTGTTGAATACATGCTGTTCATGTGTGTCTTCTGTAGTCTGTTGGCTATTTAGGTTTTTTTCTGGCATAAGTCACTTACACATTTTGCACTTACTGCGGAGTCTTGTGTAGACTATTTACATATTTGTGCCCATATCTACATTTTATGTAGCCACTGGTGTTATTGTTGAATACATTTTCTAAAATTGTATGTTTTTGTTGAGTTATTATTACACAATAGTTTTTTCAGACCTTTTTGAATCTTGCCCCTGACAAATAACCCAAATCACAAAAAAAGACTAAAACTAACACTAAAACTAATAAAAACTAAACTAAAACTAAGCATTTTCAAAAAATAAAAACTAAACTAAACTAGCAAACCCACTTTAAAAACTAATTAAAACTAAACTGAATTTAAAAACAAAAAGTCAAAACGAAATAAAAATAAAAGCTAATGAAAAATGCAAAACTATAATAACCTTGGCTGCGACCGCCTCTTCCACAGGAGGAATCGTCGTGTATCCTCTCTCGGCGGCGCCGTCCACTTGGGAGAGCGACGCGGAGGTTGAAGCCTCGAAGAGAAGGGTGTGTTCCACGACTTAGTCAACTCCGTGTGAAGCTCCGGTAGAAACGGAGCAGGCCTGCTCGCTGGGGCTGAACGGCGGCGACTTTGCAGGAAACATCCGTCGAGCCTGTTCGGCGTGGGTTCCTTCGGCGGCGACCACTCGAGCCCGAGTCGGTCAACCGCCTGCGTCAGCAGACGCATCAGCTCCGCATCAGCTCCAGCACGGGTACGGCCGGATTCCTGGATCGACGAGGCGGCGGAGTTTAGAGACCACTCCTCGCTATCCAATGCCAGGATGGAGCAGCAGTCTCTAGTGGCGTGTCCTTCGGCCTCATCCTCAGACGCGACGGCAGTGAGGCTCATGAGCGGCAGCTGCGCGTCGGTGAAGGGAGGCGGGGAAGGTGAGGGCGAGGCTCGAGGGAGGTTTTCCAGCGAGCGCGTCGCTGTGGCCACGGGTTCCGGCTGCCTCTGGGAACGGCGCTTCTTCTTGCGCGGTCCCACGAAGGGCGGAGTGACTGTTCCGGGTTGAAGGCTTCGAGTCGAGCCCGCAGGGTCGACAGCGGAAGCGCTTCGCAGAACTCGCAGCCCCCGGACGCGAGGGCGAGCTCTGCGTGTTCAAGGCCCAGGCAGAGAGCACAGATCACGTGGCGGTCTCCGATGCTGAGCGTGGCCCTGCACGAGCCACAGGAAGTGCGAGGCATCTTGAAAAAGACGCTCGCTGCTCTTTTAGAAGTAGAGAATACAATTTATGGCAATGAAAAAAGGATACGTCGCCGGATAGCGTAGCTCGCACGGAGGGCTGAAGGTGGCGAAGACGGCCGGCTTCCTCAGCGCTGTCCTAAGCTGGCTGTTCGCTGTTCGACGGCGGCGGCGGCTTCTCTCAGATCCAGCGATGCGAAAGGCTTCGCTGAAGAGACGAAAATCAGGGATTTCAGCCTACAGCCCCTTCTTTTATACGCTAAGCCACGCCCATTCTGGCGGGCTATGATGCTATGAAGGCGTGGGCGCCCTTCATTGGGCGTGACGTCGCACGGGGCTCACTGGTAGGCTGCAGCAGATGAGATGCACGCAAGACTGCCTGCTCTAGGTCTGCTAGCTGCTGCACTGCGTTGACAATGAATACAAAATTAAGGATAATTTTTTGGCTTCAATATCTCGAGAAGATGAATCTTTCCCATAGCGTAAGCTAAACTTACGCAACACGAGAGAACCTCTCGTAAGAGAACCAAAGAATATAGTTCTGATGTGGATCAAGAGATTGTTGAGCATCACAAAATAGAAAGTGGCTGTTAGAAAATAGCTAAAGAATTGAAAGAATTGAATCCCCATTTTGACCATCAGGGCAATAATTAAGAAGTTCCAATCAACTAAAGATGTTTCGAATCTGCCAGGAAGAGGACGTGTGTCTATATTGCCTTAATGTACGGTGAGGATGAAAGTTTGAGTGGCCAAAGACTCTTCAAGGATCACAGAGGGAGAATTTCAGAGATTAGTTGAGTCTTGGAGTCAGAAAGCCTATAAAAAAAAATCAAACAACCCCTACATCACCACATGTTGTTTGGGAGGGTTTCAAGAAAAATCTTCCTCGCTCATCCAAAAACAAACTCCAGCAAATTCAGTTGTCAGACACGACTGGAACTTCAAACGGCACAGGGTTCTGTGGTCAGATGAAACTAAAAAAAGAGCTTTCTCGCAGCAAACACGCTAGATGGGTTTGGTGAACACAAGGATAGAAAGTACCCCATGTGTACAATTTAATAAACCGTTGGATCTTTAATGTTGTGGGCATATTTTTCTGCTGGAGAAGAAATTTTTCATTTTTCATTGTGGATTCTATCAAATATCAACAGATAAAAAATCAAAACCTGACGCCTTCTGCTAGAAATCTTATAATGGTGCGTGGTTGGATCTTCCATCAGGATAGTGATCCAAAACAAACATCAAAATCAACAGAAAAATTTGTTACGGAGCACAAAATGAAGCTTCTGCCATGACCGTCCCAGTTCCCTGACCTGATGAGTGGAGTGAACTGGAGAGAAGAAGCACCAACATGGATCTGGGAATCTGAAGGATCTGGAGAGATTCTGTATGGAGGAATGGTCTCTGATCTCTTGTCAGGTGTTCTCCAAACTCATCAGGCATTATAGGAGAATACTCAGAGCTGTTATCTTGTCAAAAGGAGATTGCAAAAAGTATTTCATAAAAGCGTGTTTTGGAGAAAAACATTTATTTCATAATGTGATTTCCCCCCCACTTTTAATTATTTTACTTCAATGAAAGGTTTGATAAACGATGCAGATTTATTTTTTACAGACAGTTTTGATCATATTTACCAGCGGTGCCATTCATTCTGAGCATGACTCTATGTAACGAGATGCTGTGTCGTGTTGCCATGCATATTGTTATAATACTGCTGGATCTTATGCTGCAGTAACACAGGGTTTGTGATATGAATGTATTAATGGAACAACATAATGTTAGATCAGTGAATCAGGCTATTTCATGATGATTATAAAGCCATCAACAGGTAACCACCATCACCTGATCTCGTTTGACTTTAGCTTTCTTTGCTGCTGCAAATATGTTTAACAATCACACTGTCACAGCAGCCAAAAAAGACGAAAGCTATAATAAAAGTTAAGAGCCCAAGTTATGGAAACACTAATCACTGTTATTAACTTCTAATGAAACACATTAGAGTTAAACCCTTGGTAATTCTCAATAAAAACTTTTGTGGACGTCTGACAGAAATAAAGTAATAAGTGGTAATAAACAGCTGGTAATGCTGTTTATGGAGTTGTTTAATCCTCCTCTGCTGAGATCTTGAGAGATTTAATGTCTTCTTTTATCTTCAGTTGATTTCATCTAAGACTGTGGCTGAAGTCAGTTGTAGTGTTTCTGCTCGTCTCTTTTTCTGTTCTCTTCTTTCTTCAGTGTTTCTGCTTGTTAACAGATTAAGGCTGAGATGACTGAGATTTTGTGGCTCAAGGTCCAGTTCTGGTTTATTTCTTTGCTCTTTGCTGACATGTGCCATTGCTATGGCCTGCTTATGGCCCAGATCTGGCAAACAGGAGCGAGCCACCCAAGGGCCGCCATTCCACGCTACATGTGGGTCAGATCATCTTTCCATGTGTGCCAGATGTGGACCGGATGTTGCTATGTGGGCATTTATATAGCGCTTTTCTCGGCACCCAAACATATAATTTGTCTTTCCATCACATATTTTTTTTCCATCGTAGGTCCATATTATAATGATACGATACCCATGTTCTTCAATCATCATCTGTGTTTGCATTAGCGATGTCTTATATTTACAGATTAACTGTAATAATGTGATGCCCCATGGCACCAAAATGCACTGTGACATTAAAGTACTCTGGCAAATTTTTACAGTATAAGATGATTATACTTTTCATGCCATAGCCAAAAACCACCATGTGTGTGATTCAACCCTCAAGCCCTTAAAGTCTTTGAGTGTGATTTCAATTTGAAAAGAATCTGCACAGTTTTGCCAGTGCTGCAGAGAACAACGAGTATTGGCACGAACTTTGCTGGTGAACAAAACAGGAAGCTCAGTTTGCGGTGAGTCATGAACATTTGCATCCTGCAGGCGATAGTAGGGTGGATACCTCAACAAAAGGAATAGCTGTCATTCAAACAACAGAATCCTAGATATGTGTAATTCTAGGCACCAGTGGTTCATTCAGGGCAGGGCAGATAGAGTCATATTCCTTACTGCAATCTTAGAAGAGATATTTGAACTGTTCAGTTTTCTGACCTAAAGAACTAATGCTGAAAGCAGAGTATTGCAAAGTATGCCTTCTCATTCTACAAATTTTGAAATAAATCGTATTACTAATCAACCGACAAGTTATAAGAAAGATTTTTTTTATTCATTTTTTTAAGCAGATTTCAAACTGGCTTAATACAAACTAAAATCATCACATACTTTCTTACCAAACCTAATATTTACTAATGACTTTTTTTAATAGTTTTTAAACATGCAGTTCAGAAAATCTCATTATTTTTTTTCTGTTCTCATTCATTTTAATTCATCTAACCATCGTTTACACTAATACAACTGCTTTTACTATAATGGTAACAATTTTTAATTGTTTGGTTCACAGGTAAGTGTATACACATTTAAATTACATACGTGAAACAGGAAAACCAAACACATTCTTTTTACAGTATTAGATTTATCTAGCATGGTAACCACAACTGTTTGCTATTTACACACAAGATGTATGTAAGTTTAGCAGTTTTTCACTGAAAAGACTGCAAAGAAGAGAGGTCAGAGGGGTGAGCAGAGCATATACAAATATATTGTTCTTTTATGGAGTCTCTGCACTCATTCTTCTTTTTTTGTGCTACTACAAGGCAAGAAAAACCAGTTTGATTCTCTAAAGTTTGAGTTTCGGATGAATCCCTCTTTGTGTAATGACAGTGCTTTCATTGTCTGCTTTGAAACTGTGACATAAACTATGTTTATGTAAGTTTTAGCATCCTATGCTGTACAGCATATGAACCAAAGAGGATGTAATTGCTTTTCTCAATTTAGATATCAAAACTCCTGATGTAACATTGGTTTTGACTTACACTATGAAGTATTGTTTTAGTGTAAATACAAAAAGGGTGTTAAATTAGTCCAATAAAGACAAATTTTCACAGTTATGTAATAAAAAATATTAATGTTAATATTAATAAGAAAAAGAATATGAAGTGTCTGATATAAGTGATGCCATGATATCTAAAATATGGAGCAGATTGGAGCAGAGAAAATAGAAGAACACTGTTAGAGCTCCGGTTTACACCTGGTATTAGGATGCGATTTGGTTGATCGGAGCACTTGTGGATGACACTAAATACAGGTGTAAACGGAGTCTAAAAGTTTTGAGCTTGTCTACTTCCAACCACTTCCAGAAGTTGTTGAAAACACATTCGACCGTATTGCTGTCGTAGTGTAGACGCGTGGTCATTTGGTCAAATGTGTTCGAACAACTACAAAACACTCTCTGCCTATACTGACCTAATGTGTAAACATTATGGAAAGTGAGCTAGCCAGATGGGATTTAAACTTATTTGGAGCAAGAACCAAGTTTGGTTTGAAGACGAAAAATCTAAACACAGAAACAAATGCTGCTGCTCTCACTATGTTTTTCCGTCATCTCTGGGCGCATTCATATATGTAATTTATGAAAGCTTATTTTGTCCATTATTGAAAGATATAAAAACAAACATACATTTACCCACCCATAGATCCTCCCCTTGAAGAAATCAGGACAGAAGAGGTTGAAAGTGGACAAAAGAGACGGATTAAAACACCAGCTGTAAACGGGTATGTGTCTCCCTCATCTACTTTTGATCCGATCGACCAAAACGGATCTTAATACAAGGTGTTAACAGGGCCTTTAAGTCAGTTGTGTTCATGCGTAAATTGTATATTGTGAATACTATTTTGAAAAGGCAGTCTTCATTGTTGTATAAGTCCTGACAGACACCACAAATGGGTGTTGAGGATTAGGCATTTTTTTGCACTGTCGATGCTCACGAAGATGGCTGTTGCTAACATGCCTTGCCCGAGTTTTTTTCCTGCCTTGCCCTGGTGAACCTGCTATGCCATTTAACACATGGCAGTGGTTCTTTACAGTTATTGATGCTACAGGGGATGCCTGACCTTCACTGCCTTATAGGGACAACCGATTTTCTACTCATTGCCTAACACAGGTACAATGTCCTCATTCAGCAGCATCTTTGCCAAAACTTGCCTGTCAGAGCTGGGGTGATAGAAGGCAAAGTTGCCTCAGCATGGGTGTGACCAATTGTTGTTATGCAGAAAAAGTTTGGTAAAATTAGGATGTGCGTTGACCTCAGAGAGCCAAATAAAGCAATGATCGTGGACTCTTTCAATTGCCACACATGGATGAACTACTCTCTGCTCTAAAAGGTTTTACTGTTTTCTCAACCGTCGACCTGACTAATGCTTACTACCAAGTGCTGCTGCATGAGGACAGTCGTGACCTCACAGCCTTTATTACTTTTGGTAATACAACTTTTGGATTGGTTTTAGCAGCCACGGCATTTCAGAAGATGATGACAGGTTTATCAGGGGTTGAAAATTAGCTGGATGATATTACCATCTACGAACGTAACATGTCTAAGTCTATGCATGACAAAGCACTTCAAGGTGTTATACAACTAAGCTGCTGGCTTGCAGCTCAATAAAGACAAGTGTTGCTTCCGGCAAACCAGCCTGCTGTTTTTAGGTCATACTGTTTCAGCGGAGGGTCTTCACCCCTGTTTAATATGTCACATTTGCCATTACCTGCTTCTCCTACAGATAATGCTGTTGCTCCAGCTCCTGTTTATGTTGTTGATGAGGAGTTTATTGCTTTTCTACGGCCTGTAATTCTCTGTCTGCTGCTGATGTTGATGCTGCATGAAGCTTTTCGCCTTGCTCTAACCAAACTTCGTATGCAGATTTCTTAAGGTTGGCCTCCTTCACACAAGGGACTAAATGTTGAGTTGTTGCCGTACTATAAACTGTGACTGGAACTGTCTGTTAAGGATGTAACGACTGAGACAAATCACAAGTATTTGTTATATTTAACAAATAATCTTTAAAGCCCCTCACGATCCCGTAACAAGGTGTCTGTGACATCCCCCCAAGAGTAATAAAACCAGGCCTCTGGATGCCATGGTTTTATGACTTAAAAGAATGCAGAGCTCATTTTAAAGTCATTTGAATCAGGAAAGACCCATAGCCCTTAAAACTGACTTTCCTGCATTAATTTATAGACGAACTGATATACTCTATAAATGAACTCTATAAACGAACGTGTATCCCAGGATATGTGTGTATGTGTTATTACAACCAGATCTAACGGCAATTCGTACGAATTTTATGAGGTGGCTAATTCGTATGATTTCATATGACCTCACTCGTATGATTTTTGCTGAATCGTACATATTTTCGAGTTGCCCAGTTCCTAAGAATTCGTATTAATGACCTACCCCTGCCCCTGCCCCTAAACCTACCCATCACGTGGGTTTAAACAAATCGTACAAATTCGTACGAGTGAGGTCGCACAAATTCGTACGAATTAGCCACCTTTTAATCACTTGTACAAATTCGTACGAATTGGTTGTGGGATAGCGTTGGTTATTACTGTCTGGTATGGTGTCTTATTGCATTTTCATTCTATGCAAGCTTCATGATAGGATTATGAGATAAGGTACTCTATTCCTACTCCGTCAAATAATCACTCGAGACATGTACAATCATGCATGCCGTTTCCATGTGGTCACACATTCTTTTAAAGTGCTTTTGCTTTTATGTATCAATCCTGTAATGCATGTTTCATTATTATTCGATTAATTAAAGGGGTCATATAATGCCATTTTTGTACAAGTTAATATGAATCTTTAGGGTCCAAATGAAAACTTTGTAATATACTTTTTCGCATATGTATCATTCTAGGTATCTACAAACTGGTATTTTGATGAGCTGCATGATCGTGTATATCATTATGTTGATACTTGTGCAACATATTAGTACTACAAGAATATTTACTGCTTGAGACAAAGGAAAGTAAAACCTTCCTTTCAAAAGCTCAAGTAAAATTGGCTCCCTGACCCCTAGGCGGAGAGGACATCATCAGAGGTTAAAAAGGCCCTTCTCTGTATCTTATTTAATAAGTTAAAGGGTTAGTTCACCCAAAAATGATATTAAGTCATTTATTACTCACCCCCATGCTGTACCAACCCCGTAAGGCATTCGTTCGTCTTCGGAACACAAATGAAGATATTTTTGATTAAATCTGAGAGGTGTATCGCTTGATAAACTTATAGTTGAGCCACTGTTGTGACATGGAATATTTAAACATTTTCTTTAATGACTTTCTGGGCCGTCCGGTGTCATTCCCTTAGGCAGCCTATGGAGGAGTGATACACCTCTCAGATTTAATCATAAATATCTTCATTTGTGTTCCGAATACGAACGAAGGTCTTACGGGGTTGGTACAGCATGGGGGTGAGTAATTAATGAATTAATTTTCATTTTTGGGTGAACTAACCCTTTAATATTAATATTTGAAAATACGAATCAGTCACATTTTACTCACTCATACGAATTCGCACGAATTGGTCGTGAGATAGCGTTGCCTATACTCACAATGTCACTACGGATTCTGTGGTTTAGTTTCTGTCATCAGTCTTCAGCCGCCATGGAAATCCATTGAGTATTGTTACTGATAAAGGTGTTCAGTTTACATCTGCTGCTTTCGCTGCTTTTCTGGAAAGAAGGAATATTCATCACCCTTGTTCCTCTCTTTACTACCCGGCAGGCAATGGTGCTGTAGAGAGACACAAGTCTGTCTTCCTGTCCGCCCAACTGACATGACTGTTCACCAAAGGGTGTATTTCACTGCATTTCCATGCACACAACTACCCTGGGCCCTGAGTACACAGCTGAGGACACTGCTCACTACACACACTCATTACACTAGACCTAAACGTGATGTTCGGAAGCCTAGTTGGTTAAAGGACCTTGTCACTTAGGTCTGATGTGCTGGATCTGATGTGTGGATGCGTCTGTGTTGTTGAAGCAACTCTGATGTGTGTAAACAAGATGGATGAAGTATTATTATATTTAAATGTTTTTGAATTAATTTATAAAAAAATTCTGAGAAACTTTAAATTTACTCTAAAAGGACATTGTGATGTAAAAACGTTACATATATATGAAAAAAAGTGTTTTTCCATTGTATTGCAAATGTTTATGTTCCCTGAGAAACAGTGCATCCACTGGCAAGACCTTTGCGTTGCGTTTGCGTTATCCTTTTAAGTATAATTTTTCCTCCCATCTCATATTTTTCTCACACTCTGGGAAATGCAATACTTTTGCGAGAGAACATAGAAGTTTTGCATGTGAACACAAAGTTTCTCTTATGAACGCAAAAGTTTTGCAAAAGTTCCACCACTCTAGTCAGTGGACTACACAAAAATTCACATACTCCTTTTCCTATTTGGCTTAATGTTTTGTAATGAGATTTAAAATGGTATCGGTAATGGCTTATTATAGAAGCCGTATCAATCAAGTCTGTTACAATACTCTTACACCTGGGATCACTTTCAATAAAATTAGCCACATTTTTATCTGTTTCTCTGTGGGTTATTATCACTGTGTACAAAGAAGATCATGTTCAGTTCCACACATGTTTTATTTAAGCTATTCCACCCCAAAGCTGACTTTACTATATAAACTTGAACATGGAAGTTTACAAGACATTATGTAAAACTATGTGAAAAAAGCGTAAACACAACTACAAGCCAAGTATATACTTACAATACTTAATTATACCCTTTAAGTAGTCTATATCTCGATTAAAATATTGAGTGCGGTATAGAAAGTATAGGCCAAATATACTTAGACTTTTCTGTCAGTATAAGTCAGATATACTTAAGTGTGATTTAAGTATATTTCTGAGAAGTATACGTAAAAAGTAGACTGAAAGTATACTTTCTTTTTTGTTGTTGTTTTAAAGAAGTAGCTAGCACACTTAAATAAACGTCTTTTTTTGCTGCTTTTGTAAGTATGTTCCCACAGTGAAAGTAGAAGGCTGACTACTGTAAGTCATAGATTAACTCCCGCATGACATGCGCACAAAAGCGTGCACATAAATTTGTCCTTTAAATCAAAAAGATATAGCGTTCTTGCAGTAACAAGGTGATCGTTTAATCCGAATTCTTTTGAATATATGATCTGAATAAAGCAGAGCTTGCAGGAAAGCATGTAAGAGCTTGTTTGGAACCAAAAGATGGATCAGATTTATCATGTCATTCAGTATCTAATGAAATGAACACATCATTCATCACCTTATAACCACAGGCACGTTCACTTAAAATTGACGAATTACTTGATACATACACTAGATCCGTGTTCAGTTATCCTTGCCGCATTGTTTTCAATTGATTGTGTAACGACAGCTATACAAAAGTACAATGTAACCTCTGTAAATGCATTCGAACTAGCAATTACTCTACTAATGTACTACTACTTCATGCAGCAGCATTTTTAACTGAAGATAAAACTTAAATAGTTTGTTGAAGATATGAAGATAAATGAAGATAAATTAGTTGAATTTCATGGTCATGCTTTCCAAAGTAAAGCTTCAGCCCTCAATTGAAAGTTTCTTATGCATACAATTAATTTTCCTGAGATAGAAGAAAGCCTTCTGGAGTGGCGTATATCTGACTCATTTTTAAAGCTCTCAGAAAAATACTGTTACGCAAGACGAGCGGTACCATGCTAGCACGTCTCCAGATGCCTCTTGAGTAATTTAAAAGTTCACTTTGGAAAATGTTTTCTTTCTCTCTCTCTGTTCATGTTTGAAAAGACAAAGGGAGGTCTGTTCTGGGGAAGCTGGCAGCATTCCACTTGCAAGAGACCATTTGACTGTGTGCTTTTAGCTTGCTGTTTATAAGTGTTTATCACATCCAGCACTCTGTTGTCCTGGAAACCCCGCTGGCAGGCGCAGGTCATCCTGTCAGCACACATGTTATGAAGCCTGTAACACAGACCGTATGGCAGTAACATGAGATACTATGCAGACATGCATGGGAAAATCTTGTCCCTCACATCAAGACAATCACGTCCTGTGAAAACTTTGTCAAGTTATATAGGCATGCATGTTTTGAGATAAGATATATGCATATGTCTTGTCTTTTGCACATATCCCTGGGCTCTCAGAGATCATTCAACAATTCATGTCATTTCACCTGCCAGATCCTCTGCCTCCAGGCATGTGCTGGGCGGAGAGTGAAGTTTTGAGTTCATGTTGTCCCCTCACCCCCTCCTCCACCTCTACCTCCACCCACCCCTTACCTCATCCCACAAACATATAAAAATCAATCAGCCTCGTCTGTGAACCACATTCCCTCTCCTTCCAGCAAAAAGACTCTCTCCTCTGCTCCCCAGCAATGACGTCCTTCAGCAGCCGTAGTTTTGTGTCTTCTGGAGGGGGCTTCGGTGGAGGCTCCATGCGGGGTGCTTCTCTAGGACGCATGTCTCAGTCTTCATCGATGGGCATCGGAGGAGGTGGCCACTCAGGCGCCATGCGTGCTGGGAGCATGTATGGGGGTTCAGGAGGCCAAAGTGTCCGTATCTCCTCTGCGTCAAGCACCTTTTCAGCTGGTGGTGGCGGCGGTGGTGGAGCAGGTTATGGTTTTGGTGGTGGTGCTGGTGGTGGAGCAGGCTTTGGCTTTGGTGGTGGCTTTGGTGGTGGCGCTGGCAATATGGACCTCAACGTGACCGTCAATGAGAAAGCAACCATGCAGAACCTGAACGACCGTCTGGGATCTTACCTGGAGAAGGTGCGCTCTTTGGAGAAGGCCAATGCAGATCTCGAACTGAAGATCAGACAGTTTCTGGAGAAAAAAACCTCCCCTTCTGCAAGAGATTACTCTGCCTACTACGCCACAATCAGTGACCTGCAGGATAAGGTACTGCTACTGTAAAACTTTACAACATCTCTTGCACAATAAATGCATTATTTCATAGCTGGAGGATGATGGGTGTGGTCATTTCCTCATTGAGTTTTCTGCATGTCAAAATGAAACAAAGCCATTCGAGTGCATTGTACAGATGTGTATGTCATGGTTACTTCCCAAAATTTTGCATAAGAGCGCACAATTACATGGGTATATCAGACAGTATTTGCATTTCGTGTCTATTTGGAAGCTAAATGTGCTGTGCATTTACAAAAACCTCATTGTTTGAATGCTCTCTTGTCTCTGACAGATCCAAGATGCCACCCGTGTCAATGGAGGAGTCTACCTGGGCATTGATAATGCAAAATTAGCCGCTGACGACTTCAAGAACAAGTAAATCCAAGCCTACAGTTTATGAAACTTCTTTTGCTCTTCCTTTGGTGAAAAGTTGCTAATAAGCTTCTCTGGTTTGACCCATTCAGGTATGAGAATGAGTTGGGCATGCGTCAGTCTGTGGAAGCAGATATTGCTGGGCTGAAGAGACTCCTGGATGAGCTGACATTGTCAAGATCTGACCTGGAGATGCAGATTGAGGGCTTAAAGGAGGAGATTATCTTCCTCAAGAAGAACCATGAAGAGGTAAACCACTGAAAAACCTGTCCAAATCAATCTTTTGATCTTGCCAAAACAGACATGTTCCTTTGACCTTGCCATGAGATAAACTAACAAGGCAGTCAAATGTGGGGCTGAAAAGCACTTTAAATCTGAGGAATGTGCCACAGGGTCCATATATATAAATCATCTTGAATTCTTCTTCTCTTTGTAGGAACTGGCTGCCATGCGCACTCAAATGACTGGTTCAGTGAACGTGGAAGTGGATGCGGCTCCTCAGGAAGATCTGAGCCGTGTGATGGCTGAGATCCGTGAGCAGTACGAGGGTGTCGCTGCCAAAAACCGACGTGAACTAGAGTCCTGGTTCAAAACCAAGGTAGAAGAGGCCAAATAAATCTGTTTCCTGAACTAACCAAAACTGGAACAATCAAGTTTTATTCTTTAGAGATGCTTGACTAAACTGAATGTTATTTATCTGCAGTCAGAGACAGTGATTAAGGAGGTCGAGGCCAATACAGAGACCCTACAAACGTCCAAGTCTGAAATCACAGAGCTTCGACGCACCCTTCAGGGCCTGGAGATCGAGTTACAATCTGAACTCAGTAAAGTAAGTGTGTGTGAGTTTGTTGGGATACATTTATAGCAATATGGTAACGGCTGCTGCAATAAAAATTTTAAACCATGCTAAGCCGGTCTTAGCTGTTTTAAGCTACATTGGGCGAACTGGTCTCCCAGCCTGGCCAAGATAGTGTTCTGTTTGTTTAGTAGGCAGCCAGGTCGACAAGTGCCCAAAACCCCTCTGAAACCCGCAAATCAGATAATCCTGACCATTCAGGGAGACCTGAAAATAATGGCAATTCTATCTTTTGCTGGTTAATACAGTTTTTCAGCAGCCTGGTTGAACGTCTACCATTTTTTACCGAACATACATATTCCACTCTGCACTAATAAATACTCAGCACCTCCACTCTTATTTTACAGAAAGGGTCTCTTGAGGCAACTCTTAGGGACACACAATCTCGGTACTCCAACCAGCTGATTCAACTGCAGGCTCACGTAACAAGTTTGGAGGAGCAGATTGTTCGTGTCAGAGCTGACACAGACAGACAGTCTCAGGATTACATAATGCTGTTGGACATCAAGGCCCGGCTGGAGATGGAAATCACTGAGTATAGGAGACTGATGGACGGAGAAGCAAGCAGGTAGGAGGTGGTGGAAGATTGATAGTGATACTGTGAGTGTGTGTTTGTCATTGGGTTTTTATTATTTCTGAGGAACGTGCATTAACATATTCTCTCTTTGTCACCATTATCAGTTTCAGTGGAGGAGGAGGAGGAGGAGGAGGAGTAAGCAGCAGCAGCAGCTCTACCAAAACCGTCCTGGTGAAGACCATTGTTGAAGACGTTGATGGGAAAGTGGTGTCATCTAGCACAAAATAAACACCAAACACCATCAAAAAGTGCCTATCTACACCTGTCACACCAGTCTTCAGGCCTTGTGCTGCACTATTGTCAAGAATAAAATCATTGATGGAGCAGAAACACGACTGTGATTTGTGTCATGTTAAATCTTTTTAGTGTTTATTGTTAAATTATTGTTTCTTGATCCCTATTTTGTGTCTGAAAAGATAATGATACATTTTGAGATTTGTGGATGCTTGCAGTACATCAGGCATATTTGATTGTCATTTAACAAATTTAACAAATTTAAACAAAGAGCTGAAAGAGTCTGCACTGGAAAAAACTAAATTACATTCATATAATCATGTTCAGAATCTAAGGTGAACTTCCAAATTCTTAATTAATTGTGTAATTGTGCATTATAGTAAGGCATTATAAGACATATAAGTCAGTTGAAGTCAATGTGTTTTTGAGCAGATTAGTCATTTTTTCTCATAAACATCCTCCACGGTCTCGCTGCTCTCCACAACAATCCCATTCACAACAGTTTCCACCACTGTGATAATTTTGGTGGCAACTTCTAAAAACAGACAATGAGAGATTAGCAGTGCACTACAAAGCTTCATAGTGATGCAATACATTTATACAAAAAAAATCATTTATTGTAAAGTAGTCACTTACTGTGGGACTCTCTGTAAAAACAAGAGAGAGAGCTGGTGTCAGTAAAGCTTTCTAACTTCTAAATCAGTCTATGCACTAAATCACAAGATATCAAAATTAAGAAATGAATTCCACGAGCAGCACCTTTCATCTACATCCAGCAGTCTCATGTACTCAGCGATCTCAAGCACCAGTCTGCTCTTTACCTCCAGCAGCGTTTCGTAGTCTTGTTTGTTGTTGCCAATTTTAGCATGAAATTGACTAAGATGGTCCTCCAGGCCTGTGATAGTGGCCTGAAGCCTAGCCAACTGGTCCCCGTAACGGGCCTGTGTGCCCTCCAGTTCCCCGACAAGAGCTGACCTCTGTGGATAGTCATATATAAATATATAAATAATTAAATACATAATACCATTAAATAAATCATATATTTGATATGTATTATATTGTTATATTTTATTATTATATTATATTAGCCTATATTATATTATATATTTGTATTTTATATACTATTATTATGCATAATATATATATATATATATATATATATATATATATATATATATAAATTATTTAATTATATGTTTTTTTGCTGTGGACACACAGTGTTTTTTTTTTATAATTATTTTTTTTAATGTTATTGGGTGCATTAGGGCAGAATATATAAACAGTGCTCATAACCCACACTTTTGAGACGCTATCTTCTATTTAAACAGTCTATCTCTTGTTCTTCTAAATGTATAAGCATAGGAAATTACACAACATTTCCCCTGACTGCTGTTAAAGTCTTAAAGCTGGCAGAGAGCTGGTTGGTGAACTAGAGGGGGAGAGGCTGGAGCTCATGGACGGGAAAAAAAACCCCAACAAAACAGCCTGGCACGCGTTCTTCCTAGACATGTTGCCACAGACTTTTTCTGCATTGCGTCTTCGATTTAAACCACAACTCTATTTTTTGCTATAAAAATGAATGTGTTTGTAAGGGTGTGTAGGTTTACCGTGCTCTGATGGGTCTGCAGTTCAATCTGTAGTCTTTGGAAGGACTTTGTCAACTCATTCAGCTCTTTTCTGCTGTTCTGAAGCTCTTCATTATGTGTGACCACCTCCTGTTGCACTGTGGTGATCTGCAGTTAACACCAACACCAACAAAATCAACAACTATGACATCACACGCATCCTAACATCCCACTGTAAAATAATATTTTATTCTTTTAATGGTATAGTTCACCAAAAAATGAAAATTCTGTCATCATTTACTCACCCTCAAGCTGTTACAAACCTGTATGAATTTCTTTCTTCTGCTGAACCCAAAATAAGATATTTTGAAGAATATGGGTAACCAAACAGTTGATGGGCCCCAATGACTTCCATAGTATGGAATAGGGCCATAGTCAGGGCCCATCATCTTTGTATACAGACATTATTCAAAATATCTTCTTTTGTGTTCAGCAGAAGAAAGAAATTCACACAGGTTTGGACCTACTTGAGGGTGAGTAAATAAATTATGACAGCATCTTCATTTTTGGGTTAACTGTGCCTTTAATCACAGATGAGCTATGTGATTAAAATTGAAATCAGTTATTTTCAGGCATGGGTATTGTGTCAAAATGTCCAAATTAAATTGTACTTATTATGACCTGCTAAATATGTACTCTACATTGTAATTTGAATGCATAAAAAATAAGATTATTTCCTTGGAATTGTAGTTGAGTAAAAGTGCAAGCCTATTCAGTTTTATAGTAGTCAGGCACGGTACAATTCCCCCAAAATAATAATTAATGATAATAACGAATTTACTCAAGAACAAATGCCTTTGTGGTTTTAACTTCACCTTGCTTTCACACCAGGACACCAGCTCCTGACGGTTTTTCTCAGTCATAGGCTCATAATGTAGTCTGATCTCGTCGATGGCCTGGTTCAGGTCCGTAGAGGGCGCTGCATCCATACAAACGTTCACCTGAACTCCAGCCATGCGGGACATCTTCTGTGAAAACACATTTAAAAAAGTATGTGATTTGGCACAGAGACAGAGATAAATTGTATTATGATCCGGACATGGTATTAATTTTCTATTTAATGGGAATAAAAAAGAAGTGGGAGTGGTGGGATAAGCCTGTTCTTTTAATCCCAAACATGTCTGAACGATTTCAGGAGAAAGTGTAGTTTCCCCTTGTTGATTCTGTTTACTAAAAAATATTTTTACCAGTTTTAAAAGTTTTTTTTTAGGTTTATGTGTGCGACTAGTTGTGTTTATACATGAATGATGACATTTCGTAGACCCAAGAAGAGGCCTAGTGATATTAGTTTAAAATGATGTAATGGGATGGAAAATCCCCAGCAGAGCTGGCAGCAGAAGAACTGGGAAAAAAGAAAAATTGAAGGAAGGAAGGAACACTCTTAATGACCCTGTGTGTTTTGGTGTGGAAACTGCTATCTCTAAAACGAACGCTAAAGTGACCTAACCTCTCATTTTCAGAATGTGCCTTTCAATTGTTTTTAAGCAAAAGATATCAAAAGAAAGTACTTTAAACAGACTTTCTTTCCATCTACATTAAGTTTAGAAAAGATGTACATGACATGTTAAAAAGTTTGGGATCACTATGATTTTAAAATTGATGACAACAAAGACATAATTTTACAAAATGCAGCACAACCATTTTCAACTGTGATAATAATAATAATAATAATAATAATAAAGGTTCCTTGAATGCAAAAATAAACATATCTTATAAAAATTCATCTTTGCCATATATAGGGAATACAATAAAATAAAATAGAAATAAAAATTATTTCACAATTTACTGTATTTGTGATAAAAAAGCAGCATGGCTGAAACTTCCGAACGTATCCCTTTTTATATATATATATTTACTGTACCGGTATATGGTATTTGAAGTGTGTGTGTTACTTTACAATATGAGGTAATCTTATATTTGGATATCAGTTCCAGGCCTGTATTTTCCACAGGTTTTAGCTGTCCTGTGTTCAGTGTGTACCAGGGTGTGTGCCCTTCTGTTTGTGGGAAGGTTGGAATGTGAGGAGTGGTGGAATCTCACACTGAGAGAAGATCCATGTCTTTACTTTTGAATTAAATGGGCCTTTCAGGAATGACCCCGTATAAGAAACAGATATATGTTTCCATAATGACTTACAAATCTTGGCACAAAGCAGCACAATGGTCTTAGGGACGCCCCCCCTGCGATTTGCAGCAACAACGCCACTGAAAATCATTCATTTTCAAAGACAGATGCTGTGCAGTGTTGGTAGCAGTTCAAAACCCTATGCAAAATCTTGTAGATATAAAAATATTCATTAATTTGTAGCAGTGGTAGCTAGGCTATAGTAGTAATTAGGATAATTTATGGTGGTGAAGTAGTGTAACTTGTACATGCTTAGCCAGCAGGCTAATCAGCTAGCCGTATGCAGGCTACCGGTTAGCTTGCAAGCTATGCTTTATTTGGTCTTAATCACACCCTCATACCACATCACCACCATGGTGAAATTTACTGTATACAGTTCAGTGGAAATATTTCCAACTTATTTGGGCTTATATAACAGCTTTGAGTAAAACAGGAATCAATTTGTGGGTGGAATATCTGAATGGCCAGTCTCATGGGCAAAGCCCTGAATAGAAATCCTGTCATGGACATATCATTGCTGTTTACAAGCTAGAATTTGCTGTTTTAGAATATAATAATACACTATGGAACGGAACACCAATCGACTGTGTTCTGTCCATTTTAATTAAATGAAATAAGAGTTTTTAAAAAAATACGAGGCAGAACAGGCATAACCCAACTGAAGATTCTTCAATGAGACAGGTTAAGATGGGAAATGTGTGCCATCTATTGTACCTCCTCATGGTTTCTCTTCAGTATGATGAGGTCCTCCTTCAGATCCTCAATCTGTATCTCCAGATCCGACCGACTCAAGCTAGACCCATCCAGAATTTTCTTCAGACTGGCGACGTCAGCTTCAATGTTCCTTCTCATAGCGAGCTCATTCTCATACCTGAGGCGATGGTTCACAAAATGAATAGCCAATAATTGACCAATTAAATCAATCATTCGCAAGATGTCAATTTAGTTTCTCACTTTAGTTTGAAGTCTTCAGCAGTCAGTTTGGCACTGTCCACAGTCAGGATGATTGAGACATTTTCTTGGGAAATTGATTGAATCTGCCATAAAAAAAAAGAGTATTATACAGATGATTACACAAATAGTAGGTGTCAAAGATGTCAGTCTTTTAAGAAAGTTGCAGAAAATACGCCCCCAGAACACTGAATTCCAAATGAGAGAAAAAAAAAACCCCAGTCTAATTGCACAATAAACAGTCTGGCACCTGGAGTCATTTTATTTTTAAAACTAGTTTTCGGTATCTGTGGAATTCACTACAACCACAGTATGTGGAACAAAAGCCAAATCTGACAACAAAACGTGTTCTATCTGTTTCAGTCAGGACCACTTCGCCAAGTATACACATTTATTACAATTATAGCATACAGTTGTTGGCGGTATGGTTCTGTTCTGGGCAAAAAAGACAAAGACAGGAAAGACAAAGGTTATTCAGCCCTTTGACCTCACAGGTGTGAGGATAGCAAAAGCCCAGAGAGAAGGGGGGTTTAGAGGAGTTTCAGACCATTGTATTTCTAACCAACCAGCCAGATCTGGTTTTACTGGAATAAGCGGAAAAGTACAGAAGAAGAGACTCTCTGTCTGGGGGGTAGTCTGTCTGGAGTTTGACAGTCTGGAGACTGTCAAAGGGGGGTGTAAAAGCTGCTTGGTTTCTGAGTGATGGAGGTCTGTGTTCCTACCGTGGGGCAGCTGCCATGGTATCTTTTGTGAACAACCTCCTTTAAAAGAATAAACTTTCTTTTAAAGTACAATTGGAATCTGATGTCTCTTACTGTGATGCTTGTTTGTTAATTATTGATTTTTGCCATATCAATGTAGACACTGGATTGGTACACATCAGGAACAGCTGGCTATCAGCTGGCTGACGTAGCCTGCCTAAACTAACGTGATGCTCGATGTCTAAGCACATTAGATCAATTGTTCTCAACTGGTTTGGCCATGGGACCCACATTTTAATTCTTTAACCTTAAATAAAAACTTTTATATATTCTTTGTTTATTATTAATATACAGTAGGCCTAGATCATCTTACCCCAAGGGTCTAATTGTATCTTTAAACTTAGAAAATAAAGACTATAACTTATACTCCACAAATCCCCTACAAATTATAAAAATAGCGTAGCCATTCATCAAAAGTGCTGAGATGAGATTTTGTGCGATCCATTATGGCCAGGCGAAAAAAACTAAAGTGGAATCGTCATCGTATTGTGGATCTTATGATTGACTAATTGACAACATAACGACATTGCATTCCATGATTTTGCTTTTACGCACGTCTTTCAAAATAAAGGTTTCGCATCAGTAAACATAGAATTAGGTTTGTTGTTTGTTGTTTCTTTGACTACTCACTTAAAACTTCCGTGTGACCAACCATTTGAGAAACACTGGTCTAGATCCCATCACACCTACAACCCTAAACCTAAACCTAACCCTGACTTGTCAATTAGTGTTAATAATGAACGTTTTAGTAATTGTAATATTGTTATATGGTTTTTTTAGGTTCCTATTTAGCTTTAATTCATTTTTATTTTAGTTTTAGGTTTACATTTACATTTATTCATTTAGCAGATGCTTTAATCCAAAGCGACTTGCAAATGAGAACAATAGAAGCAGTTAAACTAACAATAGGACAACAATATGCAAGTGATATGACCCTACCCAGTTGAATCTAACGCAGTACATGTATTTTTATTTTTTTAAAGTAACTTGGTTTAGTAATTTGAATAGGCCTACTTCAACTTAAAATTCAGATTTTCAAATTAAATTTCAAGATTTTTAAGATTGAGTTCTTAATATTTATTATTGTATATTATATCACTAATGCCATGTCTGCATACATTATCATGTCTCAAATAGTCTCAATAGTCAGGTGATCCACTGTAGACCCTGAGATCCCCACTCCACTCTGAACTCACCTCATTTCTCAGGTCATTGATGGTGTCCTGGAAAACGGAGTGATTGAATGTGACACCAGTGTGACTGTCATACCATTCCCTGATGTTGGTTTCTAGATCAGCGTTGGCATTCTCCAGTGAGTGCACCTTCTCTAGGTAAGAGGCCAGGCGGCTATTCAAATTCTGCATGGTGATCTTCTTATCCAGATTGAATCTCCTTGGAGAAGAGGGAAGAAACCCAGCAGGGGACGAGGATATCCGGGTTCCTCGACCACCGGCACCTCCATAAACACTGATGGTTCTGGAATTAGAGCGGAAAGACATAGTTCTGTCCTAGACAACGTCTCAAATGTAGAAGTGGAGGACAAGACACAAAAGCAAATGCTTAGCCGTGACTTTGTCAGATTCAACGGAATCTTTAAATACTTGCCCAGGACAGGGGAAGGACGAGGATATTAATTTCCAATGAACAGGTGAGTATGTACATTGCCCTCTAGAACCTGAGCATCAACATTTTTTGTTCTGTTTAAAGTCAAAATGTGACATTTCCTGTCCTGGACCGAATGATCAACGATCAATTTCCATTAAACTGAAAACGAAATGCGTATCTAAAATAACACACCCAGTTGTAGGGAATAAAATGATAGAACTGGAGGGGCAACACAAAATATGAGAGGCAAATTTTACACACCCTGTATATAAATCTTTATGAGCACTTTGACAAGAATGACAAGAATAATAAGAATAATGTATAATATTTATTAATAATTGTGCTCATTGTCGAGTTGACTAAACACCTTTCCTCCTAACGCTAAAAAACTATTTTCTTTTTAGCAAGGTTAATTTTTACACATATTTAGGCACAAGATTATTTAGAACCATCCTCAAATCATATTAGGACTATAAATTACAAGTTTTTACACTGGCATTCGTCTTGGACTTACTGGCACCAGTGGTATGGATGTAAGTATAAGCATGTTTTTGGCCATAATACTGGGCCAACACCAGTCTCTCAAATGACATAAACATCTGAACATCTGATAGTGTGTGCCAACACCAGTATCAAAAGGTAAAAAAGCATGTGTGTTTCTTTTTATTGGGAGGGTGTGTGGAATGTGTGGTCATACACCAGAAGTTCATGATGTTCAAACTGAAAACAACTTCTCCTCATGTAACTGAACCTGTTGGTTTACTCTAATCTACTTCTCTACTATTATAAATTATTATAAAATAAAATAAAAAACACTAAATGTCCATCTTTTTATCTTCTTTTCTTTCTCTATAAGACAAATGTGAATATTATTATTTATATGTAGTATAAATGTACTGTTTTTTTTGCTACCATCCAGCATACATGCTAAAAAATATACATCATAAATATATAAAACAGTTTAAAAAGTTTTCTTTTAAATGATATATTCCCTTTTAATCTAAAAAACAAACAAAAACAAAACAAAAAACATATGGGTTATACTTCAGATTTCTGCGTTACCAGGTATAAATCTTCTCATCTTGACGTATCTTATGTTTATGAGGGCCCAGGTATCTTATGACAGCATAAAAAAATAAGATTTAGATGACTGTAAAGATATCTACACTTAAAATAGGTGAAGTATCTCATGACATAACCTGTGCTAGACACTGTGTTTTGACATGTTTTGAAGAACATTAAAAAATGTTCAAGCAACACTTCAGCTTCAGGGTTATGCTCAGAAATACCGTCAATGATTTTGTTATGACATTGTTGGCTATTAAAAAGAACTAATTGTCATCCTCATGTAATGCCAAACTTGTTTTATTGCTTTTCATCTTTGGAAAAAAAAGGAGAAATGTTGGCACTGGCCACCTGATTTACATATATTTTAATGGATGTGAACAGGAGTTCATCATGACTACAGTTCACTATGACTTCAAAAAGAAAAAAAAATATATATATATTTAAAACTACACACGGCATTTTAAATGTAAAATTAAAATTCCACAACTTTTTCTGGTAAGATCTTATTAAAGAGGCCATATTATGTGTTTTGGGGTCTAACAGTTTCCCTTTCGAGAGGTCTCTCGTATTGTGTAAATTAGCTTACGCTATGTGAAAACGCAGTGCAGCTGCACAGCAGACATATAGCTGAGAGTCTAGCGCGCTCATTGGCTGTGCTGGGGCAACTGCACGAACCTATGGCGAGTCGGCTAAGATGCGAGAGACAATCAGGTCGTTTCGCGTCAGTATGGGCATGGCTTACAGCTATATAAGCCCCCATTTTCACCATAGAATTCAGATTTAATCTCCTTCAGCAAGTTACTGACCTCTGGTTGAGAAGCCTTCACTGCCGCCGTCGTAAAGCCTTCAGAGAATCAAGCCACCTGCTAAGCAGCTCTGAGGACGCCAGGTTCCTGGTTTTCACTGGACGCCGCTTTCAGCCCGCTTTTCTGCTGTGCCATCCGGCGTGCATATATTATTTTAAGCAAAACTTAGTGTGTTCGCCGCTGTGACTCACTATCTAAAAGAGCAATTTTCTAGACGTTGTTTCAAATGCCTCGAGACACATGCGCATCGTGCAGAGCCCTCTCTTCGGCACGGATCGTCACATCTTGTGCGCTTCCTGTCTGTGCCGTGACCATGTTGAAGCTGCACTCTCTAAGGGCGGCTGCCCTGAGTGCGATGAGATGGCGCTCGCCACCCTGCGGACTCGACTGGCCAGCTTCGACCCTGATGACCCCACGGGCCGCGCAAGAAGAAGCGCCGCGGACAAAGAATGCCAGAGCGGACAGTTGTGAGCGAGCACACGCCGGCCCAGTCCCCGCATGCCTCCCTCTCACCCAGAGAAACCTCCTCGCTGGTCCTGTTTACACAGGCAGACCAGCACCCCTCTCAGCGAGCGGCTGGTCTTGTCTCTTTAGGGGGATCAGATGAGGAGGAAGAGAAGGATGACAGCCTTTCCCTTGCTGCATCCGAATGCGAGGGATGGACAGGCTCCATGACCGCCCCCGTACCCTCAACACAAGCCAGCGCCAGCGGCGTGAGAGCCAGCCTTGACTCTGAACTTCTCCGCATACTAACTAAGGCCGTCGAAGACCTCGGGCTCGATTGGCCCGAGAAACCCACGTGAACCAGGCTGGATGAATGATTTCTGCAAGGGTGCCGACAGGCCCCTCAGCAGAGACCCACCCCTTTCTTTCCTGGGGTACACGACGAGCTAACAAAGTCGTGGAAAGCGCCACATTCAGCTCGTCTCAAACCCTCCAACTCCTCAACACTCTCGACTGTCGACTGCATGTGGAGAAAGGATATGAGAAAATTCACCCCCTCAAAGAGACAGTGGCGACACACCTTTGCAAAGCCAGCGCCGCCGGTCTCTCAGCCCCGCCCAACGGCTGAAGTCCGTCACCGCTGTCGTTCAGCGAGACGACAGCAGTTCCCAGGCCACCAGGGACCCCGACCGAAGATTGTGTTGGACCCTGAGCCTCGGAAGCCTTCCTAGCCCAAATGACAGGAAGGAAAAGAGAGTGGTTGAGTCCCGCCGCGACCGGACCACCCTCCAAAAAGCCTTTTACACGTCTCCGAGTTCCCTCGAAGTGTCAAAACTGTTGGTGAAAGGAGCTGTAGAGCCAGTCCCTTTATCACTCAGAAAGTCAGGCTTTTACAGTCGCTATTTCCTTGTTCCAAAGAAAGATGACGGCCTCAGGCCAATCTTAGATCTCACCTGGGGCCGGTTGCATAAACCGCTAAGACTAGTCTTACGAGTTAGACATAAAACAAAATTCTTTAAGACTGTTCATAGTTTTTATAAGTCAGTTACATAAAAAACATAGATTAGCCTAATTTGATACCGAAAAGTAAAACTGGCTGCCCCAGACTAACTGATAGTGGGTTACACTAGAACTTTAGACACGGTCTTAACATAATAGCTATGTTTATGCAACCAGCCCCTGAACAAAGCACTTATGATGCGCCCGTTCAGAATGTTGACAACCAAACAAATTCGCCCAGGGGATTGGTTTTCTCAGTGGATCTGAAAGATGCTTATTTTCACATTCAGATAACACCCCATCATAGGCCATTCTTGAGATCCGTCTTCGAGGGGCAGGCTTATCAGTACACAGTCCAACCATTCGTTCTATCTCTAGAACCCCGTACGTTTACGAAGTGCATGGACGCAGCCCTGACGCAGCGAGTGTTGAATTACCTCGACGATTGACTGGTTATAGCCCAATCAGATCCTGGCTCCTCAGCCATCTAGAATGCCTAGGTCTCAGGATCAATGCTTCAGAAAGCATACTGTCTCCCAGCCAGAGTATATATTTTCTGGGGACAGTCATAAATTCTATACAGATGAGAGCGCAGCTTACGTCAGAACTCGCGCTCACCATCCAGCGTCTAGCAGCATTGTTCAGAGCAGGAGGTTGCGCACCTCTCAAGAGACTTCAGAGGATGTTAGGCCTCATGGCCACAGCATCATCAGTACTCCAGCTGGGTCTACTGTATATGCGTCCCCTCCAGCCGGCTCACGCATGGCGATCTGGTCACTTACGTATCAAAGTCAGAGCCCTGGCTCCTTGGAAAGCAGCCGACTGGTATCAGTCCGGCGTGAGTATGGGCGTGATTTTGAAGAGGAAAGTGATCTCGACAGATGCTTCCAACAGAGGTTGGGGGGCCCTATACGAGGGAAGGCCCATCTCCGGCCTTTGGGCGAGTCCTGAGAGGCAGGACGCTCTATCACTAAAAGCTTTCCTCCCATACATAAAAGGTCACCACGTCTTGGTCCGGTCGGACAACATGTCAGTGGTTTCCTATATAAATCGCCAAGGTGGGCTCAGGTCATGCAACCTGTACACAATGGCCAAACACCTCTTGCTATGGGCTCAGCTCAACCTGCGCTCGCTGAGAGCGGCACACGTGCCAGGCATTCTGAGCCAGGGTGCGGATATGGTATCCAGAGACAATATCCCGCCGGGGGAATAGTCTCTTCACCCGCAAACAGTTCAGCTGATATGGAGCATCTTCGGCGAGGCAGAGGTCGACCTCTTTGCCTCAGAAGACAACGCTCGTTGCCAAGCATTTTTCTCCAAAGACAGGGACGCGCTGACCCAGAACTGGCCAAGCCGCCCGCTGTATGCATTCCCTCCGGTCACGATGCTACCTCAGGTCATTGAACGGATCAGATCTAGATAGCCCCTCTCTGGAGGAACCACAAAAGACACTGTCACAGTCTGTCACAGGCAATTCTAGTTGCATTTTTCATCAATTAATTTCTTAAATTATCCATTGACTATGTTCTGGCCCGCCATCTAGTGTCAAAAATATTTTTTGGCCCGATGCCAACCTTACTTGCCGACCCCTGCCCTAGGCTATAGTATGGGGCGAAGTTTTTAAGCATGCACACCGATTTGAAAGGGGTTCCCATAGTGTAAGCTAACTTATGCAATACGAGAGACCTCTCGAAAGGGAACGTCTCGGTTACTAATGTAACCTCGGTTCCCTGAGAGTAAGGAACAAGGATTGCGTAACCCGCCATGCTACTGTGCTTCGATCAGGGGATTGCTTCATTCGATTTAACCTGAATTCTATGGCGAAAATGGGGGCTTATATAGCTATAAGCCACGCCCATACTGACGGGCTCTTATGTGCTCTGACGCAAAGCGCCCTGATTGGTTCGCGCATCTTAGCCGACTCGCCATAGGTTCGTGCAGTTGCCGCAGCACAGCCAATGAGTGGGCTAGACACTCAGCTATTTGTCTGCTGTGCAGCTGCACATCGTTTATACAATTTGGCTTTAATATTCTCGAGAAAAGGAGTTTTCCCATAGCGTAAGCTAACTTTCGCAATACTCGTTCCCTCTCAGGGAACCGAGGTTACGTTAGTAACTGAGACGTTTTAATGCTTGAATGTTCAAAAACACTTTGCATTGTTGTATTGCATTTTGTATTGTTGTAGCACCTATATATAATTCCGAGTCTGTCAGTAACACTTTTATTTTAATGTTTTGGATTGTCACGCCCCTTACCATTAACACTGTTTCAGATTATCTGGGACATGGCGACAACACTACTAATGCAACTCAACCAGGCTTTTTTTTGTGCATGTCTATAGGGTGGGAATTATTTAAATGAGGAATATTGTGATGTCAAGTGAAGTCACCTTTATTTATATAGCGCTTTTTACAATACAGATTGTTTCAAAGCTTTACAGAGATAACAGGAAAATAATGTTGTAATAATATTGTTAAATATAAAATTAAATGTCCCCAACTAAGCAAGCCAAAAGTGACAATGGTGACAAGGCGAAGAAAGGCTAAATGTGCTTACTGATATGAGAATAACTCCCTTTGGAGTGACTTTGTGGTTTGTAACTTTGCAGACCTTTTTATTGATCAAACAGCAACATTACACACTTAAGAAAGTTGAAAATGTAAAAAAGCATAAGTCCTCTTTAAACAAGTCTTTCAGTGAGCTTACCAAGTAAAACCATTGTCTTGAACTACAACATGATATGTTTAAGAGAAAGGGGGGTTTCATTCATCAGCATTTCTCATATTGGTTTGAGTAAACAAATAATATTTAGGTGAACTATTCCGTTAAATAGGTGTCAACAGAAAAAAAAATGACACATTTCAGTGTGAACAGGTCATAGAGATTGATCATTGATCATAGACCAGTGTGAACTTGAGGTGTCGCAGTGATTCATTGTTGGATTTAAGGTGGGTGCAACTTAAAGGGAGTGCTTGAATTTAAAAAATGTTTCCTCTGTAAACTATGATCAAACAACTACTCAGACATGAATAATGAGAAACAAACAAGTAAATGGAACTCAAAATCAATCTCAAGTCTGAGGACAGAAAAAAATGTGCTTGTAATATAAATTCAGAATGTGTAAAATGTTTGTGAATCAGAGGCTCTGTGTTGCAGTGGCCATGTATATGTGTGTGCCTGAAGCCATGAGGTGTTTAGCCACCAGGTGATGCTATGCGACAGTCATTCATTTTGTCTTTTAAAGCAGGTTAAATTAAACCATTGAAAACGATTTCCATTGTTGTCAGTGTACATTGCCATCAATGAAGAAAGATGTTTTTTAGGTTCAGATCGTACGGTGGTTATGTGTCTACCAGATGGGGGTAACCACATGCTACAAGCAGCAAAACATTGACCCATTGGGTCCAAATTGCTATAGTACCTTGACGGATCAAAAAAAATACATTTAATACATCATATGGTTTAATCGGCTTCTGGTGGTCAAGTTGGTTGCTGAAATATTGCAGGTTGTTGACCACCACACGCTTACCATTTTGAAACACAGCTACCAGAGGTGAATGGACTGGTTTGTCTTTAATCTAACATTCTGTGATATTTTATATAGAGTGACATACACCCTAAAGCTTTACAGTGTCCTTCATAATGGCAGCAGCTGCTGGTTTTACACACAATTAAATAAGGAAAGGCCCCAGTTCAAGTGCAACTGTAGTTTTTCATGTTAGTTAAAACATTTATTTGAATCACTGGACTTAATGACTACAGACCTGTCGCTCTCATTTCAGTATTCATGAAGTCATTTGAGAGACTGGTGTTGGCCCACCTGAAGGACATCACTGGACCCCTGAAGGATCCCCTTCAGCAAACAGGTCTGCGGATGATACACTTAAATTGAGACTGCACTGCATCCTACAACATTATGCAAGGATCTTATTTGTGCACTTCAGTTCAGCCTTCAATATCATCATGCCTGGTCTTCTCTCAGCCAAACTGACCCAGCTCTCCATGCCAACCCCAATCTGTCGGACAGTTTCCTGCATAGACAGACAGCAGCTAGTGAGACTGGGGAAACTCACACCCCTCACTATCAGCTCTGGTGCTCCCCAGGGTTATGTTCTCTCTCTACTTCTCTTCTCCCTGTACATGAACGAGTGCACTGCAGAAGACCCCTCTGTCAAGTTCCTAAAATGTTCAGATGACATCGCTGTCATCGGCCTCATCCAATGGGGTGACGAGTCTTCTTACAGACTGGAGGTTGAACAGCTGGCTGTCTGGTGCAGTCGTAACAACCTTAATGAAAACGCTAAAAACAGTGGAGACGATAGTGGACTTCAGGAGAAACCCCTCAGCACTCACACACTCACCATCATGAGCCGCACTTTGGCAGTGGAGTCATTCAGGTTCCTGGACACCAGCATCTCTCAGGACCTAAAGCGGGACACTCACATAGACTCATATAGTGAAAAAGGCACAGCAGAGGTTGTACTTCCATTGGCAGCAGAGGAAGTTCAACCTGCCACAGGAGATGCTGAGACAGTTTTACTCGGCCGTCACTGAATCTGTCCTGTGTTCATCTAAAGCCAGCTAATCAGACATCAGGAGACTACAACGGACTGGCCGGCACTACAGAGCATACCATCTCAGAACTGTACATCTGTAAATACTGTAGCTACACCTGTAAATAACATCAGTACAGTCATAAATATATAAACATATTTTCAGTAACACTTTAAGGTTCATTAGTTAATAGTTAACATGAACTAAGAATGAACAATACTTCTACAGCATTTATTAATCTTAGTTCAAATTAATTACAACATTTACTAATACATTATTAAAATCAAAGGTTGTATTTGTTAACATTTGTTAATGCACTGTGAACTATCATGAACAAACAATGAACAGCTGTATTTTTATAACATTAACAAAGATTAATAAATACAGTAACAAATGTATTGCTCATATTGTTAGTTCATGTTAGTTAATACATTAACTAATGTTAACTAATGAACCTTAAAGTGTAACCATGTCTATTATGCGGCATTATTTATTTATTTTTATAATATTATTATTGTTATGTTTCATTTGTATTGACCAATTCCTGTCTGCACTTCGTCTGTACTTTCTTCTGCACTGGAAGCTCCTGTCACCAAGACAAATTACTGGTTTGTTTCAACATACTGGGCAAAAAAGCTCTTTTTGATTCTCATTCAATTACTGCACGTGGAACAGTCCTTAAGACGCATGTCCTGAATTTGCTGAGTTAGACGTGTTCCTGGGTCAACATATTTGTTGATCCTGGAAAAACATTCCAGTCCGAGAATGTAACCATATCCTAAACCTAATCCTACCCATAAATTATCCCTAAAATCAGTGGGAAATATTAGTGAAATCAGTGGTGAATGTAGAAACACCTAACCCTGTTATAAGCCTAAACTTGACATACAATTTAAACTTGTCACTTAAATCATTGGTAAATTGGAATTTTGTTCAAGGATCAACAAAGATGTTGATTCAGGAACATGTTGTACTTGATGAAATCAGGTGCATGCCCTTAAGCAGAAGCACCCGTTTACAGGAATAAGGTCACAGTTAAAAACTTAGAACACTAAAGATAATATTGATAATAAAGATAATACATCGGACACCCACATCCGCCATGTAAGGTCTCCTTCCTCCACCTCAAAAACCTTCTGAAATTCCTCCATTGGTTGCCCATTCAACATAGAATTTAGTACAAAATCTGTCTCCTCACCCATCAGTGTATACATGGAACTGCACCAGCCTATCTCAGTGAACTCCTCACCCTGCACACCGCCACACGAAACCTCCGCTCCTCTACCTACACCAACCGAGGACTAAACTCTCCACTATGGGAGACAGGGCCTTTAAGGCAGTTGCCCCACAGCTCTGGAATGCCCTCCCAGAGACCCCAAGGGCTCCACAAACTGTGAAGGTTTTCAAGAAGGGACTAAAGACATTTTTATTTCAAAAGGCCTTTTAACTCTCATGATTTTAATTTTATTCTTTGTGGTGTTTTATTGCTATTTATTGATTTTGTGATATTTTATGGAGCTGTTTTTAACCCCCTGATACTGTAGCACTTGGAGATTTCGTTGAAATGTAAAGTGCACTATAAATAAAATGTATTATTAATAATAAACTGCAATGTATGTAATGCATGTGTGTGTGTGTGTGTGTGTAGTAGTTTCTAAATTTTGCAACAGAAAAATTATAATCAAACATAAAGGGATAGTTCACCCAAAAATAAAAAATGTTCATTATTTAAAGAATGCTGGCAAACAAACAGTTGACGGTAGTTATTGACTTCCATAGTAGGAAAAAAAAATACTCTCAACTCTGTTGCAGCATTCCATTCAAATTTTCTTTTGTGTTCAACAGAAGAAAGAAACTCATACAGGTTTGGAACAACTTGAGGGTACATACATTTTTATAACTGCAGCCAAAACAGATAGACACAAGGCAACTGTCTGTCCCCCAGGGACATCCTAGTTTGTCAGCCAATAGTACACACCTATAAAAACTCTTTCTCAAAAAAAAAAAAAAAAAAAAAAAAAAAAAAAAAGTGCATATTTACTCAAAGCACATGCATTATAGAGCTGCCAGCTAGAGAACAAGACCTTCCTTTGTCTTTTTATGTCACAATCTCATCATTAGTCACACCTTTAACAACAGGTGAAAACATGGTAGTAAAAAGTCATCAGATGTTTGACATCGTGAGAAAAGCACATAAATCTGTCTGCATGGCAGACATCCCTGATGAAATTTGACTTATTATAGAAACCTGTAAAGCCAGGAATCTGATAAATCCTGAACGAAACAATAGGAGGGTGCATATTGGACAGAGATAGATAGAGGAACATCAGGAGGTACACACCTAGAAAAACATCCACTAGCAAATGTTTACACTTTACCTTGTTGTCATGGCATTAGTGCATGAATGGGACAAGTTCAAGCCAGGGTTTCTGAGGACAACATGGGTGTTAACATCCACTTCATGACTTCATTCAGGTGATGCTCGCACAAGTATTGAGGGTGTTACACAGTGAGGTGATGGAGGGAGGTATCTGAAAATGTACACTGTAGTAAAGCAATGTAAGATGAGCCAGTGGGTAAGTTGAGTCACCCCAACTATCTCAGGAGTTGTGCAAATTTCTTTTTTTTTTTCAAAGATTTCCCATCATATGGCTTTCTGTGATTGGAAGTGGCCTACATGATGATGTTCCTATAGTAGGTTTATGTGCCACATCATTTTGCATGTCAAAGTGATTTTTCAGTATAGCATAAATTGCCCTTTATGTCAATTCAACTTTATCTGGATCAAAAATATATTTAACACACAAAATTATGTACACAATTTAGCAAAAGTAGCAACTTACCTCTACATTACAAGTAATACAAGTCACATAATCAGATTACTTTTTTCAAGTAACTAGTAAAGTAACACCTTACTTTTAAATTTACAACAGAATATCGGAGTTACTTTTTCAGATAAGCAACACAAGTTACTATGTCTTTTCTCTCTAATTTTTAACTCTGTTTTTCCATGTGTTTTTCCCAGACTGACAACTCTGTCCCCATGTTAAAAGAAATCTTAAGTAAGTGCAGAGGCGTTGTGTGCGCTGTGTGAACATGATAGTTATTCTAGTTCTAGACTAAAAGGCTAGACGTGTGCCTTATAAGATAATACGATAGTCGATAGTCTACAGAGCTATTCAATTAATTTGGAATTGGGACCAGTTCATGAAACTAAATAAGTGTCATGGCAAAATAAGGGGCCACTTTGTTTTAAAAAGTGGGCGGGACATTGCTAACACAATGCTAAATCATAAATCAGATGTATACAATAATATTACGATGTCCAGCAATAGATTTAAATAGTACATTGGGTTTAATTTGTCGTTTAATGAGGTCTAATATATGTTGTTAGTGTCGAGAATTTTCACGTGAATAAATACATAGATTTTTTAAGCATGTAATTAAATGGTCGAGTGGCAGAATATTTGCCAAGCTTGTCAGAGGTTCTGGGTTCTAATCCACTGGAATAGGTTTTTTTTTTCCTCATCAAAACTGATTATGTTTATCAGTGGTTGAATAAAGGGCAGGGAGACGTTTGTGTGCATTTCGTAATTTCATCGGGCGGTGAATAGCCCGAGCGGGCCTATAATCATGATAATGACCATGCATATTTTTATTGTGGGCACCTCAAAATACAGTGAATAATGATTTATAATGAATTGTTCCGTTTTTTGGGGGGGGGGCATCTACACCCTATATAGATCCGCACTGCCGTCTGTCCGAAGCTAGTTATTTTAGTCGATACAGTTGTAAATATGGATATTTTCTTACAGGGCCTTTATTAACCATGAACTTTGTGTATTTAATCTAGTTTTTTACCCAATGTCTTTGCTGCTAACCTTCTATGATTCAATTCAACCATACAAGCAAAAATGACTTTAGATAAACATCTTAATTGTTTTGTTTTCATTGCAAAAGTAAGAGTGTTGAATTTTATTCTCCTGTGTCCTGTTCTTCTACAATCCAGAATGGTAGCACATCTGAAAGGTTTGTTTGAGCTGCGCTCATACTGTACAGGCTCGAATTTTCATTTCCTTCAGCCTGAGTTCACTTTTGGTGCAAAAAGGCTTTTATATTTGCCTTTTTTTCTCATGATCCACAGACGTTCCAGTGATGAAGCAGCCTTAAAAAGCTGAGGTAACAGAAACGAGGGAGGAACACATCATATTTCCTGGCATTCATTGGTGCCTTATGTTGTTGATTGTTCAGGCCAGTAATAGATCTTTTGTATCTTTTTTCCTTTTCCAAAAATAACGTAAGAATTTGGTTGTGTTTGGAATAAAAATAAGAAAAAATAAACTTTCTGCCCCATGCATGTTTTTGAAATTCTTCTAAGGTGCTGAGGTACTGTACCGAATAAATGGATTTGAACACAAAAAGAACAATCCAGGAGACCAAAAAATATCAAGCTGACAGCATAAGATGAATCAGAGTTTGAGCAAACATATAACAATAAGAATGCAATGTTCTCATGGGCCACCAAAAAAAAAAAAAGCCATATACACATAGTAAGCATACTGTAAAACATACTTCTGTATATATAAAACTATTATTAAAAGGGATTAAGGCTTTTCTGTTTAAACTACCTACCCATTAAACAGGGGCATTTAATTCCCCCAAGGAGGCGAGGGAGTGCCATCAGAAAAACAAATTATATTCATTAAACGTGTTTTTGACCCTGATTCACTATAGCCTAAGCTTATTATAAGTGTTTATCTTTTAGACCTGGCGGGATGGTTTTTGTGGGAAATGATGCATACGTCACTCACCCTTGCGTGTCTCATCCTATTCATGCATGTATGTATGGTGTGGGAGTGGCATATGTTAGTTAGCACGCTAAATCTCGAATCTACAGGGAATCACCCGTTTAAAAAAAAAAAGCCAAACAGAGAGTCTGCTGGCAAAAAGAGAATGTGACACATCTCGTAATAAAATGAGAATTTGGCGTGGCTTTTCAGAGATTTATTGTTAATCAAAATGTGATTTATTGTTGATTTATTGTTATTGTTAATCGATTTATTGTTAATCGAAATGTGCTATATAAATAAACTTGCCTTGCCTTAATCAGTCAACGTTAGAAAAAGATAAAATCACTCACTGCTTTTGACTGAATAACTTTTGTAGCTTTAATGAGGATTAATTTATACTTCATTCATTTTCAGTTTTTCTTACCTGAATAGCTAACTACTGCTACACCTAGGCCTACCTGAAAAATGTAAAACTTTATAATATTAGTTAGGCTAGTAGTTTTTGTTGTGGTATACACATGTTTGCATACACATATAAGTTACTCACATTTAGTAAAGGAGACACAATACTCTAGTGACACCCATTTCATGACCTATCTGTTGGCACTTATCTAAATTACATCACCATGATATCATGATATCAACTATCCATCATATCTCAACATATTAAACTAGACTAACTATAGATGAAGCTAGAATAGTGACATTAAAGGCACAAGTATGTAAGATTTTTTTCACCACAAGAGGGCGCAGTTTCCAACAATAACAAAGGCGTAGGTTGATGACGCAGCGATGAGCTGAATGATGGGACTTGCTGTCAAGCTGATGGATCTAATAATGTTTATGGACGAGTGCAAACACTCGTTTTTTAACATTACATGAAGCAGGTCGCGATTGCTAAAGAGACAGATATCACACGCGAGTCCCGCGGATATAAATTAAGAAGGACATTTAATTCTACCGAACTACCCGCAAGTGCTGGATTACTCACACAGGTCAGTTTATTAGACGAATTAATCTTATGAGGTAACTTACCGCAGCGCTGCTTCACTTGGTCTAACCTTACACTATCACACTAAACGGCATTTAAATGTGTAATGAAAGTTATAATGTTATACTTAGTGTTAGTTCGTTTGCTATACGAAACTAGCAGTAAGCTAGATTATTAGAGTAAGATATAACATTAGAATAACATACTGACCATATTCTAACATTTCATCATGTTGAGCTAACGTTATAACATTGATTTGTTTTATGTACATTTTCTCACCTGTCTAATAAAGCTGTCAAGTCGTGACTCGTGAAGCTCTGTCAAGTCCAAATTAGTCGCGGACGTGGAGCTCTCGGCATCTCAAAAACGCCACGCTGATATTGATATTGCCCACGTCTGTCGCCATGGTTACGTCATGGCTATGGCAGTATGAACCAAGGGGGTAATCCATCAGCCGGAAACTGAAGTCTCCCCGGGGGCCGCCATTGGCTAACAAGCCTTCACCTGGGGCACGTTCAAGTTCAAAACGGTGCGCAACGTTTTTCTACGGTTTCCGGGTTGAACGTCATGTTTCCTGGAAAAGGCGTGCACCGGTGTGCAACGGGGTTTGAGATACGTTTTCTCTTGTTTGGTGGGTTTGTCAGAACTGCAGTCCAATCAGCAGCAACATGTATATAAAGCACGCGGTATTAAAGTGAACTCGCACAATGGTTCAAGGAAAGTAATTTACAAATGTGTTCGATGCAGCTCGGTATACGCAACAACTGAGGATATTAGAAGACATGTTTGTCGTAAGTTTTATTGTAAAAATATAGGATATCAACATAATTATGTAGTTGTTATATTTTTAGCTTCATTGCAAGTGTATGACATTTGGTATAGAAATAAACAATGGCAATTAAGTGCTTTTCCTAAAAATGAGAAAGAAAATACAGGGTATTAAAACAGTATGACCTACAAATAAAGTCAGTATGTGAGGCTAAATAGATGTGTTTTAGTCAGGTAAGATGTGTGCTTCCATTTCAGTTTCCACAAATCCCTTCACTCGATTGGGATGTTCTCTTGTGTTCTGGGCGGCAAGCAGTAACTGTAACATCAGGCATATTTTGTAGTATTAAACACATATTTATACCAACTTCATCAGGCTCCGAAAATTCTTCACAAAGAACACAAAAAATGGCCTTCTCAGCTGCCATAGTTGCAACTCTTGCGTCATCAGAACAGTGTGTTCAACGCATCACCGTTTCTGTTTAAAAAAACGTTGTGCAACGTTTTGTCGGGGCTGAACGCAGCCCTGCTGTTAGGATTCCATTGACTCCCATTCATTTTGCCGTCACTTTGACAGCGAATAACTTAACATCTGAGGCGTTTAAAGACTCCATTTTTCCATTGTTTATTTCTAAAGAAACACGACAATGCATTAAAGGCTCCATTACCTTGTATCTTACGTTATGGCCCCGTAGAAGCAGTTTTTGTAAAAAATAGGCTAACGATTACGTCATAACACGCGACTCTGTCGCACAGAAATTACCGTATAGACAGGAGGAGAAGCTCGCGCACAATCGGGGGGACGTGGAGGATGGGCGATACCACACTTTTAGGATTCGATACGATACCGATACTTTTTCTTGCATTTTCATCGATATCGATACCGTTTGTTTCATATTGACAATCTTTGTCATTAAAAATATTATTACATTTAAGACAAATCACAAGACAAATACAGACCATTTAAACTAAATTAATTATGGTCAAAACATAATAAAATAAAATTTTAAATAACATAAATATGAATGAAATAAACTAAATTAAATATGAATAATATACATTTCCACTTTTCTTTATTTCTCAAAAAATAAAGAAAAAAGACCAATCTTGGTAGAAAAAGCTAAAAGGGGGAAAAAAACGAAAAAAAAAAAAAACTAATACATCAACACCACGCTTCGTTTTTTGTCTGCCATAATATTATACTCGAGTCTTGTAACTCTTCTTTCCCTCCGACTCCCGCTTTCGTACTGGACTGTGTGTGTGTGTGTGTGTGTGTGTGTGTAATCGTCGGCTGTGTCGCGCATTCGCTCGTCTCCTGTCACGTGACATGGGCCAGCTCAATACGCCGCCAGGTACAGCCAGGGGTGTCGCGGCACATAGTAATTTAAGGAAGTAATCTAAAACAGCTGAAAGTGATACATACATCCCAATTATATATATTTTTTTTTAGTTTATATCGATATTTTTTTAAGGAAATCGATGCCAAATGAGTAGCGTGAGCATATCGATCTATCGATACCACAGGATCGATCCGCCCATCCCTAACGTGGAGGCATAAAGTCAAGGGAGAAGCCCATAGAGAGTCATAAAGTTGCTCCTGCTGCTAGCTCGTGGACAGCTAATACTCACAATCTCCAGCTCTGCAAGATTCGGAAGGGAATGATTCAGATTCCTCTCGGCACAGCTACTAGAAGACGTACAACTGTCAGACAGGTTGCTCACGTCACATCTACGTCGTCAAGCTCAGTTTGAGCCTGCGTAGTTCGCTTGGCAATCAGGAAGTGAGTGCTTCTAATTTACTTCACTTTTCTCCGTTGAAGTCTATGGAGTCGCTGTGTCCATTTCTTTGACTGTCTATAGTCATTGACAGGAGACATTTTTTCCTGGACGGCAGGGGCGGCTGGCCAATAGAGGGCGCTAGGGCGCTGCCCTCCCTCGATGAGCCAGACCACAGTTTATGAGCCAAATGCAATAAATAAGTAAATACATAAATCATGTATACAAATTGTCAATATTAGTGTGTTTGAGATCTTAAATACACCCAATATATGTGAAAAATAAAATAGAAATTCAAAATGTCTGTTTTTTCTACACTTCCCCTTCCTGTAGTGCACGGATAGAGTGCACGTGATCAGCTCTCATTTCTACAACGCAGAGCATCCATTTTTATTTACATTTTATTGTTTACAGGTATTAGTAAACGTGTGCTACATGACTTTTGTATGTATTTCATTTTTCTTCTTTTTTTGTAAATTAAAGCATAATGTTTAAAAAAGCCCTTTGATGACAGTACAGTACATTTGAAATTTGTCCAGAATAAGCGCCCTAATTCACTATGTTGTAAACTATTACAGGTAAATAAAACTATAATAGCTTAAAGGAAAATATTAAATAGTCAAGGTTACAATAATTGTCTCTCCCTTGTGGCAGCAGGCCAGCACTGAGTCAAAGCTGGTGCTCGTCTGGACAGAACAGCCAATTTGATTCATTTTTATGAGTAATAACAGTTATCAACTCTCCCATGAGCTCTTTGAGGACAGCTCATTCAGCAGAGAGAGATTGGTGGGGTGGAGATCTGTTTGTTTATACTGTGAGTCATGAATGAGAGTCAACCAGACTAAAGTCCTCACAACAGAGACAGACTTGAGCACAAAAAGAAGAACAGATCAACCAGATCTTAAGTCAAGCTCCATATATATATATCCATATATAAATGCCACTTTAGTGGAGAGGCAGAAACTTTATATGACTCTGCAGATATTCTATGGGTAACTACGGATGATCATTTTTGGTTGGTGTAGCATAAAATAGCCTAATGAATTGACCATTGCTTTAAACCCCTTTTTTTAATTGTTAGCTATTTATTTTTTATATATTGCCAGTGATGTCTGTGTGTGATGGTTCCACGTAAAGTGTGTGGGCAAGATTAATGTGTTTCTTGCAATAAATAACTAAATTATGAAGCCATTGTTTTGGAGTTTGTTTATTTTTTCCCTTGATTTTTACTTTGGTTAAACCTACTCGAAATCCAGTCTTTCAAAACAAGCATTATTTATTTTATAAAATGTGACATTAAAAGCACATGTGAAGTGATTGTGCTTCAAATAGTCCTGCGCTAGAGGCGTATCTGTACTAACCAAAGCCAATAAACATTATATTGAAAGTGGTAATACGTTTTAAATTTGAAAAGAAATAAGATGGATTGAATTGACAGGGGAAAACTCACTTTCAAGTTTCGGAAAAAATACAATTTACTTTTTTAACCTTTTGGTTTCCCGTACATCCAGTTGTGCTTCTTGCTCGTATTCAGTTCTGGTGATACGTATGGTAACTCGGCAACTACACATGACTTGTAGTATGATTGCGTAAAGGGAACAGGAATTCCAGAAGGGAACAGAATCGACTGCTTCACCGGCATCGATCCCGGCATCAATCCCGGGTCGTGTTTGCGTTCACACAGAAGGCGTTCTGGCAATTTCCCGGGATCAACGCGCTGTGTGAAAGGGGCTCAGGAGGACTAGGAACATGAAATTGTCCAGCCATGACTTCTTGTTTCACAGGAGTTTAAATATAAGGAAACACAAAGGCCAAATTCGCTTAATCATCCATCACAATGAGTAAAACCAAAGAATATAGTTCTGATGTGCAGCAAAAGATTGTTGAGCATCACAAAATAGAAAGTGGCTGTAAGAAAATAGCTAAATAATTTAAAATCCCCATTTTGACCATCAGGGCAATAATTAAGAAGTTCCAGTCAAGTAAAGATGTTATGAATCTGCCAGGAACCCCCATATCACCACATGTTGTTTGGGAGGGTTTCAAGAAAAATCCTCCTTGCTCATCCAAGAACGAACTCCAGCAAATTCAGTTGTCAGACACGACTGGAACTTCAAACGGCACAGGGTTCTGTGGTCAGATGAAACTAAAAAAGAGCTTTCTGGCAGCAAACACGCTAGATGGGTTTGGTGCACACAAGGATAGAAAGTACCCCATGTGTACAATTTAATATACCGTTGGATATTTAATGTTGCGGGCATATTTTTCTGCTGGAGGTCCTGGACTTCTTGTTCAGATACATGGCATCGTGGATTCTATCAAATATCAACAGATAAAAAATCAAAACCTGACGCCTTCTGCTAGAAATCTTATAATGGGGCGTGGTTGGATCTTCCATCAGGACAACGATCCAAAACAAACATCAAAATCAACAGAAAATTTTGTTACGGAGCACAAAATGAAGCTTCTGCCATGACCGTCCCAGTTCCCTGACCTGATGAGTGGAGTGAACTGGAGAGAAGAAGCACCAACATGGATCTGGGAATCTGAAGGATCTGGAGAGATTCTGTATGGAGGAATGGTCTCTGATCTCTTGTCAGTTGTTCTCCAAACTATAGGCATTGTAGGAGAAGATTGCAAAAAGTATTTAATAAAAGGGTGCCAATAATTGTGGCCAACGTGATTTGGAGAAAAACATTCATTTTATAATGTAAAATGAAAAAATGACTTTATTCGACTATTCCTTTTCTTCCTTGTAGGCCTGAAACGAGACTTCAAGAGATTTCCACGACGCATGCGCGAGAATTGCGATCTCCTTCAACTACTTCAGTTCAGTTCTCGCGCGTGATGGTGAAATTATCAGATGATGTCACATTCACCCCAGGGAGCCCACAATGAAAGCAAATCTTCTGCAAGCAATAAACTGACACAAAACACTTGATGTCACCACCCTTAACATCAAGTGTCTAAAAAAAGCTGCTAAATTACAAACCTTAAAACAAGCACATGGTGTACTTTTGCACACAAATCTCTCTCCTGACCTGTGACCAATGAAAACACATTCATTTATCGGTGCTTGCTTAGGAAAACATAGCAATAAACAAAAAAATTAATAAAAACAATTGGAACACCCTAGCAACTGGATAGCAACACACTGTCAACCAACACAACATCACAGAACTTTGTCGTAAAGAACACTGTCATGTCAAATAGCTTGAGCTTGTCCTTGCTCAGATAAACAGGCGTTTTTTCATAAAAAATTTATGAACTTACAAACATCAAAGTATGATGGTGAATGACATGATGCTATTTTTTTAATGAATGTATTAATTTCTGGATGTATTCATATTTAAAAATTCCAATGGTCTTTTTTCAATAGTCCACTTTAGACATTCTATAAGTAACTTTTCAACTATATGTCAAGTAACTCTCATTTAGAGTATTAGTTTGTTAAAATACATTTTGATATTTAGATTTTTTTTCATACATTAGGAGAATTAAATTTGTTAAAAAAAACTTGTTTTGCATTTTAATTTTATTGTAACTCAATAAAATCGAACTGTTTATACAGCTTAATAATATTTGAAAAGCATCTTTTGTCCACAAAATCAAAGTCATCCAGTACAACAGACAATGTAATGTGGTGCGACAAACATGCAGAAAAAAAATTAATGAAACCAACATGAATATATTAAACTATATTTAACAATTAATGTGTGTAAAACATTTTTTTTAATCATGGACACTCTTATTTGTAACTGACCCATGAGTCTTTATGAGCAAACAGGACCCAGCACAAGTGTCCTCATGGTTTCAAATGATGACTTTCCTTCTCACAACTGCTCCCTGAGAACAAACATTTGAACTCTGAAACTCTGATGTTTGATTGCTTCCACTTTTATATTTACTGCTTGATCAAAATTAAATACTGAATTTAAAACTACTTGGTATCCTCACATAACTGCATGGTTAAGTGTCCTTGTTATATTTCAAGCTGACAGAGAAAGGAAAACTTGCCCAAATCACTTGCACAGACACACACACACACACACACACGTCTATGTGTGTGTGTGTGTGTGTGTGTGTGTGTGTCAAATTGCACTCCCTTCATTGAAATCTCAAGGGTGAGAACATTGCAATAGTTCATACAGACACAGAGACATTCCTTTGCAGTTTCCTCACTAGGGTGGAAACTTAACTCTGGTCCTCGAGTCTCAACATAGCTGGAGGTTGGAGAGGGGTCTGGCACACACCCTCCTTCCCCCCTCCCGTCCTCAAAGAGCAGGACCCGCCCTCGAGCACCATCTTTATAAGAGGACCGAGTTCAGCTCGAAGGCACCAATCCTCTTCAGGATAACTTTAGCAGTTTCCTGCAGTGTCCTCTCTGCGTTCTGCTCATCTCTGCATCCATTCACCATGTCGATCTCTTACCACACGACATCCTCCAAAGGTCCCAAGACTGTGACCTCAAAGTCCATAATCACCAAGAGTCGGAGCAGTTCGTCAGCCTTTCCACATAAAGCCTTCAGCGTGCATGGAGGTGGTCATGGTGGAAGCATCCGCATCTCTTCCTCCAGAATTGGAGGCGGTGGAGGATACGGTTTTGGTGGAGGATACGGCGGAGGATACAGTGGAGGATATGGTGGAGGATATGGTGGAGGATATGGTGGAGGATTCAGCTCTGGACACATGGTTTCAGGGGACTGTGACTACATGCAGGTGAATGAGAAGGCCACCATGCAGAACCTGAACGACCGTCTGGCATCCTACCTGGAGAAGGTGCGCTCCCTGGAGGCTGCCAATGCCACTCTGGAGAGGCAGATCCGCGAGTACTATGAGAAGAAGGGGCCGATCGCACAGAGGGACTACAGTGCCTACTGGAACACCATCAAGGACCTGAAGGACAAGGTACAGTGATCTCTAAATGAATGACATATATAGCAAATTCTAGTGTACTGACATTTCTTTGCACACAGAAGCTGAAAAGCAGACGCAGATAATCACTTCCGGTTCTGATGATCTACAGCAACGCTCCAGATTTATATACGTTCTAATGTATTAAATTTATATCAATATTCTACCTTTCAGATTAAAAATGCTACCATCCACAACGCCAACATCCTCCTGCAGATCGACAACTCTAAACTGGCTGCTGATGACTTTAGGATAAAGTAAATTCTCTCAAATAATAGTTTCTCCGTTACTATAGTTTGGTAGCTTTAGCATCTTAAAAGATCATATTGGTCATGTTTAAAACATGATTGGTGAGTTTATTCCCATTTCTGCATCTCCACCAATCAGATTTGAGCACGAGTTAGTAATGCGGCAGTCTGTGGAGGCTGACATCGCCAACCTGCGTCGCTTGCTGGACCAGACGACCCTGACAAAGGCCGACCTGGAGATGCAGATCGAGACTCTGCAGGATGAGCTGGCGTTCATGAAGAAGAACCACCAGGAGGTTTGTAGTAGCTTGCATGTTGTTGTTATCAGACCTTGTGAATCTTGATGCTTGAACTGATGCTTGAGCCTTGTGGGTGTACAGGACTTGGCTGCACTGAGGTCTCAGCTGACAGGCACAGTGAATGTAGAGGTTGATGCTGCTCCTCAGCAAGACCTGAACAGGGTTCTGGACGAGATTCGTTCTCATTACGAGACCATCATACAGAAACACCGCAGGGAACAGGAAGACTGGTTTAAAAACCAGGTAAGACCTTGTCTGTCTCTTTAAATTTTGTGGTTGTGAATTCTACCATTATACATACTGAAAAACTGACTTTACTGAAGAATAAACCACATATTCCAGCTGGTGTCTTATAGCAGTGGTACTGTGGTAAAACAATATATCTTAGATTACGAAATTCAGTACTTGAATTCATATTGTGTGTTTCTGTCTTTCTTTTAGACGGCAGGATTGACCAAAGAGGTGACCCAGAGCACAGAAATCATACAAACAACCAAGACACAGATCACAGATCTGCGACGCACTTTGCAGGGTCTGGAGATCGAGCTACAGTCTCAACTCAGCATGGTGAGAAACAAGTGTAATGCAGGAACTGTAGGGTGGAGAGAGAAAGAGAGAGAGATTTCATTATCTGAACCAAAGGCAGGGAAATTTTACGCAAGAGGTTAGGGAAGCAGGCCAAGAAGAGGACACAGAAAGGGAGGCAAAGATGGACGAAAAACAGGGAAAGGAGTGTGAGATATGTCAAGAATGTTTTATTTGAAGTCCTCCAAATCCCAGATAGTAAGTGAGATAGAATGAAAGGAATGAGGAGAAGCCATTTATAACGTCTGGAAATCTGAAGGGTCCATTTGTGGACTTGCACATTGGTGTTTTTCTGATATACCAAGCATGTGTAAAAAGGCAGTTTACCCACAAATTCTGTCATAATTTACTCCCCCTCATTTTGCTCCAACCCTTTTGACTTTCTTTCACAGAACACAAAAATACACAGTGACTTATTTTTGCTTGTTCTCATTACTCAAACAGAAAGCGGCACTGGAGAACTCACTGGCAGACACAGAGAACAGGTACAGCTCTATGCTAGCAGGCTACCAGAACCAAATCAACATGCTGGAGTCCGAGCTGAGTCAAATGCGGTCTAGCATTGAGCAACAGGGACGAGATTACATCATGTTGCTGGACATCAAGAGCCGTCTGGAGCAGGAGATCGCCACCTACAGAAGCCTCCTGGAAAATCAGGACATTAAGTAATGTCATTTCCTTTATATAATTGTGTGTCAAAATCTGTGGATCATGTTATATAATCTTGTTCTTGAATTGCTTCACTAATGCATCTTTTCTTTTTTAATTCTCAGGACTCAAATACCAGGTAAGTGAAATCTTTCTTTGCATATTGTGGTGGGATGGTCAGTTTCAAGTAGTGAATGCCGTACATCATGCGTTACTGACTCTCTTTCTCTCGGCCTTCAGGTGGGACTATCACCGTCACCACAGGTGGAACAACTATCAAGCAGACACAGCATACCTTCAACTAAATGCAGAGCACATTGCTTTATGAGACACCATCTGGACACACACATACATTTGGTTTTGAATGTGTATTGAAAGTATAATTGAGAATAAGGAAACATGTGTTACTGAAAGAAAAATGGATGATACTCATATTTGTATTTTTGTGTGTGATGAAACCCGTCTCTGAAAATAAAGCTGCATGCTGTCATGAATAACTTTTTACATAATTGTCTTTCTTTGAACACACAGTCTATTTTAAATATAAGATGAGTTAAATACTCATCAAAACAAAATGAGTGATTACATCGTATTTATGTAGCATTTCATAATAATATGTTTACTGACAAGAAAAGAGTTCACTAAAAAAGAGTCTCTGAGGGAAATGAATTGGGTCTCAGTCTTCCCGGTTGTTACTCATGGGTTCCTTCCATAACAGGCTTAAAACAATATTGTTTAAGTTGCCTGGCAACAGATCCATCACAAAAGTGGTGAAGTGAAGGTCAAAAAAAGCTGGCTGGCCATTGACTTCCTCTTTATCTGCAAAAACCTTCGACCCTCATAAACAATTGCAATTGTGTAAACTGGATAAAAGAAAATGAGGAATATGCACAAAACATATGCACAGAAAGAGATTAAACCCAGAGACCTTTATGTAGCCTATATGTTTAATACACATTTATTGGATAAATTAAAATGCAATTTGGAATGCACTTCATTTGCATTATTTGGCTACGATTAACCACAAATTTGTTATACACTCACATTTATGTGATATGCAGGATGTAACAAGTCATTTAATGACCTGTAATCTTCATAAAGAGAGAGACAATAACAAAAGAGTTGTAGAGATAGATATTACAAAACTTATGGAACTATGTCTATACATGAAAAGCAGACTCATTGGCAGACATAGGAGTGGCATTATTATTGCTCAGATGCTGATTGACAGGGCATGCTGAGATTTAACTGTTTAATTTGCTCCAGTGCGGTTGAGTTAAAATTGTTTTATCATCTTTCAAGAAAGCCTAAAACGAGCTGCTGCAATCATGCTTAGAGGTTTTCGGCTGGGTGTGCTACTGCACTTTCACCCAAAAAATCTGAAGTGCTGTTGTATTGCTCAGTGTGTTCACTGTGATTTTGGTAAATCACTACCTGATTTCTCACAGTAAACTTCATTACATCATTAACATCAATATAATGAAATCTTACATCTGAAAACTTCAAAAGTCCTGTCCAGCAATGGTTTTCACTGTTTCTGTTTTCTTTCAGTTTTCACTGTTTCAGTTCTTTGCGTGTTGCAAAAAGTTTATAATAACTGGAAAGAGCTGTTACCTTTATCTCGCTAGAAATAGTTCGTTTACACTTGTTAATGTGGCATAATGCATTTGTACTGGAATCACAATCACAGGAAACAATGTATCACACTTGAATGTTGAATGTTGATTCTCATGACCAGATGCGAGAGACGTGTTATCGACTACTGAAAATTTTGTGGACTGCATGATTTAAACTTTTTGAAAGACATTCAAAAAGATGGAAAAAAAAGTGATACTGCAAAAATGCAATCAAGATAAAACTGTAAAACTGTCCACATATTTCAATAGTATCAGCACTGCTATTGTCATCACAGTGCCTTCTAGTGTAGATCTATACGGCCTTTCAAAAGTAGTGCTGCATTCTGACAAAATATTTTTTTTAAATATCACAATATATATTTTAACATATGTACATAACAGTCATGAAACTTTCAAATAAAAAAAAACAGAAGACTAATTTGTGTGTCTTCTTTGTGCAGGGAGAATAATTTATATTCAGATGACCCTCATCTTATATGTGATCTGTATCTGCATCAAACACTCAACATGTTTTATTCAAGCATTATATACACAGGCAATGTATTTTAATTACACACTGTGACAGAGTAAGATAATGGAAATATGTAACCATGAGGGATTATATGTGTGCACATTTCTCTATTGTTTTTAAAAGCTACCTGTATGTAAAAATAGTGCAAAAGAGCAGAGCGGTATATATCACAAAACCATTTATTTATTGGTCAGAGGTTACGTTTTATGCTCCTAACACCAGGTTGTAGCTACTAAAAGTCTGTCCTTATACGGACAGAGTAGACAGTGGAGGCTCTTTTTATTTTATTTTGTTGCCTGCTCTGTTAGTTGTTGTTTTTTCTGCTCTGGTAGTTGCCAGTGCCACAGGTTGCTTTGAACTTACACATCAAAGTTGTAATTATTCAGTCCTCTTTCATAACTGAAACGTTCTGCAAACCTGAAATCACCTTTCTAAATTGCGACTTTAAACTTTTATCATTAAATGCTGCCGTCTATGATAATTATTAGAAGATTTTAGCCTATCGAATGTAAACTAACACAGAAATAATGATAAGTTTACATTAAAACAAAAAGGTAAATATGCACACAAAAGACTGAGTCTCGCTGTGTCACTCAGGATGCACTGCAGTGTCTATTCACAGGCGCGATCCCACTACTGATCGACACGGGGACTTTGACCTGCTCCGTCTCCGACCTTGGCCGGTTCACCCCTCCTTAGGCGACCTGGTGCTCCCGGGCTCCCCCAGAAGCACCATATCGATACCGAACTTAGTGCGGACACCCGATCGACATAGTCCACTGCAGTCCAGAACCCCTGAACTCAAGCGATCCTCCAGCCTCAGCCTCCCAGTAGCTTGGACTACAGGCGCGCGCCACTGCACCCGGCGAGAGCTGTGAGAATCAGCGCTGCACCTGAATCTAGTGGCTCACAGCGCCCTCTAGTGTATGAAAACAGATTACTCCCCAAATCTCAAAATTACTTTTTTTACAGCAGTTTTTTTTACAAAATTTTAGTAAAAATATGTAAAATATAATAAAATATAATAAAAAATAAATTAATATTAATAAAAGAACGATTAAATGTTATTAACCACAACTTTGTGATTCTCCCATATAAGACAATATTTATCATTATTCCCCACCGTTTTTACCTAAAGCATTGTGTTTAATTATATAACCAATGCTCAAGACAGACAAACATGCACACGTGTTATTTATAAAGAAAGAAAAAATTTACTCTTTAGTTTTAATTACTTGAGTTAAAAGTGTAAACTTTTGTACTTTTTACTCATGTTTTTGTGTCAATACTTTGATAAAAAATATTGACAATGTACCCATTGGTAAATACCCCAAGTTCAGTCCATTTTCTTTTTACACCCCAGCTCACATGCACTATAAAATAGCCTAAAATAGCCTAAAATTATCAAATAAAATAGCCTTAAATAAAATAAAATACAATAAAATAAACAAACTTGGCGAACAAGTACTCAAGCTGATTCGAATGACCTGTAAAAGGGTGGTGAAACTGTCTCAGATGATCTCACATCGCCTCAGGGAGTTACCTGTCAGCTAAATCCCTCTTTATCATTATTAAAATGGTGAATTTATCAAATCTCTATCCTCGCTTGACCAGCTCAGCCTCTTTTTTCTGCCTCTAACTGTCAAAGAGACTTCCTCCACTGGCACAAAACACTTACAAACACGCTCATAAACACACACATGCATAAAACTTGTACAGTGTGTGTCGAAAGCCTAGTTGTCTTATTGCACTCCCTCCATTGTAGTCTGGAGGGTGAGTACATCTAGGAGTATAAAATTCTTTTGCAGTTCCCTCACTAGGGTGGAGCCTAAACACTAGTTTCAACTCTGCTGGTGGTGACAGCTGGGTCTGGCACAAACACACTCTCTCACACACACCTTACATCCCTCACCCACCCACAAAGTGCTGGAGCCACCCTGGATCTACATCTCTATAAGAGGCCAGAGCTGGGCTCAAACGTGCCATCCTCACCAGGACAACTCTAACGGTTTCCTTCAGTGTCCTCTCTGGGTTCATCTCATCTCCGTATCCATTCAACTATGTCGGTCTCTGTTCGCACGATGTCCTCCAAAGGTCCCAAGACTGTGACCTCAAAGTCCATTATCACCAAGAGTCGGAGCAGTTCGTCAGCCTTCCCACATAAAGCCTTCAGCGTGCATGGAGGTGGTCATGGTGGAAGCACCCGCATCTCTTCCTCCTTGCTGCATTCCAGAATTGGATGCGGTGGAGGATACGGTTTTGGCGGAGGACACGGTTTTGGCGGAGGACACGGTTTTGGTGGAGGACACGGTTTTGGCGGAGGACACGGTTTTGGTGGAGGACACGGTTTTGGCGGAGGACACGGTTTTGGCGGAGGACACGGTGGAGGATATGGTGGAGGATTTGGACCTGGAGGCTGCGTTGTAATAAAGGACCACCAGCTGAATGAGAAGGCCACCATGCAGAACCTGAACGACCGTCTGGCATCCTACCTGGAGAAGGTGCGCTCCCTGGAGGCTGCCAATGCCATTCTGGAGAGGCAGATCCGCGAGTACTATGAGAAGAAGGGGCCGATCGCACAGAGGGACTACAGCGCCTACTGGAACACCATCAAGGACCTGAAGGACAAGGTACAGTGATCTCTAAATGAATGACATATATAGCAAATTCTAGTGTACTGACATTTCTTTGGACACAGAAGCTGAAAAGCAGACGCAGATAATCACTTCCGGTTCTGATGATCTAAAGCAACGCTCCAGATTTATATACGTTCTAATGTATTAAATTTATATATCAATATTCTACCTTTCAGATTAAAAATGCTACCATCCACAACGCCAACATCCTCCTGCAGATCGACAACTCTAAACTGGCTGCTGATGACTTCAGGCTGAAGTAAGTTAAACAGTGTTGACCACTAACTTAGACATAACTGTTGATGCCTAACATGCAATAGCTTCACAGTGTTTATCTATGCCATTCAAAAGTTTGGGGTTATAAAGATTTTTTGTTGTTGTTGTAATGTATTACAGATTCGACATAAATATTTAGCAGCACAACTGTTTTCAACATTGATATTAATAATAACAATCTTAAGTTGAGCACCAAATCAGTGTATTAGAATGATTTCTGAATGATCATGTGACACTGAAGACTTATGATGCTGAAAATTCAGCTTTGACATCACAGGAAAAAATTGCAGTTGTAATAATATTTTACATTATTGCTGTTTTACTGTATTTTTTATCCAATAAATGCAACATTGGTGAGCATGAGACTTTCAAAAAACATTTAAAAAATCATACCGACCCCAAAATTTTGAACGGTAGTGTGTGTAGGCCTATATATATAATACTCGTCATGTTTAAACTTTGATCGGTGTGTTTAATTCCCTGTGTGACCTTTCCACCAATCAGATATGAGCACGAGCTGGTGATGCGCCAGTGCGTGGAGTCCGACATCGCTAACCTGAGTCACTTGCTGGACCAGACACACCGGGCAAAGGCCGACCTGGAGATGCAGATCAAGAATCTGCTGGAAGAGCTGGAGTTTATGAAGAAGAACCACCAGGATGTTTGTAGTAGCTTACTGACAGAATCATCTATATATGACTGATCCTGAAAGTTTGGACCATTGTATTATATTAATTATATTATATTATGACATTTCAGGAGCTGGCTGCACTGAGGTCTCAGCTGACAGGCACAGTGAATGTAGAGGTTGATGCTGCTCCTCAGCAAGACCTGAACAAGGTTCTGGACGAGATTCGTTCTCATTACGAGACCATCATACAGAAACACCGCAGGGAACAGGAAGACTGGTTTAAAAACCAGGTAAGACCTTGTCTGTCTCTTTAAATTCTTTGGTTGTGAATTCTACCATTATACATACTGAAAAACTGACTTTACTGAAGAATAAACCACATATTCCAGCTGGTGTCTTATAGCAGTGGTACTGTGGTAAAACAATATATCTTAGATTACGATATTCAGTACTTGAATTCATATTGTGTGTTTCTATCTTTCTTTTAGACGGCAGGATTGACCAAAGAGGTGACCCAGAGCACAGAAATCATACAAACAACCAAGACACAGATCACAGATCTGCGACGCACTTTGCAGGGTCTGGAGATCGAGCTACAGTCTCAACTCAGCATGGTGAGAAACAAGTGTAATGCAGGAACTGTAGGGTGGAGAGAGAGAGAGAGAGATTTCATTATCTGAACCAAAGGCAGGGAAATTTTACGCAAGAGGTTAGGGAAGCAGGCCAAGAAGAGGACACAGAAAGGGAGGCAAAGATGGACGAAAAACAGGGAAAGGAGTGTGAGATATGTCAAGAATGTTTTATTTGAAGTCCTCCAAATCCCAGATAGTAAGTGAGATAGAATGAAAGGAATGAGGAGAAGCCATTTATAACGTCTGGAAATCTGAAGGGTCCATTTGTGGACTTGCACATTGGTGTTTTTCTGATATACCAAGCATGTGTAAAGAGGCAGTTTACCCACAAATTCTGTCATAATTTACTCCCCCTAATTTTGCTTCAACCCTTTTGACTTTCTTTCACAGAACACAAAAATACACAGTGACTTATTTTTGCTTGTTCTCATTACTCAAACAGAAAGCGGCACTGGAGAACTCACTGGCAGACACAGAGAACAGGTACAGCTCTATGCTAGCAGGCTACCAGAACCAAATCAACATGCTGGAGTCCGAGCTGAGTCAAATGCGGGCTAGTATTGAGCAACAGGGACGAGATTACATCATGTTGCTGGACATCAAGAGCCGTCTGGAGCAGGAGATCGCCACCTACAGAAGCCTCCTGGAAAATCAGGACATTAAGTAAGTTCATTTATGTATAAAAGTTGATGTGAGTTAAAGTCAGTGAATTACATGATCTTGTCCTGGAATAGGTTCACAAATTTTATTTTCTTCCTCCTACTCCTCCAGGACTCAGATACCAGGTAATTGAAATCTGTCTTTGTATATGGTGGTGTGGTCAGTTTTAGGCATGTTTTACATTAAGCATTAATGATTTTAAGCATTAAGACATTAATGACATTAATGATTTTGCCTTTCAGGTGGATCTATCTCTTTCTCTGGTGGATCTCACTCTGGCTCATCAGGTTCCCACACCATCTCAACTGGTGGACCAACAATCCAAATAAAGCAAACCACCACCACTTCACACCGCACTTACTAAACACAGCATTCTGCTCTGTGAGACAGTATTCAAACACATGCACACATTTAATTCAAAACGAGTGTTTACATCATTTGTGATATAACAAAGAACAAGGAAATAAGTGTTGTTTTAAAAGCATTGAAAGACAATCATTGTTGTGTTTTTGTGTGAAAGAAAAAACTGTCTCTGAAAATAAAAGTGCTGTCAGTAATAGTTTCTTATATGTGTGTGTGTTTTTTTTTGCATAAACACTATGACTAAAATTTAAAATGATGCAAAACACATGGGAGTCTCATGGGAACATATTCTTGATGCTGTAATTTATTTTACATCAGTCACAGTATATCATTAATCAAGCTTAATTTGACTTTTCAATTACAAATAGGCAGGGTGAACTGAAAGCTTTTACAATCTTTTAGCTATATCAATGACAAAAGTACGTGGTACATTTTCTTCAAAACATTTTTTTCTCAAATTCATGCTTCAAGTTGACAAAGCACAATAAACAAAATCAAACAATAACTGTTTAACCAGACATAGCCTTAAATTGCATCTAAATAACTTTAATCGACTGCCTTTCATAATGCACTTACCATAATATTTATTAAGGGGGCAATGGATCATAAAACTCACGGTTCATCAGACCATAATGTTTTTTAAGTTACGGATAGGATAGTTTTTTAGATCAGAAAAAAAAGAAAAGAAAAAAAAAACTTTAAGTAGTCTATTCTTCGATACCACAGCCATGGCAGTCTCTATAGCGGACGAAATGTGGTGACGATTCATCAAGGGCCACTGGTTTTCAGGTGGCCCCCGTGATTAGAACCTCTCCACGCCCAGGACAGGAAACCAAGGGGTGTCAATTTTTTCATTCTCTTTTGTAGCTATTATTGTCAAAGGTATGGTACATACATTAAAAAAAAAAATGTTTTAAACTGATGCACAATACACAAAATTACACAAAAACCATTTAACCACAACCAAGTTTACAGGAATAACTTTCATCTAGCCTTTCATAACGCATCACAAGAATATTTATCTTCATCTGTTCTCATTTATTTTAACACATATCTAATTCTTTTTTAATCAAACTGTTTTTAGTTTAATCAATGGATCATTTGCTATATGGGCTATAGAGTTACAGATTTTGTTTGATTGTTAAATATTGGTATTATTATAGTTGTAAAACATTGATTTATCTAATTTACAATATTGAAACACTAAAAATAAAAATAATGAATTGTTGTAATTAAATTTATTTGACGCTGGGTATAACTGCACACAAAAGACTGAGTCTCGCTGTATCGCTCAGGCTGCACTGCAGTGTCTATTCACAGGCGCGATCCCACTACTGATCGACACGGGGACTTTGACCTGCTCCGTCTCCGACCTTGGCCGGTTCACCACTCCTTAGGCGACCTGGTGGTCCCGGGCTCCCCCAGAAGCACCATATCGATATCGAACTTAGTGTGGACACCCGATCGACATAGTCCACTGCAGTCCAGAACCCCTGAACTCAAGCGATCCTCCAGCCTCAGCCTCCCAGTAGCTTGGACCACAGGCACGCGCCACTGCACCCGGCGAGAGCTGTGAGAATCAGCGCTGCTACTGAATCAAGTGGCTTACAGCGCCCTCTAGTGTATGTAAACACAATACCAGGGGATGATTAGGCAGGATCCGATGAACTAAAGCATTTTACGATCCCTTTGGTAGCTATATTGTTAAAGGTAAGTGGTACATTGTCTTATTTTTTTTTTTAATTGCTAAATTATTTTAGCACAATACGTTTAAATTATAGCTGTCTATCCACATGTAGGCCCTAGCCTGAGTTTTTTTTATCTACTAGCCTATTTATCTTAATCTATTCCAATTGGTTAACTTTAAAAAACGAAATTAAAAAGATTCTCAGTTTAACCAAATCATCATTTGCTTTATCTATAGATTTTCAGCTGTTTGATCATTAAAAATGTATTTTAGGCTGTTTGTAAAATACTGACATCTAAATTACATTTGTGATACATTACAAAAATACATAGTCCACTGCAGTCCAGAACCCCTGAGCTCAAGCGATCCTCCAGCCTCAGCCTCCCAGTAGCTTGGACTACAGGCGCGCGCCACTGCACCCGGCGAGAGCTGCGAGAATCAGCGCAGCTAATGAATCTAGTGGCTTACAGCGCCCTCTAGTGTATGAAAACACAATACCAGGGAACGAATAGGCAGGGTGAACTAAATATTTGTTCAATCTCTTTGGTAGCTATATTGTTTAAAGTACATTTTCTTCTTAAATACCTTTAAATAAAAAGCTAAATTAATTCAGCACAATACACTAATTTAACGTATAGCTGTTTAACCACATGTATGCCCTAGGGTGAGTTTTCCATAAGAGAAGCCTATTTATATTAATCTTTTCTAGTTCATTTTAATACATCAGGTTGACCTTTAAAAAAAAAAAAAAAAAAAAGATCTAGTTTAACCAATTAATCATTTGCTATCTATACATTTTCAGCTGTTTGGTCATTAAACATGTATTATAGGCTATTTAATATTGACATCTAAATTACATTTGTGAGACAGTATGAAAAAATGTACCGCATTGGTGTAAATTTATCGAACAGGGTAGCCATTAAGAACAATTGAGTACTTTATTATAATAAACGAAGGCTGGACTGAATCATTTAATTTGGTCAATATGTGTTTTATTTTGTGTTCATTTGTTGCTGCTGTTGTTTATTAGATTCCACAGAATAACTGTTCACACAAAAGACTGAGTCTCGCTGTATCGCTCAGGCTGCACTGCAGGGTCTATTCACAGGCGCGATCCCACTACTGATCGACACGGGGACTTTGACCTGCTCCGTCTCCGACCTGGGCCGGTTCACCCCTCCTTAGGCAACCTGGTGGTCCCTGGCTCCCCCAGAAGCACCATATCGATACTGAACTTAGTGCAGACACCTGATCGACATAGTCCACTGCAGTCCAGAACCCCTGAGCTCAAGCGATCCTCCAGCCTCAGCCTCCCAGTAGCTTGGACCACAGGCGCGCGCCACTGCACCCGGTGAGAGCTGTGAGAATCAGCGCTGCTACTGAATCCAGTCGCTTACAGCGCCCTCTAGTGTATGAAAACACAATACCAGGGAACGATTAGGCAGGGTGAACTAAAGCATTTTACAATCTCTTTGGTAGCTAGCTATATTGTTAAAGGTAAGTGGTACATTGTCTTATTTATTCATTTTTTAATTGCTAAATTATTTTTTCACAATACATTTAAATTATAGCTGTCTAACCACATGTAGGCCCTAGCCTGAGTTTTTTTTGTACTAGCCTATTTATCTTAATCTATTCTGATTGGTTAACTTTAAAAATAAAACAAAATGATCTTAGTTTAACAAATTAATCATTTGCTTTATCTATAGATTTTCAGCTGTTTGATCAGTAAATATGTATTATAGGCTATTTGTAAAATACTGACATCTAAAGTACATTTGTGATACAGTACAAACAAATATAACGCATTGGTGTAAATGTATCTTACAGGGATAGAAAAATGTACTTTATTATAATAAATGAAGACTGGATTGGATAATTTTATTTTGCCATTAAGGGCTTTATTTTGAGTTCATTTGTTGTTGCTGCTGTTTATTAGATTCCGAATAACTGTTCACACAAAAGACTGAGTCTCGCTGTGTCACTCAGGATGCACTGCAGTGTCTATTCACAGGCACGATCCCACTACTGATCGACACGGGGACTTTGACCTGCTCCGTCTCCGACCTTGGCCGGTTCACCCCTCCTTAGGCGACCTGGTGGTCCCGGGCTCCCCCAGAAGCACCATATCGATACCGACCTTATTGCGGACACCCGCTCGACATAGTCCACTGCAGTCCAGAACCCCTGAACTCAAGCGATCCTCCAGCCTCAGCCTCCCAGTAGCTTGGACTACAGGCGCGCGCCACTGCACCCGGCGAGAGCTGTGTGAATTAGCGCTGCTACTGAATCTAGTGGCTCACAGCGTCCTCTATTGTATGAAAACAGGGAACTATTAGGCAGGGTGAACTAAATATTTTTACAATCTCTTTGGTATATTATTTAAGGTACATTTTCTTCATAAATACCTTAAAATAAAAAGCTAAATTAATTCAGCACAATACACTAATTTAACGTATAGCTGTCTAACCACATGTAGGCCCTAGGCTGAGTTTTCCATCTAGCATAAGAGAAGCCTATTTATCTTAATCTTTTCTAGTTCATTTTAATACATCTGGTTGAGCTGTTTTTTTTTGTTGTTTTTTTTTTTTAAATAAAATGATGTACTTTAACCAATGAACCATTTGCTATCTATACATTTTCAGCTGTTTGATCATTAAAAATGTATTATAGGCTATTTGTAGAACTTGACATCTAAATTACATTTGCGAGACAGTATGAAAAAATGTACCGCATTGCTGTAAATTTATATAACAGGGTAGCCATTAAGAACAATTGAGTGCTTTGTTATAATAAACGAAGGCTGGACTGGATCATCAAATTTGGTCAATATGAGCTTTATTTTGTGTTCGTTTGTTGCTGCTGTTGTTTATTTGATTCCACAGAATAACTGTTCACACAAAAGACTGAGTCTCGCTGTATCGCTCAGGCTGCACTGCAGCGTCTATTCACAGGCGCGATCCCACTACTGATCGACACGGGGACTTTGACCTGCTCCGTCTCCGACCTGGGCCGGTTCACCCCTCCTTAGGCGACCTGGCGCTCCCGGGCTCCCCCAGAAGCACCATATCGAAACCGAACTTAGTACGGACACCGATTCGACATAGTCCACTGCAGTCCAGAACCCCTGAACTCAAGCGATCCTCCAGCCTCAGCCTCCCAGTAGCTTGGACTACAGGCGCGTGCCACTGCACCCGGCGAGAGCTGCGAGAATCAACGCTGCACCTGAATCCAGTCGCTTACAGCGCCCTCTAGTGTATGAAAACAAGGAACAATTAGGCAGGGTGAACTAAATATTTTTACAATCTCTTTGGTAGCTATATGGTTTAAGGTACATTTTCTTCATAAATACCTTTAAATAAAAAGCTAAATTAATTCAGCACAATACACTAATTTAATGTATAGCTGTTTAACCACAAGTATGCCCTAGTTTTCCATCTAGCATAAGAGAAGCCTATTTATCTTAATCTTTTCTAGTTCATTTTAATACATCTGGTTGAGCTGTTTTTTTTTGTTTTTTTGTTTTTTTAAATAAAATGATGTACTTTAACCAATGAACCATTTGCTATCTATACATTTTCAGCTGTTTGATCATTAAACATGTATTATAGGCTATTTGTAGAATTTGACATCTAAATTACATTTGTGAGACAGTATGAAAAAATTTACCGCATTGCTGTAAATTTATATAACAGGGTAGCCATTAAGAACAATTGAGTGCTTTATTATAATAAACGAAGGCTGGACTGGATCATTAAATTTGGTCAATATGAGTTTTATTTTGTGTTCGTTTGTTGCTGCTGTAGTTTATTAGATTCCACAGAATAACTGTTCACACAAAAGACTGAGTCTCGCTGTATCGCTCAGGCTGCGCTGCAGTGTCTATTCACAGGCGCGATCCCACTACTGATCGACACGGGGACTTTGACCTGCTCCGTCTCCGATCTGGGCCGGTTCACCCCTCCTTAGGCGACCTGGTGCTCCCGGGCTCCCCCAGAAGCACCATATCGATACCGGACTTAGTGCGGACACCCGTTCGACATAGTCCACTGCAGTCCAGAACCCCTGAACTCAAGCGATCCTCCAGCCTCAGCCTCCCAGTAGCTTGGACCACAGGCACACGCCACTGCACCCGGCGAGAGCTGTGAGAATCAGCGCTGCTACTGAATCTAGTGGCTTACAGCGCCATCTAGTGTATGAAAACAGAATATTTTCTGACAAAAACAAAACCTCCTCAGGTTGTATGTGACCAGCTATATCACCTTTAAAAGCATAACAGTTTGTTTCACAGTTATATTTCATAATTTCTAAATAAAATAAAATAAAGTTTAGATTCACGTGTTTCTTCTCTAACCTTATTGCCTCACTGTAAAAAAAAATGTTTTCTTATGATTTTTTTATACACGACCCTTTTTCTTTTGTCAAATCAACTTAATTAATGTGGTTCAGATAACATTCAATTTTAAGATTCTGTTGATTAAACCAATCTTCTTCTTTGTATTAACTCAAATATTTAGTTTTCAATTAACTAAAAAATATAAGGCAACCAGGTTACTTTCTAAATTAAACCAACAATATTTTTACATGCAACCTGAATAACATAATCAGATTAAGAAAGTACTTGTGATCAGATTATATTTCAATTTAAAATACTTATAATCAGACTTCAGTTACTTTTTAATGGAGTAGGCCAATAATGTTATTCACAATCATTTATTGATTTTCCCTAATTCTTTTTTTTTTTCATGTTTTAAATCTTACTTTCTAAAAAAGCATATCGCTTAAATACATTCAGTTATTCGTAGACCAGTTAGCCAGGTGGCTCTAATTACACAGAAAATTAAGAGGGCACAAAACATTTGACCACTTAATTTACAGTAATCATTTCACTTTGAAAGAGTATTTTCATTGCAAGTTTGCGTATCGAATCAACTCCTGGCGAACACATTAATTATTATTCAAATTATCACTCAGTAAGTATAAGCTAATTTAAACATCGCTATGTCTTCAGAAAGCTTTGTCTTTCAAACACATTTTTATCGTAGTTTTTTCTTATTTTAAATTTGTTTATTTTAAATTTGTTACATGGTTTATTTAATTATTAGTTTAGCTCATTCACAAACCCCAGTTTGGGAAACCCTGACGTAGTTTATTTTTTAATGTGTTTCATGTTGTTGATAAAGAATATATTTTTATTTCAGCATGTTATTATCCTATTCAATTCAATGTGATAAATTAGTTAGGTCAAAAGTATTCTAAAAAAGTAGTCCGATTGTATTACCTACCTAAAATGCGCATGGATTACGTGGCTAACTACATTTTTTGTCATGTAATTTGGAATCAGTAACGGACTACAATTTGCAAGTAATCTACTCAGCACTGCCTGTCTTTCTCATTGATATCTTACTGGTATTTTAGTTTATTCTGTTTCTTATATAATATCTATTTTATTTTGTACTGTACACTGCAATAATTTGATTGTTTGGCACATTTTCCCCACTCAGTTTTATTATTATTATTATTATTATTATCATCATTCTTTTTTTGTTTTCTGTATCATTTTTGTTTTGTTTTTAATAGTGTGTGTAATGCTTATAATGTGCTTCTTTTGAAAACTGTTCAACCATGGTCACTCTTGTGGCTTTTTAAGAATAAGCACACTTTGCACACTCACTATTTTATTGAAATCGTCTGCTAATAATGTTTAACTTTCTAAATCAAAATCTCTCAGGAGGATTCTGATTATTTTATGTAATGTAGGCCTATGTCATTCGAGATCTGCAGTCCTCCTGTCCTAGAGAGGGCTCTGTAGTGCGTTATAATGGCATCACGTCCCACAACGTGCAGAAGTCAACTCAACACCTGTAACAGAAAATTCCAAACATAACGACGCTGACTCTCCTTCCTCATGGATTATTTTTGACAATGCACCGGTAACTCAAAACAATACATGTGTGTGTTAGAACCTGTGTTAATTACGAATAGTTCTTTTGTTTTAGTTTCATCAAAACTAACGTTGCTGATCTGCTAGCCAGCTAGCTGAATAGCTTTCTTATTCTTTTGTGCGAGTTTCAAGAATTAGATGGCGTTTTAATTTAGAAACGGAGAGTGTATAGTATATGGTGCATTGTGCAACTCATTTTGTAGAGTAACGCTATATATATAAAACAGGTCTTCTGAGGCTACACGGGTGTCTATTTTTAACGTCGCTGTTATATACAAACACACCTTTAAAAGGTTTCTTTAAATTTCTGCTTTTACTTTCGACTGTGTATGAAACAAAAGCTATCTAAAAGAAAAACAAAATATCTACTGTAAGACTGCATAGCATACGGCCTGAAACGAAGTTGCACAATTCGGTTATCATATTTGTCTGGCAGGACTGACAGTACACGACCATGGCCATTGGCTCTGTGTGTGTGTGTGTGTGTGTGTGTGTGTGTGTGTGTGGCTGTTTAAAAATAGCGAGAGAGATATTTTTAGCAGTCAGTCCAGATGTATGACGTGTCAAATGGTGCTGTTTCACCATTATGCAACAAGGTTTAGATTCAGAATGCCTCTGGGGCGAAAGTCTCTTGGTCATATGTTACAGGAAACGGATCACTCTAAGGCTTTTCAAAACAACATTGTAATGAATCACACTTATGCAGATAACATATTTTCCCAGATTACCAAATCCAGATGAACAGACAAACTAAGTGAGACTTTGTGTCACAATGTATATAAAGAACAACAACATATAGAATAGTCAACATTGGGTCTCTTTGTGTTTTTTATTGTAGAGACAGAAAACAGCACAAAAAAAAATACAAACATCCCCTTCCAATTTCAAATTCTTTTAAACAGTCAGGTCCCTCATCTGACCTCTAACAAAATAATAAAAACAATCAAATATACTTGCAATAAAGGTGCGGCCACATTAACAATATTTTGGTGGAATTTTGCAAACAAGAAAAAGGTCCATTGTCAGTAGTGTAGCGATGTATTAAGCACTGCACACACAGAAGTCCCTTTCAAACCAAACAACTGGAACATTATCAAAATCTACATGGAGAACTTTTTTTGTCATCAAGAAGGTGGATACAGTTGTTAGAAATTACTTTTAAGAGTTCATCTCTCTGTGTCATTGTAATTTATAGTAATTAATAGTAGTTAAAATGAAATGTATTGCTTTTGTTTGATATTGTCTAGCTGTTTGGGGACCACATCTTTTTTAACCTTAAAGTACTGTAACAAAAGCCTTAATATATACCCTGCTTCTACTTTATCTACTTTAGTACTGTTATGGTTAAATGAAGTGCGGTATGTGTGTGTGTGTGTGTGTGTGTGTGTGTATAGTTAAATTTCATTACAGTTTAAAATAATGGTTTATTATTTGAATGTACTTTAAAACATAACTTATTTCTGTGATGCAAAGCTGAATTTTGATCAGCCATTACTCCAGTGTCACATGAATGATCCCTCTGAATATATATGTATATATATTTTTTTATGAATTAGAAGTAAAAAAAATAACAGGATATTTATTTAAAATAGAAATCTTTTGTAACGATATACACTATCGTTCAAAATTTGGGGTCATTAGATTTCATCAAAGAAATGTATACTTTTATACAGCAAGGATGTGTTAAATTGATAAAAAGTGATAGTAAAGATTTTTATTGTTAAAAAATATTTCTATTTGGAATAAATGCTGTTCTGTTGAACTTTTTATTTATCAATGAATCCTGAAAAAAAGTATCACATGTTCCAAAAAAATATTATCAATGTTTCCAACATTGATAATAAATCAGCACATTAGAATGATTTCGTGACGCTGAAGACTGAAGTAATGATGCTGAAAATTCAGCTTTGCATCACAGAAATCAATTATATTTTAAAATACTGTATTAGTTAACACATTGTAAAGTTATATTAAATTTTGTTCCTGATATCCAGCCTTCTGGTTGGATCAGGATAATCTAAAAAATGTTTGTATCCCACTCCTATAAAAAGGTTTTAAACGCATATTGAAGTTCTAGATCTAGATCAAAATCCAGATTAGATTTAGTGTTCTAATCTGATTTCAGAATCTTTTTTTTTCTTCTTTTAAACAACTTATTTACATGATTTGATCCAATCCAATAGCTGAAATACAATATGTTGTTGTTTTTTTCTGGGCCCTGATGATACTAAACTAATACATATGTTTTTGACTGCAGGCAGGTGACAGGTGTAGCTGGGGTCTGGCAGCAGTGACATGGCGCTGTGCTGGGGTGGTTTGTTGGTGTTGGCGGCCCTCTCCCGGGCCCTGGGCTCTCTGCAGCTTTCAGAGGAGCATTCTGTGCCAGAAGAATGGGCCCTGCTCCATGTCGTGCAAGGCCACATAGGGGCGGGAAACTACAGCTACCTGCGTCTCAATCACGAAGGACGCATTATCCTGCACATGCAAAGCCTTAAAGGGGATGCGGATCTCTACGTCTCTGACAAGACGCTGCGGCCAAACTTTGATTCCTACAAGCTTCAGTCTACCACCTGCGGCCAGGATGTGGTGGTCGTCCCGGGGGATTTTCTTAGGCCTGTTGGAATCGGGATCTACGGACATCCCTCCTACATGGAGAGTGAGTTTGAGATGAAGGTGTTTTATGACCAGACAGCACTGAAAGAAGGTAAAATTGAGAAAAACTCTTATCCTTCAGATGAGACTCCTGGTCAGTCTCAACACTCTCAGGGCCCCGAGGATGTGATGGAAGAAGAGGAATCCATCCTGTGGACTATTCTAATTGGGATTCTTAAGATCATACTTGAAATTTTGTTCTGATTTTGATGTGCCAGCTGGCAAAATATCACATTTGCCACAACGTTCTTCCCATTTAGATCAAATAAACAGATTTTTTTTTTTTGACAGAGGATTAGAAATGCTTTGTCTGAAGTTTTGTTTAAATATAGCGTGGCACCTCAACCACTCTATACAGATTATGTTCATTTCTGCTATAGTTTTCTTAATATGTCATCTAATTTGACTAACATTTATAATTTGCATATCAAGTTACAACACAACTGATTGCACTTGATATGTTAACACAAGGTTCTTTCTTTTGACCTGATTTGTTCTCTTCTGACATTTTATTGATTGAGTTAAAAAAAAAAACGTTGTGTGGTGCATTTTTTTGTCTTTTACTGACCTTGGGATGTAAATTCTAGGTTTTAAACTGCACTATGCAATCACACAAATCACCTTGTGATGAAGGTTGTACGGCTGTGCCTATTGTAAAGAGTCTGTTGGCTAATAAACAGCAAAAAACTTCTGCACCTGTAGTTGTAAGATACAAATAAAAGAATCACTTATTTTTGAAAATTTCGAAGTGCTCTCAACGTTACTTAGGATTGTGTTCAGCTTTTGTGTCATATATGTGTTTTCTGCAAATAACAAGGAGGGGTTTCCGTTTAAAAAATGGACGAGTGAGCTAGATAAAAACGGTCATTTAGGTTTGGTCACTGTTAATATAGTATGGTATTCTATGAATACTTAGATACAGCTGTGTCTCTGAATAAATCACATCAACTATATTATAACTACATTATTAATGTTTTAGAAACAACGTACAGTAAGTATGTTATTTTAGAATGTGAAGATACCTGTATATACAATAACATAAGCTCATCTCAATCTATGTATAAATATTAGAATACTATACATTATATATATATATATGTGTATGTATATATATATATATATATACTGCCATTCAAAAGTTTGGGATCGGTAAGATTTTTTAATGTTTTTAAAAGAAGTCTCTTATGCTCACCAAGGCTGCATTAAAAAAAACAGTAATATTGTGAAATATTATTACAATTTAAAATAATGATTTTCTATTTTAATATACTTTAAAATACTTTTTATTTCTGTGATGCAAAGCTGAATTTTCATCAGCCATTATTCCAGTCTTCAGTGTCACATGATCCCTCAGAAATCATTCTAATATTTTGTTCTTTTTTAACTTTTTATTCATCAATGAATCCTGAAAAAAATATTACAGGTTCTAAAAAAACATTAGGCAGCAAAACTGTTTCCAACATTGATAATAACTGAGTATCAAATCAGCATATTATAATAATTTCTGAAGGAACATGTGACTATAACGCGGCTCACGTCATATGAGGGCGACGGAAGTGTGCGCACACCATCACGACCTTCCTGACAGGAAAACCAAATAATGTAAGAAGCTGAAATTATAACAGCAGTGCTTTTAGTATTTATTTTATTCAGCCCGCATCATGTTTCGTACCACGTTGGCAATATGTGGAAGAACAGTTGTTAAAAGGGTAAGTGTGCGCATGCAATTCATCATGTTAAACGTTTGTGCATACGATATTTCTGTTCATGCTGATACACACTGACTAGTTAAACCATGATTTTTCTCAAACCAGTTCATCTCATCGGTCTCTGGAGAAAGCGCGCTTCCATCAAATCTGCGACTCCCATCAAATCTCATCGGAGTCGCGGGACAAAGTAGGCAAAGCTTTGTTTATTTAATAGAGAATTATTATGCATTCTTCTTGTGAGAAGAAAAAGTCTCTGGCTTTGAAGTTTTTTCAGCTTTACACTCTTACTTACATCCTTGAGTTAAAAGTACACCACGGTAAAAATATTTTTTACAAATATACCATAGTTACAGAAGAACAGCTGCCACAATGAAACTGAGAACTTTCTATTAGCCATTATAATCTAAATCTATTCAGCCAAATGACAGATGGAGTGCAAGGACAACCTATATTCATTTAATACAGTTTCACAGTAATAACAACTGAAGTAATTAAATGATTGGAAGGAACTTCGGCTTCCATGCTAAATTTTGGTACGTTGTCAATGAAAGTGCAACAATGCCATTTTAAAATGCATGTGGCGTGTGTTTTCATCAAACTGAGCGTGTCTGAACTGTTGTTTCAGAGAGGGCTCCACCATCCGGCTCTGATCTTCCAGTTCTGCGCAGATGTGACGCTGATATCCCAGCTCACCTGGCACCCACTCAAACGTGGCTCGAGTCTTTGGCCAGTCTTGACAGTGAACCGCTTGGCGTGGTTGACCTACACCCTGATGTCTTCTCAGTGCCTGTTAGGTAAACCATTTAATCATCTGAATCATTTCAGGGGTTATGCTGCAAACAAATGGTCTTTTTTTCTGTTCCTATTAATAGGTTGGACATTCTCCAAGCTGTAGAGGTCTGGCAACGTAATTTCAAACGAATAGTAAGTAACCCTGAGGAGCATTTTATGTTTTCCGGTTTGGACTTGTACATTAAGATACCGTCCAAATCATGTTCTATGAACCTCCGTCATATTGAATCATTGCGAATGAAATAATGTGATTACTGTAGAGCCATGCAAAAGTCAAGTCAAGAGCTGAAGTCAGCGGTGGAGGGAGGAAACCTTGGAAACAAAAAGGAAGTGGGCGGGCACGACAAGGAAGCATTCGTTCTCCACTATGGAGGGGAGGTGAGATATAATTTGAGTTCAGTTTTAAACGCATAGATGTATGACAATATATAGCAGTGAACCGTCTGAATCACTAAGCAAATGCTCCTCTTGCACATTCAGGAGGAGTAGCTCATGGTCCACGAGGACCAACCAGCTATTATTACATGTTGCCCATGAAGGTGCGGGTGCAAGGGCTGAAAATCGCCCTAACTGCCAAACTGGCTCAGGTGAGAGGCGCTACGCTCTAAAAGTCTTGCTTGCTTTGGAATGCACTTCAGTATTATACTGTTTTAGTATTTCATATTTTGTAGGCTTTACATTTTTAAAGGTGCTATATGTAACTTTTCTTCTAAAATGAATCCCTTTTTTATTGCCTGTGTGTGAAGGGGTTGTAATCACACATTACAATGATCCACTTGTCGGGTTTTGCTATTACCTCTGAAGGCCAGTATTCCTATTTCTATGTGAAGTCTCCGGGTCGGATTTTCTGCGAAATCCATCGGATGTGACGTGCATGCGTGCTCCCGAGCCTCTCTCCTTTTACTATACACTCTATGCGACGGCACTGCAGCTGACGACATGGAGTCTGATAACACCCAAAAACTCCTGCCTCCAGCACAACACACACTCCAACACAAACTCCACATAAATATAAAAAACAAAACAAAACAAAAATTTATCTGGTGAAGCTCATCAGGCAAAACGTGAATTGGATCGACTCAGGACGAAAACACGGATCAACATCGGCAGAGCGTTTGAATTATGGAGAGACCTCCGCTATTTTGAATGTGATAAATTACAAGTTTTCAGATATGCTGAAATAATGGTAAACTGTAATGAAATAGCAAGGTAAACTACAACATATGAGACATGAAATGATACAAAAGACTATTCCAGGATAACAAAAAGTAGGTGCTTTAGGATGTAACTTATTTTATGTACTAGATCTACTGTCTAACGTCACTCATCCAACTATCATATTGTTTATAATACACATTTCCAGACACGTTCAGTACAGTAATGTTACTTCCTACGATCTTACTGTTACACTGAAATTGTTCAGTCTAGTTCACTAACCGTTTTCGTTATCATATTATACATTCACCTATGTTGACATTGCTGATTCTGAAAGATACACGAATAGTTAGTGAAAAGCCTTATGCTAGATAACACCACAAATGTAACGTTATCATGGTACGAGCATGGAGCATTAGTTCAACGTCATGCTGATAAAAGTAGCCTATTATTGTAACATTGCAGTGGGAGTTTACATGAGTTTCCAGCATGTTGTGTGATGCTTTCTCCGGTGTGTTGAAAGTCTTAGTGTGGCCGGTACCATGAGTGCTCGCTCTTGTGTTCGAGCACACGCAAGAGCACGAGCGCTCTTGTATAAATTGGTTGCAATCTGAAACATCACCGATAGAGGCCGCTAAAAAATACATATAGCACCTTTAAATGGTCAGTTGTCACTTCAATTATAAGTATTCGTTATTTTATGTGTTTTATACATATATTTTTATAGTTCTATTTAGCTTTTACCCAGCAAACATTTGGATATTTAATTACCGTTAAAAAGACATCCCTCCGACACATCCCTTCATGGTTAAAAAAATAGTTCCACAATGAAAGTCGAACGGACGTCTTTTACGTTATCTATTCTGTTACGTGTTTACCGATTTATGACATCCTACCACGACTATTTTTGGCCAGGGACTCGACGGTGCTCGACTTCTTAAATTCCTTAAACTTTTTTTTTTTCATGTAATAATTTTATTTCAGTTAACACACTTTTTTTTAAAGTTTTAGTTAACAGTAGCAAAACTGATACGTTTGTCAATAAGTGAAAAGTGGTTTGGTTCATAAATATTCTGTTAGACAAAATAGTCTCATCATTTCTCCAGGATTACCTTCATATTGTGGACTCACTGGAGATTCCCACTCTAGACCCCCACTATCTCCAGGACCTGGTCAAACACAGACAGTGGGGGGATTCAGTCCTCATCGTTGACGTGTAAGTCTGCAAGAGTGGATGTATATGCCGTTGCAAACCTGATATATTTGTTTCCTTAAAGGGATAGTTTACCCAAAAATGTAAAATTCAGTCATTAATTACTCACCCTCATGTCGTTCCAATCTGTTCATCATATAAAGCTATCGAGTCTCTTCAGGAAATTTGGACTTAACTGCTCAATTCATATGGATTCGTTTTATGATCTCTTTATGAACTTTTTGAAGCATTCAAGTGGTAGTTGTGTACACTGTCAATGGAGGGACAAAAATAACTCCGATTTCATTAAAAAGGTCTTCATTTATGGAACGACATGAGGGTTAGTAAATTTTGGGGTTTAAGTAATTTCTTCTATTTTGCATGCTTGCATTCCAGAGGTGAAGAATTCCCTCAGAACATTCTCAAGGCAACCGAAAATCTGAAAACAGTGAATATTATTCCAGCTATAGGTAAACAAACTAACCACATTATAAGCGCACATTTATTGTAGACCGGACATAAGGGAATGCGGCTTTTGTATTAAAGCTTCTGTGAAGTTGAAAAACATTATATGCAATTTGTTTTTACAGGTCTAAACGTCCACAGCATGTTGAAACACGAGAGCCTGGTTCTCACTCTGGAAGCTGTGAAATTTCTTGAAAAGAAGCTTCTTTGGCATGATGTGCGTTACACTCCCCTGTATCCCTTTAAACTCCCATACAGAGACCTGCCATGAACACAGCACTGATTTCAGAGTATTAAAATGTTTATTTCATAAAAACAGTGATCAAGTGGTCTCATTTCACATATTCCACATGGTAAAAAAATTCAATATATGAATAAATAATAACATTAAGAAGAGTATATAAAAGATAAGGCATCGGTGGAACATTCTTCATCTCAGGGATAGGAGATTTTTGTTGGGATAATGCCGTGTGCTAAATCATGTCGGATCTCCCATCTTAGAGCAGATCGCTTCTTCTCTGTTGGAACCACATAATTGTTGGGGATGAATGTCTTCTGAGGTCTCGTCTGTAGAGACAAGAAGAAAAAAAACTCAGATTGAGAGAATCCAGGCAGTCTTTTCCAAAAATAAATATATATATGTGTCTTACTGGTGGAGGCTGATACATGAGTTGTTCCTGAGAAAAATAAATACAAATGTTGTAATAAAAATCAAACTTGCACACTTTTTTTTTTATTAGCAAGCAGCCATTACTAAAACAAGTACAGGATTACCCTGATGGCCCAGTGCAGCTCCTTCCTGCTCTTCTCTCCTGGAGGTTTAAAAATCTCCCAGTCCTGCTTATATTGCAAATACCTGATAAAGCAATCAAACACATTTAGATCAATGTTACGATCAGTTCGTGGTGTTCAGTCAGTGGATTATCTATCACATTTCCAGTGTGAGATCTTTAACAGCAACTCTAAAAGCCTGAACCAATCACAAGAGATTCAAGTCTTGAATCGTTTATTTATGAAGATCAATGCAGGATGCCATACTTTGCCACTGGATCAGTTTTCTTCAAGTTCCTCGTGTGAGGATGATCAAAAACTGGCCGTATAACTGTGAAGAGAATCGGATTCTATAAATGCATGCAAACTGACAGTCATGGGTCAAAGAAACCGGTATGAACTGAAACTAGACATGAAAATGGAACTTACATGACTTTGGACGAGGGCGAATGTCACTCTCGCTGTGTGATCGTGTCTGTTGGAGGACAAGGGCATATCATTTAGTAGGGTCATGTCCCTACCAATATCCAGTGACTACTGAATTGTCCCTAGCAATAACTTTGATCAAACAATTAAAATATATTTATATGAAATCAATAAATGTTGTTGCAATTTTGTCGCATCTGAAATGGGTCATACCACTGACATTACCTGATAAGTCAAAGTAAATTAGTTAGAAAAACTAATTTACTTTCAAGGACACACATTTAATGCATGAACAGAGAATATAAGCTAAGTCGAAGTTTATCCTCTTTAACTTAAAATATTCGATATATCTTTAAAATATGTGCGATTTATCTGTCAAACAGATATGCGTGAAATTTGTGTTCATTTCTTTAGCAACAGTATATTCCTTGTCTCGTTTTCTTTCAGAATTTTCATTGGTTCAATTCATTTTTAATATTAAAATAAAGCGATGAGTTGAAGCCGACAGCCTCATGGGCAGCAGCGCTCCAACATATAATAGGAGTTTGAGTCCCTGTTCAGCGACCTTTCGCCATCCTGTCCCATATCCTCCAACTTTGCTTCCTGTCGATCACCTACAGGTGAAACTCGAAAAATTTGAATGTCGTGCAAAAGTTAATTTATTTCAGTAATTCAACTTAAAAGGTTAAACTAATATATTATATAGACTCATTACATGCAAAGTGAGATATTTCAAGCCTTTATTTGTTATAATTTTGACTTTTCACAATATTTTCATTTTAAATTTGGGGTTCTCATAAGCTGTAAGCCATAATCATCAAAATTATAACAAATAAAGGCTTGAAATATCTCACTTTGCACGTAATGAGTCTATATAATATATTAGTTTCACCTTTTAAGTTGAATTACTGAAATAAATGAACTTTTTCACGATATTCTAATTTTTCAAGTTTCACCTGTACATGTATAACGTCACCATAATTTCAATAAAGGCAAAAATGCCAAATATAAATCCTTTAAATAAACGTCATTAACTGTGTAATTAGCACCCTGCCTGTACTTAAGTCCTCTACATACATTATATGCATGTACTCTGATGTAGGCTACTCTAAAGTTAAGTCTATATTATGCCTCCTTATCTTCATTCCTTACCTTTAAAATCTAACATTACAAAATTGATTAATTGTCAATGTGAGCTAAAAACCTTAGTCGATCCCTGGATAACGCTTTTTTCAGTTATGAATGTATGCTTGTTTAGATAAATTTACAGAAAGCTAAATTGTAATGCTGTTGATTGCATAATCAAGATTATGTTAAGAGTTAAAAGTGAGATCCTACCTATATCTATAGATAATGGCTTTATATGACATGAAATTGCAGTTCAAATCAAACCAACGCCCTTGGAAAAACAATTCCAGTTTAAAATTCTAAACTGTAGAAGACTGATACGTAGGAAGGTGTCTGTGTACGGACCATGCCTCTGATGTATTCCAGGAAAGCACTCGGGGGTTCCTCCGTCACAGAGCTGGATCTGCCACTGTAACTTCCTGTTTCTTCACTCTCTGAGTCATACTGCACACGAGATGCACCGATCCGCATGTGGTCAAAACGCTCCTCCAGCTCACTAACTGTACCTACAAAACATAAGTAAATGATTACACACATCCTAAACATCTATAATATTATACATTATAGACAGTTATTTATATCTTTTGATATAATATGTCAGTAGGAAATATCCTTTTATATTAATAATCCAGTGAGATTAGGGTGACCAGACGTCCCGAAAGATTCGGGACAGTCCCGAAATCTAAGCTGTTGTCCCGAATCCGGCCCTAATTGTCCCGAAATTTATACTAAAGAAAAATCTTGAGTAGTTATTGTCTATTTAAGATGTTACATGCTTCTAAGCAGTATACACATCTTCATAATTAGTATTATATTCATAATAATGACTCTTCTGAATAAAATAGATAAATACATCTCTCCCCTCTACTTCCTTTGCAGCTATACCTCTAAAATTAAATAAAAGTATATAAATAAACAAAATAAGCAAATCCCTGTAAACAGTGTAACACACCAAGGCAGCCAGGATAAGCTCTGACCCTCTTCCCCTTTGAGCCGTCATCATATCCATCATCATTCCGTTTCTCCTCGGGTCTCCTTTGAACTCTGCCCCTCCTGTGCCTCAAATTAAATGGGTGGTCAAGACAGTCCCGCAAACCCTCAACCTCCAAACCATCATTGAAATATGCCACATTTTGAGAGCCTGAATCTTGAGCTCCAATGTCATTCCCTGTGGGAGTCTGCTGCGGGTCGGCTTGATGACCTTTGCTTGACGTGTCAGGAAATTGATGAGCATCGTCCTCAGATCCATCATGGCTTTGATCAGTACAGTGTACGGCTACATCTTTCCTATCATCCGGTGATTTTGCAGGAGCTCCTCCATCAGATGTTTCTAATGCTTGAACGTCTCCGAACCACACCAGACTGCTGTTATCCTCATAATCACGAGCATCTAAGATCGACTCGCTCTCTTCTTCTAATCCAGCCAGAGTACAGTCATCTCTATAGTCCACCTCCTCTGGGTCTCCATCTTTAGACGAGTCTGGTCTGTACGTGCCATAACCGGACGTTAAAATGCTTGTGGCAGGGCTGCCCAGACTTTCATGAAAATCCTCATCATAGATGTCTCTAGTTTCCTCCTCCTGCCGTACATCAGCATGCTCTTCTTCCCAAGCAGGTAACGTGTTATGATCGTCTTCCTCTTCTTTCTGCGAATGGCCACTGGATATTGTAACATAATCATCATCACTTGCCCATGACTTCCTGTCCTGGTCCCAACTCTTCTTTTCCCCAACAGGTGCATCAAAAAACCAGTCTATCTCCTCTTTTTCCTTACTGCCTCCTTTAGATACTTCTTCCTCCTCTTCCATCCCACTTTCATGTTCATCTGCTCCTGACCTGTTCTCTGCCAGATTGACATCGCTGCTTATATCTTTGTCTTTTTCATCACTCTTTCCAAGTTCTATCTCTTTGTCATATTCATTGATAAAACATTCTCTCTCTTCCTCTTCACTGTTTCCATCTCCAATACCATTCCTCTCCTGTTCCTCATTGCTGTCAGGGTTTTCCTCTGTTTTCTCCCTTTTTGCGAAAAAGTCTTTTTCCTCTTCGTCATTCATGTCTTCCTCATCTTTAGGTTCCCTCTCATTCGGTTTGCTGTTCTCTGATCCTTCGCTTTCAGAGTTCCCTGTGCTCTCTTTCTTCACAAAAGATTTGCCACCATCTATTTTGTCCTCAATGCCTTCATTCTCGTCTGATACACAACATACATTATCTCCTTCTTCATTTTCTTCTCCTTCCTCCTCTACTTGTTCTTCTTCCCCACTTCCACCTGTGCTTTCTTCCTTGGTGAGACCCTCTTTCTTTTCATCACTGTCTGAATCTTTACCTGTACACTTTTCTTCACTATTTGAGTCTTCTTTTGGAAAACACTTTTCTTCTTCTTCACTCTCCTCCACACTCACATGATCTTTCTCGCTCTCTGAATCATTGCTTTGGGCTTTGTTCTCCTCAGAGTTTTCTCCATTGACAGAGCTCTCTTTCTCCTCCTCACTATCCTCTTCCTCCTCACTTTCTTCTAGATCCTCCTCTTCCTTCTTTTTATTCCTTTTCCCCTGTTCACACAGCTCAAACTCTTCTTCCTCGTCTCGGCTTCCTTCTTCCTCTTGACTTACTTCTTCCTCTTCCTCTTCCTCCTCCTCACTTACTTCTCCTTTTTCCTCTTCACTTTCTTTCTCTTCACAGGCTTCTTTCTCTCCGCTTTCCTTTCTCTTTTCCTCCTCTCCCTCCACTTGAGTTTCTTCTTCAAGCTCTTTTATAATTTCTTCCTCTTCACTCTCATGTCCCGTTTCTTCCTCTTCACTTTCTTTTCCTTTTTGCTCCTCCTCTTCAAACTCTTTTTCCTCAGCTTCACTTTCTTCTTCCTCATCTTCACCTTCTTCCTCCTCTTCATTCTCTAGTCCTGTTTCCTCCTCTTCACTTTCTTCTTCCTCCTCTTCAAGCTCTTTTTCCTCATCTCCACTGTCTTCTTCCTCATCAAGCTCTCTTTCCTCATCTTCACGTTCTTCTTCCTCTTCATTCTCTTTGCCTTTTTCCTCGTCCTCCTCTTTTTCTAGATCTGTTCTTGTTACCTCTATGCCTTTTTCCATTTCAACTTCCATGAAACATTCTCTATCGACCTCACTTCCTTCATCACCTGCCTTAGGATTTGTTTCAGCCTGTACATATTTCTTCTTCTCCAACTCATTCCCTTGAAGAGTTTCCTTCGTCCTCTCCTTTTTATAATCTCCCATTACAAATCTTTCCTTCTCATCATTACTGTCTCTTTCAGGCTTTCTCTCAATCCTTCTGTTTTCTTTCTTAACATAGTCCCTGTCTTCCCCCTCACTTTCCCGATCTGTCCAGAAAGAAGAGGACAGCGATCCGTCATCGCCCTTGCTTCCATTTTCCAAATGGCTGTCAAAAGCTTTATACATCTTGGGGTAGACAGACAGATCTCTCTTTTAGCCTTCAGTAAGAAAATGAAATCCTCTTCTGAGCCAAAGCAGATGGCTGAGAGGGAGGGGGAATGTAACTAAGAAGATTACTGATAAGAACTTTACTGGGTTTATTATAAGACTAATTGCACCACCTGGTGTATGGGAGGTATTATTACTACTCTTCAGGATATAATCTGTACACTACCATTCAAATGTTTGTGGTCAGTATTTTTTTACTGTATTTTCAATCTAATAATTGCAGCCTTGGTGAGCATTAGAGTATTTTTTTCAAAACCATTAGAAATTAAGTTTGAAATAAAAAGTTGCATAATGCATTGTTTCACATACAATTTTGTAAAGGTATACATTAGATATTTTGCAGCATTCAGTATGTAGTTTATTAGTATACCTGAAACATAATGACTGGACTTACCAGAATCTTCACTATGCGTGGACTCATCACAGACATGAGACTGACCTTGATGCTTTCTATATAAGGAGATAGAAAACAATGTTTTATTACACATGCGCATGGATGATGAGGTTGTTTTTTTTACTTTAACTATCAAATCAAGAAATGATTGTGTGTCCCCACCTTAACACTTTCCTTTTAATCACAGGCTTCAAATGAGCCCGATGTTCTCTATCAGGACTTGTCGTCTCACTCCCATCCAAAACTGAGTGAAATATTTCAGAAGGGCCTTCCTCAGTCTCCAGCCTGTTGGGTGCTGTGGAGGGCCGAGCTGGTCTGTGAGCAACTGAGTGCCGTGAATATGAATCATAGTAGTGATTCATACCAGTGTCTCCGTGATCATCCTCATTAAATGTGGAGGTGAAAATCTAGGAATGGAAAATAGGAACAACATACATATTGCGTACACAGTCCTAGAACGATTATACGTGTTTAAGTCACCATGAAATCAAAATAGTTCAATTCAATTCTTATTTTTTATGGAATATTGCAGTTTATATTGCTTTTATATTGATTTACCCATGCCCATCTTTAGTTAAATTCATGTGTCCTCAAAATTTTAATCAAAATAACTCCCTTTGATGAATAACTTCTTTGATGACGTGTTTACTGGCATGAGGGCGGGACAACCTGTCACTCACATGACATCATAGCAATTGCAAACCACAACAGTTCAATCAATTCCCGGTAAACAAAATCAAGTTCCGCCCTACATTTTCTTTCTCATTTGAGAAGCCAGTTTACTCGCATATACAACACAATAATGAAGAAAAGACTATCGCAACTTCCGTCTCTTTAAAACCTAATACCTCTCTCTGTTGCCCCGCTGAGCTGGTGTTCAAGAGAACGTAGTTACAATTGGGACCAATGTTGTTCAGTTGGACTGAGGCAAAAACACAAATTTAACAGGTTAAGTGTGTTAAAAAATGCTTTAAAGTCACATGAAATTGCACAGCATAAAGCTGGAGTGACTGCTCACCCTTTTCCTTAATAAGCGCTGGTGGACTTTTGCTGGAACTGCTGTGAGATGTTGGAGAAGTCCATTCACTGGAGCTGTGACTCTTTGACTTTTCATGACGGATCAGCTGATCTAGATCTGGTGGAGATTCATAAATATGACAGCACTACTTCAAGGCAAGACATGCTATAAAATGCAAATAAATGCACTGATGTAGGCTGGAACGGTTCAAAATATTAGCCCACCTCGCTTGAATTCCCGCAGTCTTTCTTTGGGAATATTACTGTATCCAAGTGCAGCTAACTGCAGCTGAATCTCCTCCTCAGAATAGTCTAGACTCTCCATCTTTTAATAACAATATAAAAATATCAGATATTAGTCAAATACGTCGTATTTACTCAAGATAAAACATCTAAGTTAGCCTATCTGCTAAGTTTAAACAAAACTCTTTCTTAACTGCCTTACTGACAGGAACGTTCATAGTGCTGAAATAAGAAGGCTGTTGTGCAACATATGAAAAGAAAACATAAGTGAAGTTTAAAGCACAATGATTATTCTTTTCTGTTTTTCCCCACCTTTAAACGGTCAGATGTTATAGTTGTTGTCTTCACAGTAGTACCAGGACAACGGCGGCGGTTCTGTTTTCAAAATAAAAAGATAACAGAGTAAGAAAGGGCTTCAATTAAAGGTTACAGCGCCATCTGGTGTTTGGGAGACCCTATGGTTATTCTCACATTAACCACATTACAGTCGTTAAAGTATTTTATTTCATTTTATTTATTTATTTGTTTGTTTGTTTGTTTATTTGTTTATTTGTTTATTTATTTTAGACGGTTATTTATATTTGAAAAAAAAATAAATCAGGAAAAGACTGATGCAAATATTCTATTTATTTTATTGTCCAGTACAAAAAATATAATCTCCACCACAATATACGGCATCTCGTCCAAATAGATTAAGAATTTATTTTTTAGATAAAAGTTAGGTGAATTTCTTTTTAGTGGTCACTAATACCAAGTTTCCTATGCATAAAACATAAAGTTTTACATTGAAATCTTGGCGGAGACGGTTGTTACAATATTCATTTCGTACCTTAGAAATACTGACAGCCTGGTAATAAAAAAAAAAGAAAAAAAAAAGAAGTTACTAGCACCGAATCCGTTCTAAATCTAGGATCCATCTGATTCATAGGATGTATTGTTTACGAGCGGTACCCACAGCAGGTACCCGGAGCTTGAGCCACGCCCATTTTATACAAGCCTTTGAACTCATATCCAATCACCTTCAAGTTCCCAACACGGCTCATGAATAAGCATGACTTTTTAATACTGCATCGAGAGACTGGTAGATGGTGTGGTTTAGTTGGGGATTATTGACAGAAAACCCGTGAACCCCAACAAAACTCCTAAAAAGGACTATTTTGCCTCCAAGTCATCGGAGGTGACTATGGCGCACGCCGGGACTCTCCGCGCGTCCGTGCTGCTGATTTTACTGCAGTTAGTCCTGGTCATCTCTGCACAGGTAGGAAACAAGGGATTTCTTTAGCAGTAACGTTAGTCGAGATGGACTGTGTGGGTGTTTTGGGTTCATGGGTTGAGGGAGTCACTGCATGGCTCTTAAAATATCTGAACATTTAAACATAGAGACAAAAACATTAAATATAGTCAGAAAAGTAATGTGTGTTTTGATGTGAGATTATTCAATAATATATAGCCTACTAGTCTAGCAGCAAATACATTTTTCACAAACTGTGCACTTTTTCTGAACTGTTTGTCTTATATTACTTATGTTAATTGATGCCAAGCTTCTTTATTAATATTATCTGAATTTGCAAGGATCTGACAGCCAGAACATTACTTGACATATGGAAGGTATTTTCTGTAAATTGGTCCAGGTGTGCACAGCTGTTTTCACTTTCCCAGGATAAGAGGCAAGCTATTGTGATACCTCAGCATCAGGCGCACATACGATGACTTCATTGTTTTTAGGACTTTTTTAAATTTTATTTCAGGATACATTTTGAGTAAGCGATGGTTTGTTTTGTGTTTTTAAAAAAAATTTTTTAGAGGGGGCCTGTTGGTCCAAGAGGGTCGCCTGGACCTCCAGGGCTTCCTGGGTTTTCTGGAGTTGACGGCATTGATGTGAGTCACATATCGATTATTTTGCTTACACTTTGATGGTGCTTACACCATGAATAATGTCTCTTTTTTGTATTTTGTTTGATTTAGGGTGAGAGGGGTCCTGGCCCCGGCCCTGTTGGCCCCCCAGTGAGTATTTTTCAAGAAACAAATGTGTATACATAGCTGAAATTATATTCTACAATCCATTAATCGGATAAATTCGGCAGGGCCTTGATGGGGACAATGGCAAAGATGGATTAAATGGCCTTCCGGGAAAACCTGGAGCGGATGTGAGTATTGTTCTTTATTTTTGTTGAGGTCTGAAAACCGAGATAAAACCAGCTTTTCTTTTCTAAGTAACACTGGCACCATCAGAGCAAGTGTAGTTTGCATTGGAGGGGTCTGAGTAAAAAAAAAAAAAAATCCTAGATGGAAAAAAGGATTGGAGAAAGAGAGGAAAGAGAAAGAGCAGAGGGAAACCCATATTAGCTTCCTGGTGGAGACAGAGACCTTTTTGTGCAAGTATGAAGCCACAGGAGCAGAAATGTGTACTAGTACTGATGAAACTGAGCATTAAACCGAGAAGAACACCTATACCTTTGTGACTCCTCTGAGCTTTATAGTTTAGCTAGCGCTGTGAGTCATTTGAAAGACTTAACACAACACAAATCAATTTCTTTATCAGTTTTTTAGTCTTGTTTTTCAGTACAAATATCCAAACATCCTTAAAATAAGATACGTTTGCTTGAGAAGCAGGCTTGTTTAGGATGTGTGGTTTCAGAGACTATATCATGGGTTAAGTTTATTTTTCATACACCACTGGCAGATATATTTTCTGGTTTAATTAACCCATGAAGAAAGACAAGTAAAAAAAATACTGATTAAGAAATTTTTTTTGTCCATAATAATCTATTATGTTAGCATTAATTAAACATACAGATGTTATATTGTAGGTTGCTTGATATTGTAGCATATCATGTTAGCATTACTTTGCAAAAAAGAACAAAAAAAAAAACTTTTAAATATATTTAAGTAAATATACAGTATATTTATGTATGTGTATGTATGTATGTATGTATGTATATATATAAAATTGTAGATAGCATAAAATATATATTTGCTGGATTTTGTTTCTAAATGTTGGTATTACTGATGCAAAGGGAAAAATACATTCATACTAAACCATTCTATTATGCATAATTCTATTTAAAAATGAAATAGTTTTTGGTGACTATCATTTTGGAGAGATGTTCCCTGTTCCCTGCAATGAAGTGTTGAACACAGGCGTCCGCAGTTCTCTACGGTACATATATTAGAGAAAATGTGGGCAGGGTTTGATAGAGTCAGGAGAAAGGTAAATGTCATTTCTGATTGGTTTAAAAAAGTGGTTATCATTTTATTGTCAGTTTTTTTGTAAAAAAATGCAATTAGTTTAATACAAATATTAAATAAGGATAAATAATTAGCTCTGCGATCCTGCAGCTGTATCGCATTACCGTTAGTTCAGCCTGTGTCAGATCAGCGAATAAAATTAATCTGCAGTGAGTTATAGTGAAATCTATGATCATAAATGGTTTTGTCTTTCTAAGGGTTTGACTGGGCCCCGTGGTGTACCTGGCCCTGTTGGCCCTCCTGGACAGAAAGTAAGTTTCCACTTAATAATACGTTTGATCTATTATTCCACTTTTTCTCTTAAAAATAAGTGCAAGTGCACACATATATTTGAAATTGAAAGTACTAGGTCTTTTTTTGTGAATGGCTGTATTATAACTGATGTTCTAAATGTTAATCATTAAAGTTAATTTAAAAGATCATATTGTTGATATTCTTTATTAGGGTGAACCGGGTGAGCCAGGACTAAGAGGAGCCCCTGTAAGTAAATGATTCCGATTCTCTTCACACTGATTGGTCTTGTGTAATTTCAGTGTGCTACTAGAATAATCAGATATTTATACGGATTTCTCTTCCATTAGTTTGTTATTATGAATAGATATATCTGCTTAAACAGCGACCTCCCATTATAAGATGGCTGTACACACTTTGAACTGTTGCAGGCAGTCGGTCATTGATCAAGTTGATCTTCTAGCCCATACAGTGATGTAATGATACAAGGCTGTACTGTACTGGGCTGATGCTAAGTTCATATCATTGCACATCTGTTACTTTGTTAACAGGGTGTTGGCGAGGATGGTGAAGCTGTAAGTGCTTAATATTTGATTTAATTATTATTATTTTTTAATGGCGGGATTTGCTGATACTTTTTCTCTGTTGTTATCGGCTCCTGTGTTGTTTTCTTTTTTTACTGAAGGGCGCTGATGGGGAAGATGGATTACCTGGAGAGCTGGGCAAAGTTGGACCTCCTGTATGTAATGTTACTCCATTATTCCAATAAATTTAAATAAAATAGTTGAATAATAATTTGAAGGGTCTGTCTCTGGTTCTGCTTTAAAGGGAAGTCGTGGACTGAGAGGTCCTGTTGGTGCGCAAGGACTGCCAGGGCCCAGAGTAAGTATTAATGTTGAGATCTTTATGACCATTCACCTATGTCCATGATGCATAAATGGCTATAAAAACAGAATTGTTAAAAGTATATATTCCTTCTATCCATAGGGCCCTCCTGGAGTCTGGGATGGGAAGGAGTTGGTATGTATCCTCAAGTCTCATATCCTGTAACCTTTGCACTAAATCTAGTGTTTGCTCCTCAGATTTCAGGAAACAGAAACTGAGCAATCTTATGCAAAAAACAACCACACATATTTGCTGTTCTACTGTATATCTGTTTTGGTTAAAGATGTTGATTTTGATGTTACAATTAATTCAGCTACTTGGTTACTTCCTCAATTGCTCCAACAAAACTGCCATCTCATGTTAGGACTCTTATATTTCTGGGTGATTCTTCAACAACACACTTCATGCCAAAATTGACTTTGATCTTTGCTGACGTTGATCTTTATTTCAGGACATGTCATAAATGTTTTAAAATAGAGAATTACTTTTAATTTTAATGGAACAATCACTCGTATGCATCAATGTTTCTACTAATTGTTTTGTCTTTTAGTGTCCAAATGCCTGTACTTCTGGCCTGAATGGTTACACAGGTCTCCCTGGCATGAAGGTGCCTTTTAAATGACATTATTTCAATTCATATATACTTCCAGCCAAACACAAGGATGTCTAACACACAATGGTGTTGGTTTTCACTCTAGGGTCACAAAGGTGTCAAAGGTGAATCAGGTGAACCAGGAAGGCAAGGACATAAGGTGACAGTTGCATAAATGAAGTTCTTTTGAACAATTAGGGAAATAATTTATTAAAATGATTATTAGTATGCTTATTATAGAGTTCTTTTTGTAGAGCAAATGTGATCAAATGACCTTTTAATTTATGGTGGCTCATAAATACGTAATTGTTAAAATAATTAAACTAGTTACAGAGCAAAGATCATGTCTAGGTGTGTAATTTGATTGATTTCTTACAGGGAGAAGAAGGAGACCAGGGAGCACATGGAGAGCCGGGTGCACAAGGATTACCTGTAAAAAAATACATTACTTATCTAATATTTTTTACTGATGTTATCTAATATACTATATACTAATAGTTCATACGATGTTTGTTTGTATCTTTTCCACCCATATGTTGCTGTTCAGTGTGTCGCTTGTTTTGTTACTGTAGGGTCGGCAGGGTTTGAGAGGAATCACAGGAATGATGGGCCCTAAAGGGGACAGGGTGAGTGTCAAAAGGTCTTCATATCTAATACAATAAAAAGGATATGTTTTGAAATTACCAATTGTATATTCTTCTCCATTAGGGAGCTCGTGGGAATGTTGGCGACCTGGGCTCTCAGGGTATTCAGGGTGCTCCTGTAAGTGGCAAAATCAAAATTATGTCATTTTTATCCTATAAAAATGCACAACAAAGGTTTGGCCTTAAACCTCATTTCAAAATATGCATCAGTATTCTTGCCATTTATCCGCATTCATTGTAATATTTCATTGTACTTTACAGGCTGCTTGATTTATTTTTGTAAATGAAGACAGGAATTACAATCTATAGATTTATATTGTATTTGATTTTTAAAGGGTGATCGGGGCCAAAGAGGAAAAGTAGGTGAGACTGGACCAAAAGGAGCTCAGGTGAGTCTTCATACAGCTACAAAACAACACATATACATTGTATTTATAATATCATATCAACAGCTCAAGAAGATTCAACAAGCTTGCCATATTTTTTTGACTCCCTTAAAGGGATAGTTCACCTAAAAATTAAGATTCTGTCATCATTTCCTTACTCTCAAGTTGTTCCAAACCGGTATGAATTTCTTCTGCCGAACACAAAAGAAAATATTTTGAAGAATGTCAGTAACCAAACAGTTGATGGGCCCAATTGACTTCCATAGCATTTTTTTTTCCATTCTATGGAAGTCAATTGGAAGCCAACTGTTTGATTACCAACATTCTTCAAAATATTTTCTTTTGTGTTCGGCAGAAGAAATTCATACAGGTTTGGAACAACTTGAGAGTAAGGAAATGATGACAGAATTTTCATTTTTGAGTGAACCGTCCCTTTAAGGCCCGTTCACACCAAGAATAACTATAAAGATAACTATAATATAGTTATTACCATCCACGCAAGCAGATGACATGGTTCTGTTTATTCTAAAGCATGCACTGCCATTTTTTAGTCTGTCGCTTTATATGCTCGACATGATTCTGAAAGAATTCTGATTGGCTGTCAATGTTTTTATCATTCATCAGATGAAAAAAAAAATCCTTCTGAAAGTGATTTCTACGATTTGTTTCTCTGTGTTGTTATCGTTATAGTTGTGGTGTGGACTCTGCTATTATTTTATATTTAGAACAATTTTTAGAACTCTAACTTAATCGTTATTGTTACAGTTATTAAAGGTGCTCTAAGCGATGTCACACGTTTTTTAGGCCAAAACATTTTTTTGTCACATACAGCAAACATCTCCTCACTATCCGCTGGCTGCCTGTCCCCTGAACACACTGTAAAAAGAGGCGGTCTCTGCAGACACCCCAGGCTCCACAAACAGCAACAAAAACAAACTGGGCTAACCCGCTCCACGAAACATAACAAACTGTTCCAGCGAATCTTTCTTTCTTTCTTTCTTTCTTTCTTTCTTTCTTTCTTTCTTTCTTTCTTTCTTTCTTTATTGATATAGCACAATTACACACAACAGAAGTTGACCACTGTGCCTCACATACCATAAATCCAACAATATTTAAGAAAAAATCAAATAAAATAAAGAAATATCATTCGGACTGCAAAAGAAAACATAGATAAATTTAAATTTAAATAAATGCACGCTCCAAAAGATACAGCTTTAGTTTGAGTTTAAACTCATTTAAAGAGGATAGCGATCTTAAGGAGACAGGGAGGCTATTCCACAACCTAGGACCGACAACAGCAAAAGCACGATTTTAAGCGTGAGCGTGGTTGGGACAGATTATAATTACTCGTGGACCTTAGACACCTCCCAGATACATTAACATTTACAAGTTCGGACAAGTATGAAGGTGCTAAACCGTTTAAAGATTTAAAAACAAACATCAGAATTTTCATCTCTACTCTGTAACGGACCGGCAGCCAACTAAGAGATAATTAAATTGGAGTGATATGTTCATGTTTGCGGGTCCCAATAATATAACATATTGGCCCAGTAATAAGCCAATAACAGACAAGAAGGATTTGGGGGTGTGGTTTGGGGGGTTAGTGCGCGGATGAGGAGGAGGGAGGGTCTTGCTAGCCTCCGTTTTGTTTGACAATACTTTAAACGTCAACAAGAAGTGACGTCACCCGACATCGCTAAGAGCACCTTTAACTATATCTTTATCGTTACTGTTATCGTCCTTGGTGTGAACGGGCTTTTACACTAAGAAGTTCTAATAACTTTTTGATTTACTATAATCATATACGTATAATGTGACTTCTTTCTAGGGAACTCTGGGGTTGCAGGGACTTATGGGTCTTCCTGGACCGAAAGGAGAAGCTGTAAGTCACCTGTGCTGCTAAAGTGACCTATTACACCATCAAATTGTATTGTTTTTAATTGAACGGTTATGTGGTGTAGGGTTTGCCTGCAGTTGATGCTCGTGACGGTATTCCAGGACTGCCTGGAGTGAAGGTAATCACTTTAATTTGTGCATGCAGATCAATATCATGTTATATCACTGTTTGTCTCCTTTATTCGTGAAGTGAATTGATCTGCATATGTCTGTTGTCGTTTTAGGGTCTTCCTGGGAAAGTTGGCTCACCTGGTGACGCTGGACTTCAGGGATTTCCAGTGCGTATGATCCTTGACCAAAATGCAACTAGTATGCAGTGATATCTGCTTGTGAAATAACCGGGAATAGTTTGCATTATTGATTATTGATTTATTTTCCTCCAGGGTTTGCCAGGCATTTCAGGAGCAAAAGGCCACATGGGTGGAAAAGTAGGTAATTCAAGTGTGAATTGTTAGAGTGTATCTTTGTTTGGTTTATCCGAGATAGATTCCTGTTTTAAAAGTGTGCTGAGAAAAACTACTGTTTAAAGTTTGGGGTCAGTGGGGTTATTTTTTATACAGAAATTAATACTTATATTATATTACTTATAAAACTATAATATTATAATACTATAATATTCAGCAAGGATGCATTGAATTGAACAAAAGTGACAGTAAAGACATGTATACTGTTACCAAAACATTCTATTTCACAAACATATGCTGTCCTTTTACATTTTCAACTCATTAAAGGATCCTCAATTAAATGTATCATGGTTTCCACACAAAAATTTAAGCAGCACAACTGTTTTCAACATGAATAATAATCATCAAATCAGCATATTAGAATGATTTCTGAAGGATCATGTGACACTAAAGACTGGAGTAATGATGCTGAATATTCAGCTTTGTCATCAAATGAATAAATTGCATTTGACAATATATTCAAATATAAAACAGTTATTTAGCAATACAATTTCACAAAATTAATGTTTTACTATATTTTTGATCAAATAAATGCAGGCTAGATGAGTATATGTGACTTTAAGTGACAATAAGTGACAAAACACTTTTGATCGGTAATGTAGCTCATTTATTCATATTAATTATGTTAACTCATTTATGATAAACTCATCATGTACAGCACTTCAATGAGAACTATGTGTCCATTAGCAGGAAGGATAACCTGTGTTGTCTTTGCTCCAGGGAAATACTGGTGATCCAGGTGTGGCAGGTCTGATTGGAAATAATGGGAAAACAGTGAGTCCCGTTTATCCATTTGTTCACCACAGCCTACAGGCCCATGTGGATGGATGAACATCTTCTGGTGTTGTGATTTCAGGGTGAACGTGGTGAGCAGGGAGAAGTGGGACCAGTCGGGGCAAGAGGTGGGCCAGTGAGTATATTTCCTCTTACATCATATAGTGTCATATAAAGAAATGTGTCACTTCTATAATGTTCTCTCTTTTTCTCCAGGGTGAGAGAGGAGTAAGAGGTCCAGGTGGGCCTGCAGGCTTGCCAGGTGCAAGGGTGAGTTATCAGGAACCACAATTTAATTTAACCTTATATTACATAACTATATGTTAAGGGAACATTCCATGATAATTAACGTTTTTGTGCTAATGTTTTGAAAACATTATTAAATAACTGACCAGATAACTTTTGAACTAATTTTTTATTAATGTTACTGGAAGAACATTTGTTCATAACTTTGAGAGAACCTTGAAAAATATGTGGACTTCACAGCATATTACCCAACAGCCTATTTGGGCAAAGTGTTTAAGAGGATAGCGAGGGCTGAGGTAACCATTTGGGACAGGCCAAAATAATACTTCAAATAACACTGCACAATTTGAAATCACTTCAACTTGAATTCACACTTTTAAATCTTATTTTAACAAGCACTCTATAAAGTCATATTGGAATATATATTGAGACATAAGCTCTATATTATTAGTTCTAAAATATTTTAAGACACCCCAGGTGAATAAGGTAAGAAAGGTCTTAAAAACATGTTATGGAAATGTCTCACAATTGACTAGCACATGAAAAAGCAATGTTTTTGCCTGTAGTGTAGGGAACTATATTGGGACCCAACGACTTGTACATTTAGACTTGTACTACAACACTCGTTAGATGTCCCACAACAAATATAACACAATCAGAGACATGTTCCTCTTGTTCTTAGTTCTCAGATTCCTGTCCTATGTGCTTACTCTCATGCTGAGGAGCTTAATAGTGCTGCAAACCGAAACACAATCTCCTTAGAAAGCGCTGGAGTGCTTTAGTACAGTAATCGGCTAGTAGGGGCATGAATAGCCTGTTGTTATTGAGGCCTAGTAGCTGGGGGTATTTTCTTTGGTAAGGGGATATTCAGAGCAGGAAGGGGGGCTTGAATGAACCCTCTGTCTTACAGGCATTCCTTCAAGCAGCCAGCGAAGGGCATCAGGCTTAATCATAGTCCACATCCATCCACACACCTTAGACGTGCCCCGCCAGCACCCTGCTCACCGAGCTGCCGACTCTGTTTTTCTTAGCGCAGATGTGGTTTGTAAGGCAGCTACAGGCACAGGCCGTGTAGTGTTCATGAATTTGTATTTACTTATGTGTGTCTGTGTGTTTATGTATCCTACAGGGAGCTAAAGGAGATCCGGGCCTCCCTGGTCTTCCAGGGCCCGCTGGCTTCATTGGGCAGAAAGGCGACAGGGTAGGATTTCAAAAGCTAATCAATTCTGTATGACAATGACAATGCAGAGCTGAAGTGCCCACTATCCTCTCCCTATGGAGGATCCCTTTCCCACTCTACAGATGAAGCGTTGTGAATTCTGGCTCGCGTACCCCGAAGTGATAAAATAAACAAAATTCTGTATCAAAATTTATAGGCAAGAAAAGTAGTTTGTTTAGGCTGGGTTGTATGAATTATAAACCTGCGCACATATTTTAAAAGCACATAACTATAGAATCAATTCTGAATGAGCATGTGAACGCCGTCAGCGTTAATCACAGGTTCGCGTTTAAAAGTCTGATCATTTCGACGGAGGTGAATCAATCAAAGTTCACTTTAGCTGTAAATAACATTATTCAAGAACCGCTATAATGCCAAAACAATCTGTTACCTTAAATTATATGTTTATCTCTGTAAAGCTGCTTTGAAACAATCCATTGTTAAAAGCACAATATAAATGAAGATGACTTGACTTGACTTGACTTGTATGGTCAGAATAGCATTCTAACATTACTATCACTCTATTTATATACTTTTCTGCATCAAATTAGCATAGAAATGTATTTAAACAATGGCTAAAATGTGCAGTATACAGTAAACGCACTGGGTATTGCATCCCATAATGCAGTTAAGCCTTCAATATCCTGTGTGACAAATTTTAAAACATTTTTAGACCAAATTGGATTAAAATGCTAAATTCCTGTATTTTTTATATTAAATAATAATGCGAATTAAATGTTTAATTCACTTGCTGAATTAAATATGTAATGTGGCGATGTCATGTGACTTCTGAATCTCAGACACTTGGTTCAAATAAGCTTTGTTATTGGTTAAATGGTGTAAAATTATTATTCTCTTTATCGCAGAACTTTAAAACTGAAATCTTCTGTGTAACAACATTCTCTCAGAAACAAGCTGGCAAAATAAATGAATAACAATCAATCAAAATCATTATATTTTACGTAGTCATGTTTAGGGTAGTTAGGATCGGATGTGTTCCAATTACTATTAAAAGCACAATCTTATCTTTATAATTCTTCAGGGCGCTGTTGGTCTCACTGGTCCAAAAGGAGAGCAAGTAAGCCAACTTTTTTTTTAAATTCTATACACTGTAAAAAAAAATATTTTCATGATTTGTTATTGCAACTTTTTTTCTTTTGTCAAATCAACTTAGATAATTAATGTGGTTCAGATAACGTAATATTTTTTATATTTACAGATAATGAGTTTATATTTATTAAACCAATCTTCTTCAAACTCAATATTAAGGCAACCAGCTAACCTACTTTTAAAAAAAATTAAACCAACAATATTTTTTTAGAGTGAAGAAGTATAGTTTTTTTTTAATAGTTCATATAAATAATTAGATCTAAGCTAGACCTATTTTAATGCATGTTTGTTTAGGGACCATCTGGTGAAGAGGGAACACCAGGAGACAAAGGAGATGTTGTAAGTAAAAACAGCACAGACGTTTATTTGTCACAGAATGTATTGGTTATGCATTCAGACACGTGTCATGACCCCCTTGCTGATCTAAAACTCCATGTCCATTTATATTCCCAGGGTGAACAGGGGGAGCCTGGCGAGAAAGGATCGGTGAGTTTGCTTTGAAGTGATGTTACTGTGGAGATCTCTCGAACTGTCCTCCAGGGTTTTTATAGTGAATTAACTCTTTTCCCGCCAGCGTTTTTGAAAAAAGTTGCCAGTCAGCGACATCATTTTTGATCATTTTCACAAAATTTGCATGGCCCCCAATATTTTGTTCTATGAATATCTGAACATGCAATATGTCAAATAAAGAACAGACACTCTGCTTTTTTAAACAACAAAAAAGTTTTATTCTAGCTTTATGCATTCTTTTTGTATCAACACAATGTGGGTAAGTAAAAAGCAACATTTTGAGCAAAAAGCTGAGATGAGGTGAGAACGATGATTAAAACATAGATGGAGTAGATCGAGTCCATAAACACCCCCAAAGCTTCACAGTCCTATAGCTCGTCCTGGGTCAACATTTCATTCAGTAACATAAGGCAGTTTTGATTTATATGCTGTTTAATATTGATAATCACGTTAGTTTACATATGCATCTGCTTACATATGATATCGCTGGTTTCTGCTTCTTCTTTACATGTCTTTTGATCTGGAGATGCAGTACTCTTTTAGAAGATGCGTAATAGCTCCCCTCTTTTAGAAGATGCGTAATAGCTCCCCTCTTTTAGAAGATGCGTAATAGCTCCCCCTACCGTATAACAGTGAAAACACAGGAATCCGGAAAATTTCGTCAGTGGCGGTGAAGCGTTATCTCATAAATGACGGAAATTTCTGTCAATGGTTGGGAAAGAGTTAAAACCATAACAAAAACGTTTCTGTTTCTTGAAATAAAATTAACTTTAATTGAAAAAAAATAATTCGATTTTCATTTTGTTTTGGAGGTCTCCTACAATAGCATCCAAGGTCAAAAAACACTTGAATTTTCTCATAATATACATTGTAGCATCACATCTTTTATCACAGTGTCTGAAACCAAGGATCCGATCTTTATAAACCATTCCTGTCTGAAAGCCTACTCTGCTCTGATTGGTCAGTTGGCACAATCTGTTGTGACTGGTCTACCGCTTTACAGTTCGTCGGAAACTAAATATATATGAATTTCAGCTCCGGAGGATTACACAGCACATTTAGTAATACGAACCCTAATGATGGCGTTGGTTTGTACCATATTAATTTGAGCCTGAGTAAGTGCATTTGTAAGTGCATACAAAGTGGATTTGCTTTCGCAGTGCAGAAAACAACATCTTCTCGACTTGTCGACAGTTCGAACCAAACTCTTCCAGGCCTCAGCTAGAGCTACAGTGTTTGAGAGCAGATTAGACATTCACAGAGAGTCCATATTTCCCTAGATGTGCAATCCATAAAATGAGAAAAAGTGTACAAAATTCTACATTGGCCTTCTTGAAAATGAGTCAGAGTTTATCTTTTGTTGTGCTCAGACTGGAAAACCAGGGGACGCAGGAAATAAAGGGCCAGAGGGTGGACGTGGCCAACACGGACCCGAAGGCCCACCAGGAGAGCCTGGTCCAAGAGGCATGCAAGGAGACAGAGGGGTACCTGGACTGGCTGGGACACAGGGACGATCAGTACGCCTGTTTTAATCATCTTAATATTGACGGCTTAATCAAAGTTTATTAAATCTGTCATTCCAATTGGATTTCACTGTACTAAACTCATTATATGGTTGGCAGACCATCAGGGATTTTACCTGAATGTGTTTTCCACCAAATCCCTTTTTACATCCAGTCAAGGAGGAACAACAACAGGAAAATACTTGAAATATTAATAGTGTCCACATAATTCTCCTCTAGGGCCGAGCACCAACAGATGAACACATCAAGCAGGTCTGCATGAGGGTTTTGCATGGTAAGTATTTTGATATCCGAACAGATATTTACAAATGGAAGTTCAACTCATTGTTAAATCCTTGTTCTTCGATTTTTTTTTGTGACATTTTCGTTTTTTTCCTCACAGGACAGCTTGCCCAGTTGGCAGCCAGTCTGACGAGGCCTGAGTCGGGCATCTCTGGGTTGCCAGGTCCTCCTGGTCCCCCTGGCCCTACAGGGCCTGCTGGAGACAATGGCTTCCCTGGGCATCCTGGAAGCAGAGGACTGCCAGGTCTCAAAGGGCCCCCAGGTCTTCTGGGGAGAAAAGGACCCAAAGGTACGAAGAGACAGTATTCGACTTCTGAAGTTGATTTTGGTTCCCTTTCAAGAACGGTAACTCTACATTGCATAGCAACACTGCAGGAACTCCTACCTTCTCCACTTTTGTTGAAATCTTATGAGCTAACGCCAGCTTGGAACAGCTGGCCAATAGTCCTGAAGTATGCAAATACTGACAGGCATAAAATACATGGACGAGACAATTGGTCAGAATCTCTTTCTTCACGCTGCCATCGTGCAAGCTGCGCCAGGAGGACTAGTAATCTTTTTCTCGAAGCATCCGATGGCTTCAACTTGACAGATTTGTTCACTCACTCTCACTCTTCACTCTCCGGCCGAGACGGGGTACTTGCCGAAGTCACTCTCTACACCATTAAAAGCACAGGTTATTACCCTGCCCGCTTTATCTGCTGAGCTGTCATCCTCGCGTGACGCTGACGCTCAGAGAGCTATTTGCCCTGTCAGGGCTTTGGGAAGTATGGGAATCGCTTGGCCGCCTTTCGTCAGTCAGATGAGCTTTTTGTGTTCTTTGGTGGATGTACTAAGGGACGTGCTGTCTCAAAACAGAGACTTTCTCACGGGATTGTGGACACTATCGCATTGGCTTACGAATGCCATTAACTCTGTGTATATGGCTACTAGTGTTAATACAGCTGTCACCGCTACCGCCGTTGACACTGTGTTTAACCCTCATGCTTGAGTGCTGATTGTGTTGTTTCTACCCTGGATCAGTGCAGCCTTCGCTTTAATTGCGTCTATCCAAATTTGGATAGGGTCGGAGCTGATGTGGTCTAGTTCCGCCTATCAGATGCGAGCACTCCTAGCGGCGCGGCTATTGGCTGACTGTCTGTCTCTTCCGTGGCTGGTGTAGCTTGACCCCTTTCTCAGGGCTTATCTTCACTACTCTCACGGCGGGATTTAATACAGTCCCGCAGCGTTGCTACGCAATGTATAGTTACCGCTCTCGAAAGGGAACCTCTCCGGTTACTATCGTAACCTCGGTTCCCTGATAGGCGGGAACAAGACATTGCGTTAGCAGCTGTGCAATCGCTAAGTCGTGATTTTGACGCAATTGTTGCATCTGTGCATTTTATACTGCCTGCGAGCATGTCAGTATTTGCATACTTCGCGACAATTGGCCAGCTGTTCCAAGCTGGCGTTAGCCCATAGATTTCAACAAAAGTGGAGAAGGGAGGAGTTCCCGCAGTGTTGGTACGCAATGTCTCGTTCTCGCCTCTCAGGGAACCAAGGTTACGATAGTAACCGGAGACGTTTTTGGTATTAACTTAAGGTGTGGTCACATTTTCAGTTTCAAAGGAAGACCGCGTTACATTTTGCCACAATACTGTAGAATATGACTGGCCATATGTTATTTGATGTCAACAACAACAGTCATGTCTGTTTACTCCTATCACAATTGATTATATGGTTACTTGCATTTTATTATTTCCATTCAGCATTGTACACAATTTTCACTCAGAAATTGCTAGTAAATTTTGAAGTAAAAATGGATTTTCTTGTAATATATAGTCCAATAATCTTTGTTTTTATTTACAATATAACGTCTGTGACCAGAACGCAACTGGGACTCGTTTTTGGGCCATCAAACACCAGTTGAGAGCCCTAAGCCCCCTATTAAACTTTTGTTCCCCTTGATTTAGGTGACCAAGGTGACAGGGGAGATAGAGGGCCCACACTGGAGGGGTCTAAAGGTATACCTGGACCACCAGGGCTCCCAGGTAAGAGCAAGGCCAACATCTGGGGCCGTATTCACAAAGAATTTTAAGGCTAAAAGTAGCTCCTAACTGGCGAATTTAGGAGCAACTCCTAAAAATAATGGGCGTGTCACTCCTAACTTTAGGACTCCTAATTTTTTTGACTAAGAGTAATTCACGAAGCATTTTAGCCCTAAAAGTAGCACCTAAGCCTGGGACAGCTTAAAAGAAGTCGAGAGGACTCCTAACTCACTAAGACCTATTCACAAACCACTTTTTGTGGCATTTCACGTTGCGATGTTTTGAAATGCGTATGCGGCGGCTACAGGAGCTTCCAATCGCGAGGGAACAATTTTGCATTGTAGGCATAACTAGGGATGCAATAACGCCACCAACAACAACCAAAACTAGGCTACTCACTGCATGTAAACTAATTGTAACGTTTCATTGTGAATCAAATTAAAATGTTCTTCTCTTTGCAAACGTAGGCAGAGGAATATACTGACAGATTAATTCAATAATGTTGCAAAGATATTGCATCAATCCAAATGTTTCAATAGGCTACTAGGCTATTTGTTTTTCCTTACTCTTTATTCATTTTGGGTATTTATTCAGTTATTCATCATCTTCCGTCCTTCGCACTACTTGTGTAGCGCACGCATTCTCAGACCTGTCCCCTGTCACTCATCATCGTAGGGGAGGTGTTTGGAATCATTCCCGCGTTACAATCATCAGCCAATCAAGGTGGTCACTTCAGTCAAGCTCGTGCATGAGTAATGACGTCATCCATAGCAACGAAGACTTACTCTTAGTTTAGGAGTTGTCATTTTTCTTTACTAAGACTAGGTCTGAAAGGCGTTGTGAATAACAGAGAAAACTCCTAGCTAAAACCTAGTGGTAAGATAAAATGCTTTGTGGATCCGGCCCCTGATCTAATATCCATAATTTACTTCATCACTGTGCGTTAAATGATCTTGGCAAATCTGTAAATATCATGCCGCTGACCTCTGCCCTGTTTCTCCATCTGTTCTTCCACCTGATCTCAGGTGAGCCTGGTAATCCAGCATATGGCAGTAATGGTCGTGACGGCCTGAGAGGACCAACAGGTGTTCCTGGAATGCCAGGTGTGCCGGGACCACCTGGCCCCCCCGGCCTGAACGGATACTGCGAGTCATCTCAATGCGTGCTTCAAGCAGGTCCAACGTTCATCAAAGATTCCAACATGAAGGGACCAGACGGTCTATGAGCTGACAGCCATCAGCGAGCCACACATCAGAGCCCAGCGTGTCTGGACAGGGAAACTTGAGAGACTAATGGAAGTGACTCCCTCTACGAGGAGATTTCTGTGTTGTTGGTATATGCAGGTGTTATTGTACTTATCAAATCAGGTGTGAGGTTGGATCTGGTTGCCAGTCTCATTCAGGCCCATTTTACAAAGAGTTTTTTTTTGTGTGACACTTTTGGATGCATATAGTATTCAAATCAGGCCATCACAACCTAATCAATTTACACATTAAAGACTGTTAAAACTTTTTATATCAGAGGGGGTCCAAACGTTGTAAATTTGTCAATATTGCATTCAGTTAAAAATAATTTGCAAGCATTTTATTAAATCATTTTCAGGTTGTTTTAACCTTGACATTCTCAGATTTTGTGAAAATGTGGTTCTTTGCAGTGGGGCTGTTTAAAAATTTTAGGAATTTTCTATATTCTTTATTTATTGTAGAAAGGATTGCTGTGACACCTGCAGTTGTGAAAATGGAGGAAAATAAAAGAATTTTGATAAAATGCTGCATGTTATTAATTGAAAATCAGGCTTCAAAGAGACAATATTTCCTTCAGTGTATCTTTATTGTACACTCAAATTGGCGAACTTGTAGCAACTTGTCTCTCGCTATGATAAAACACATATCCACTGATATAAATAGGTGATTTAACAATACACATTCAAATACCATACATAAATCAATTATCGAAATATTAAGTTACGCACATCAAATAAAAAGGCATAAAAATACCGCAGACATTGAGGTCCAGTTTAAGCCAAAACACAAACATCACACTATTGACATGGCAGTAATAGGTAAACGAAGTTTGGATAAACAACAAAAACTAGTACCCCAACCTTCAATATATTTCTATAAAGAATTATTATTTTCCTCTATTTTATTTCTTTTCTTCCTGAAGAGATCAGGAAACCTCTCCAAATGCCATTGAGAACTGCTCCACCAGACGGCATGTTTCTGCTGTAATAAGGCATTTATTTGAGATATTTTTGGAGACAGGCATTTATTACAGATAGACTAAAAATCATATCAATAACAAAAAATGCATTAAACAATTTTTTTTAAATTAAACCACCATTTAGATTATAAAGCATACTATGTGTTTGGCAGAGGTGAGATTTGACCATGTTCACCATAAACTTCATCGCAAAACACTAAGCTCGAGTTCAAACAAGCACTTCACCTTGCTGACAGAGGTTCTCCACAGGAAAATACATAAAACAAAGAGGAGGGAGCGGGACACTTGTAATGAAATAAGCTTAATTTTTGTAACAGCATTTTCACACTTACCAATTAAGAGAACAAACTACATATGCTAGATACAAATTTCCATTACACATTTGTGAAAGGCTGATGCGCAAGCTTTTACTGAATGCAGCAGTTGGTGCGGTGGCCGTTGGAGTCCTTGAATCGAAGACGCATTTTGGGATGATATTTTTCCAGATAGAAGAGCTGCTTGCTGTTAAATGCTCCACGGCGCTTTCTGGAATTAAAATAAATATTTATCTTTAAAAATGGAGATCACATGCGGACTATCATTATAATATTTTCACAAGTACAACAATAACTCACTGTCGTATAAACTGAACAGCATCCTCGTATTTCATCCCACACTCAATAAGGGCCAGGGCAACCAGAACTGGGGCTCTATGGGAAAGAAAACATGCGTAGCTCAAAACATATTTCAACCCATGTTTATGCCTTATGATACAAGCAATGATATCTTGAATCCTATAAAACTACCTTCCAAGGCCTGCAACGCAATGTACGGCAATGCAGCAGCCTGGCTCCTCCCTAAACTTGAGCCGAAGAAGATTCAGCCAATCATCAACGATCTGGTTAGAGGGAGGAGCTCCATCGTCAAAGGGCCAATCCTGCACCACAGCGAAAAAACGGTTAAAACATGACCTAAAATGGTTCATTTTCATTTGAGTTAATTGGTTCATACGGACGTACCAGAACCTGAATGCCTTCTTTAACAACCAGCTTTGTATCATACGTGGCCTCACACACTCTAACAACCGTCGTCACACCATATTTCTTCAGTTCCTAATGGATGGGAGGGATGTCATGTAAGTGATATTTTGCAGTTACTGTAATTATAAGCAATTGTAATAGACCCTCATTATGAGATTTTTTTTATCATCTATCCAAAACATCACTTTTAGTGTGTTCAAGCCATTTAAACCAGCACTCACCTCAATGAACTTGTGAAGCGTGGCATTAGTGGGGTTGTGGGTAATGAGGAATCTCATGTTTTTGTAGGTGATCTCCACTGGGGCAGGTCTATTCATACGAGCCATTTTGGACTTTTCAAAATAAAACAGCTTGAAAATCTTAAAGAAAAGTGTGAGAAACTCTCTCTTGTAACAACAGAAAATCTGGCAAATACAATGAGGAGAAAAAAACAGGGAGACAACCAAAAAACAAGGCTGGTTCTCTGGTGAGAGTGAAGACGTAGGGCCGGCGAGGGCAGTGCACTTCAAGAGACCTTTTTTTACCCCATCCAGAACCGCCGACCGCTGTGGACACCTGCTCTCCAAGCCTGATCCCGCCAACGTTAAAACTGTAACACAAGTCTCTCTTCTGATGAGGTAGCGAGGCTAGCCGTTCACTTCTCTGCATAAACGCCGTGCTGAGCCTGGCAGTAGTCCCCACTGCCCTTCAGAAACTCCATAAATGTGTGACCCAAAACACCACAGAACTGCTGCAAGGACACAAGAACAGAAGCACAAGCGGTCAGGAAACAGGACTTCATTTAGATTTTTCATTCCTGATTTAAAGCGTCAACAGTAAGATGTTTTTCAGCTTGTCCAGTTGTGTGTGTGTATATACATACACACATTTTTATTTATATATATACACATATGCTGTTCTTTTTTACTTTTTATTCATCAATGAATCCTGAAAAAAGTACAAGTTCCAAAATAATAAGCAACACAACTCTTTCCAACATTGATTATAAATAGGCATATTAGAATGATCTTTGATCAAGAATTGATCAAATAAATGCAGGCTTGATGAGCATAAGAGACTTATTTCAAAAACACCACATTCAAAAGCACCATAATTGCTGGAAATTATACAGAAAAAAAAAAAAAAAAAAAAGTTAAGTAATTCGTGGCAAAACCTGACAAGCAAAACTCACAACCATTCGTTTACAGCCACAGAAAACAAAATGTTTACAAGTCATGAAATTTATGTTTTGAATCATGTCACCTATCATGTTAGTACATGTACATTCTATATTAATCTAATATAAAACCAGAAATTTTCAGAGAAGCTGATATGATTTTGGATCAATGCTGACAATATTCACCAATCAGAAGCATGTTTCAGTTTTATAATCTGAAATTGATGCACTCACGAACACAAAAATACTTATGCATCCCGATTCCCTATAGCCTAAAGAACTGAACCAGTGTATTCGTGTCGGCTTTAAAAATCAACATTATCCCTCTCTCCTTTCCATAAACACATGACTCAGAGATGAGTAAATGAGGAGCATGTGGGTCATCAGATTAAACACCTGACAGGTTCCGATGGGATGTTTTCTGGGAAGGCTGAAATCTTTATGTCAGTCTCGTGAGGACACACACGTGTCTCATCAGCTCTTTGGGATTACCAGATACTACTAAGCCTCTTTAGCAAACCACTTTAAAAAGACGCGACAAGCCTCATGTATTCGTAACCCAAATCTACATGTCATTCAAATGAAAGGCACAGATGTTTGGTTGAGTTATTTTTAAGCGTGACTTTATGGAAATCAAGTGTAAAGGCCCCAAACGAGGCTATTAAAATGACCAAATTCAGATTATGATGTAGAAAACCGGTCAAGGTTTGAAATGCAGTGAAATGTTTGAATTGTACAAACGATGAATTATCCTAAACATCAACAAAAACATCATATCCAAAACATCATCAACAACATGCTAATTGATCGACACAAAGACTTCCGCTCAGCTAATATTAGCAATGGGGCAAAAAACTCACAGATTACTTTAAATTTCAACAACACACATTCTCTTCCCAGCTACTTACTTTGATTCATTTTTAATGTAATCGATTAACAAGAAACAAACGACCGAAATGTCGTTCTGAGTTCTCACTGATATAACGTTAACGTTAGCTGTGAGGCTAACCGAATCTAACATCGTCACCAAGACGACATTATAGCGGTACAATCTAATATTTATAATCATATACAGAAGGTTTCAGATTTGTCGATAGTTAAAACAAAATAAAACACATGTATTAATGTATATATAAACTGTGGTCGACAACAAAATCTGTTTTGGTCTAGTGTCAATTAACGTTAGCTCACAATAGATCGAGATAACGACCACATTTCACGAAAATAAACCCTGAATCCGCGAAAACAATTAAATGTATATATGTTGAAAGGCTTCACTTACTGGAATATGCTTACTCATTGAAGATTGTAGCTTAATCATAAAGCCGCTCCGGAGAATAATTGTTGTGGTGTTTGACCATACAGCGCTGCCGTGTATGTGATGAGAGAGTCTCCGGTAACCGGTTACAGCTGGACTCAAGAAACCGCACCCAACTACACACTCTACAGCACACACACAGCCTGACACACTTACCATCTACACAGTTTACACATACATCTTTTTATTATCATTCAGGTTGATTGGGACACTTTTCCCCAGTCATCTCAATGGCAAAAAGGGTCCCAAATTACGTGAATTCACCCTATTTAATTATATCCATACTTAAAACATAGGCTATCCTGCAATTGTAATACAACTACAATAACAGCAATAATAAAAATAATGTAAAATAAAAAAAAAACATTTTACAATTCTAAAGATCCTATATTTGTTAAAAATTATTATAATTATTATTATTATCAATAATACTTTTATTCAAAATGTTATTAAATAAATGTAAAAAAAAGGTTATTTAATTACATTTAATTAAAATAATAATAATTATCAATAATACTTTTATTCAAAATGTTATTAAATAAATGTAAAATTGTATTTAATTACAAAATGTATTTAATTACATTTATATTCTAAACTCATCCTGTAGGGCAGGCTAATAATAATAATAATTCTGGCATGGCAATGAATGACAATGTTGATATGTTTGGTCTTGGCGGAATAGATCTGCTACGCTGCTGCTACTGCCATACATACACGACACGCTGCTGTGAGCAAGTAAGACATGCTGCTGCTGTATAATATAGCATACATGAATTACCCATAGCAGATCTAGGTGGAGCTGGGGAAGGTGGAGGGTTTCTGAAAGCGCGCTGCAACTACTACAGAAAGTATTTGAAGGTTGTGAGAGAGCTCATTGGCTACAGATACAAAAGAAACCAATCAACCTGCCCAATCTAGTTTTTCATGACAGAACTTTGTATGATTAATAATAAAAGTTAATTATATTATTTTATTCATGTAGCCGACAGGTTTATCCAAAGGTACTTCCAATGAAGGAAAATCACAAACAATTCATCACAAAGGAGCTATTAGCAATGCCTCAATGCCTAGGAGCAGTCCGAACTAACGTAATTTTAACATAAATGCATAAAGATCCAGGTGCAATATATTTACAATATTTAAGGTGCTCACTGTAAAATACAAGATTAGGACCTAAACATTTCTGTCTTGTCTTCATTTAGGGTGATCTTCATTGTAGTACAATAATCTACATGTAACATTCTTGTATAAATGTTTTCATCTGACCTTTTCAAAGATGTGGTTTATCAGTTAATCTAATCATTTTCTAGAATGAAATACACCTTTGTTTGTAGCCATCTTTGAAATATGCCTTTTATTTATTAGTTCAAATTTACTAGGCAACAACAGTGCAAAGATATGTGTTCAGTTATGTTCACATTATAATCAATGGCTTTGGCATTCTGTTAAATAACCTTTAGTCAAACAACTGCATCTTTCTAGAGATTTGATGAATGATGTGTTGTGGGCTGTTGAAAACAGCTGATGTGCAGAAGCACACAATAGATGAGTGGGACTGAACAGACTGGACGGTTCATGCATCTGGTTGGGGAGAAAGGGAGCAGATTGGTTTGTTGCAGTCTCTGTTAGTCAGTTGTGTGAGCCATTTTAATTGGGAGATGGTTAAGACTTTCCACACATTCACATAAAAAACGATCATAATGCAAGAATCAGAGGAATCCAAAGATACGGTAAAACTTAAAATCTTTGCAGTTATTGTTTTGTTTTTTACTTAAATATTTTTGTCAAATGTATAGTTGAGTAAAAATGTATGTATTTCATACATTGGAAATTTGGGATATGATTATGTATTACTGTATTGTGAGTTATATTCTGTCTGAATGCCATAAATTTCATCTTAAGGAGAACATTCCAGACCAAGTTGATGGAGGACGTATGAGTGCAGGAAAGAAGGGTGCAGATCAAAAAGAGAAGCATCTGTCCTCCTCTAACTGGGACAGAAAAGGGACATCTATACCCATAGTGCCATCTAACGTACCAATTCCAGGCCCCACAAATGACGCCATCCTCATTTCCATTGGGCCTCCGCAACGTTGCCCCTCTGTCTCCAGTGAGTCCCAGTACCAGGGTTTCGAGAGAGAGGACGACTACGCCAACAGGAATGCATGGAGAAGGGAGAATGTGCAATATTACATGCAAACTAGTGAGGGTGGCGTCCCCAAACAAACAAGGGATGCACTGAAAAGTGTGTTGCGCGAGAGCTCCCTACTGAGTGCAAAACGGCAAGATGAAAGAAGGAGCTACCCTCCCGGTCAAAGAGTGGACTGTAAGCCAGACCAAGTGCCTTTTAAGAGTTTCAGCACGTTCAAGCCAATTTCAGAAGCTAGGAGAGCATCCAGACTAAGCTCTAATTTGGATTCAGGCGGGTCTTCAAGTACTGATGGGCCTCCAGGCAGGTCCTCTAGTGTGAAATCCCCCACTGTTGAGACATCCCACTGGGGTGAAGCTGGCACATCACATTCAGGTCAGTATGCGCCTTTGGGTCATCTTCTCTGAGAATATTTATGGTTGTCTGATTTTAACTAATTTATTTGAACTTTCTCATCTTTCACCCCTCTGTCAATCATATTTCCAACAGACAAAGAGAGCTCACAGGCACACTCTTTTGCATCTCAAAGCTTCATTTCTGACGTTGAGAAAATAAAACAGCAAATTGCCCGGGAAAACATAAGCTTTGTTCGCTTTGAGGCCACCGATCTTCATGGCGTAGCCCGATCCAAGACCGTTCCAGCTCGATTCTTTCACGTAAATCTTATTGATTCTGTACTGTAGAAAGTGTGTTGGTATATGATGGTACAATCTTAAGCTGCTGTTTTTGTTCTATTGTTTACTTTTTTCTGTAAAACATTAACACTGTATAAGGGATCAAGAATTGTCATACATTATATCTTGAATATAAGTGTATTTTGTCATAATGGTACACTGGCATATTTTTGTACTGGTTTACTCAACAATCTCATGAGAAAATGTCAATATTTTCAAAGCTATCTCACGACCTCACTCGTACGAATTTGTATAATTTGTCTAAACCCCAGTGAGGGTAGGTTTAGGGGCGGAGTCAGGGGTAGGTAATTCGTACGAATTCATACAAACTGGGCAACTCGTAAAATATGTACAATTTAGCACAAATCGTACAAGTGAGGTCATATTTTTAGCCACCTCGTAGAAAATACGTACAAATTGCCTTGAGATCGGGTTGGTATTTTACAAAGTGTCAATTTCATTTGAATTTGTAAGATGTGATTAATACGAAAAAAAGTATTTTTTAGGTTGATCCCTAACCCCACTTTTAAACCAAACTGTCAGACCATGTGACTTAGTCACCAATTCGACAAAATGTAAAATAGCTACTGATATCAATGAAATAAGTGTCATGAGAAATCACAGAAGTTTCTATGACAGCCATATCCTCCGTAAAAAGCAAAATAAATAAATAAATTGAACATGCCCCTCACATGTTAGCCAATAAGAAAACTAGGAGGCACCTCTCTGTCATCTATCAATTTGCACATTTGGGTTTACTGAGATTTGGTTTGCTGACATGTCATTAGAGTGCAGGGTTTTGGAGAGAAGAGGGTGTGAGGTTGATGGCTCAGCAAGATGGCTAACTTTGCTTACAGCAGCTTTAATGTTAGTATTAAGTTTGACTGTTTAGTATCCCTTTGTAATAATTATAGTCTTTTTGAAAATGCTGAATCAATACTAAACATTATTCATTATTGACACCACAGGAAAAAGCTGTATATGGCATCTCTATGCCGAGAAGCTACCTGGAGTTAACCCTAAGTCCCAAAGTCAATGAAGTTGATCATCAGAGCACAGCCAACTTCAGCAGTGATGTCCTCCTGGTCCCAGACCTCTCCACATTCCAAATCCTCCCCTGGGCGGACCAGACCGCTCGTCTTATCTGTGACCCCTGCACAATCACAGGAGTACCACTGCGAACATCACCCCGCCTCATAGCCAAGCAGATGCTCGGCCAGCTCCAGAGCATGGGATTCTCTCTCCACTCATCTTTCACGTATGAGTGCTGTATCTTCGGAGCCCCTGAACGAGTGGGACCCAAAGCGGTGTTCTTCCCTGCCACCACACTGTTGAGCAACTACGATCTACCCTTCCTTCAGCAGTTAGTCAGGGGGATGTACTACATGGGAGTTGATGTTGAGAGCTTCTCATCTGCAAATGGACCAGGACAGATGGAGATTTGCTTCAAATCCAGGTTTGGAATCGATGCCGCCGACAGCGCTTTCACCTTCCGAACGGGAATCAAAGAGATGGCCAGGAAGTTTGACTATATCGCCACCTTTTTCACAGATGAAAATATCCACAATTCAGGATTACTATCCCATAGCCTTTGGGATACCAGTGGCAGAAGAAGCCTCTTCCACTCAGGCAACGGGGAACTTTCGGAGATCGGCAGGAAGTGGCTCTCAGGTCTCCTCCAGCACTCAGCCGCTCTGAGCTGCCTCTTGGCTCCAGGGATCAGCTGTCGAAACCAGCTTTCCAATGGCAAGAAATATTCCAAGAACCATCTTTACGCCACATGCGGCTGCAACGACAATAGCTGTGCCTTTAACGTGAAGGTTCATGGTGGACGGGAGATGCACATTGATAACAAGCTGGGTTCGGCAATGGCCAACCCTTACATCGTGTTGGCGGCCACGATAGCAGCGGGACTGGACGGTATTAGGCGTAATCTCAATGCCGAACAGGTTCTAAGCAGAGCTCCAGTTCAGCAGAAACAGTTCCCCATCCCTGTTAAACTGGATGATGCTTTAGAGGCTCTGTCAGAGGACAGTGTGATTCGTGGTGCATTGGGAGAGCCTTTCGTGCAGTATTTTATTGCCATGAAGCGTGTAGAGATTGAGACCCAAGAGCAGGATGCCGACAAGAACAAGGGACTTGAGTATTTTATTTAACTTTTGAATTTGGTCAATTTTGTGGATTTCAAACAAACAAAATACATTTAATCACCATCTGATAATACCTTTCTTGAAAATAAAATCATACAACTGACTGGTATCTGACTATTTTATTTACAGTGTTAATGTGTCTGAATAGTCTCAACTTTAAACTTCAGAAGTAATAGTGACTTGTTTTTAAATAACCTACTTGAAGTTTAAACTTTCCAAATCTGTTGAGTTTAGACCCGTCAGCTGCCTAAGGTTTCGTATGCAGCCTTGGCCCTCCAGGAACAGAATTGGACACCCCTGGTATAATGCGTCTAGTCTGGTTAGCACACACAGCTGAATATTACCTTGATCGTAATCCTGAGGTTAACTAGTCAAACACTAATTCACAGCCTGTCTATATTATGTGAAACTTAATCAAATTAATAATGTCCTTTTGGGAAATAAACAGAGACAAAATTCAACTCAGACTACTGAAGATCCACTCCAGAGAGGAGACGGATGATTTTTATTGGCACCAAAAAGCATTTGGAGGGTACAGAATAAAGACAGATAAGACAGCGGTGGCCTTGGTGATGATTTTTGACTGGCCCAACAGCACTTTATTTAACCTTCATTAGCTTTTGGCTGCGAAAGCAACACATAAAACACAATCTTCCTATTTTTTTGTCTCAATTTCAGAGATGAACTGGTACATTGGAGTCTGAAGCTGATCTTAAAGGACTCTTCCCTCAGATATTTTATTACAAGTATCTTTAATCTCGCAATTGTACCAGTGACAGATCCTGATTTGTAGACTTCTGCAGCAAACTAAAACCGATCATCTTCGGCTGATTTGAATTGAAACACTATAAATTAACTTTATCTATCTTCACGTATCTTCAGGTACTATAAGCCATAGTTTACTGGTTACTTCTTAGTAGGGGTGGGAGATCGCATGGATCTTGGCGGGGTGGGGGATCTCATGGACCTTGGTGGGGTGGGTGATTTAGGAGCTGGAGATGGAGTGGGAGACTTCACAGAGGGAGGTGGAGTAGGGGTGGGGGACTTTATGGAGGGCGTAGGAGTTTGAGGAGTCGGGGTCTTCACGGACTGTGGAGCGGGTGTAGCTGGCTTGGGGGTGGCGGCTGGCCTGGACATCTGTCCCAGTTTGGGCTCAGGGATCTCTTCGCCTTGTTTGTAGACACTTACTGTGATCTCCACAAATTCACCGCCGTACTTGTTCCGCACATTGATGCTGTACTTTCCAGAATCTTCCACGTAAACACTCTTGATTGTGAGGCTGGAAAACTTGCCGCCCTCGAAGGTGATCTTGTAGCGGTCGTCAGACAGAACTTCCTGCTCATTCTTAAACCAGGTGACCTCTGGGCTGGGGTCACCCCACACTGTGCAAGTGAGACTCAAACTCTGCAGAGGTGAGAGGTCACAAATTATGTGCACATGTACTGCGAATTAGTCCATAAAATATGAACACTATGAAAACACAGTTAACTTGTGTGTGTATTAAAAAGAAATATCAAGTGTAGTTCTAGTGAACATGGGAAAAGTAAAGGAAATACTACCTTCTTCTCCATAATGGTGACAACATCTGGCAGGCCACCTACCACTCTACCACGGTCTACAGAGGGCAAATAGTTCATTTAACACATTTGGACACTATTTCCAACTTTTTTTGGAATAATGTCTATTTAATAATAAATAGGTTACTTCCACTTGTATGAAAATTTTGGTCATAGTTCTGACACCTGAACACATACCTAAGCTAATTTAATGAGATTATTTTCATTGCACAAAGCTTTATGCTCCATTATACTGCCTGAGTTCAAGTATGCATGAATACCGGATTAGACCCTTATTAATGTTCCATTTGACAGGTTCTCAGAAATACTCACTCTTCTCAGCGAAAGCAGCAGCTCTGATGAAAGAAGAGGAGAAAATATCAGAGTAAAACTTCAATAGGAAAAAATAGGAGTCTGTAAAGAGAATGAATTGAAGCAATATCGATTATCTTACTTAAGTCTTTGGAATTCCGCATAGGCATCAGTGTATGCTGTTAGAATGAAAGAAAACACAATAAGTAACACGTTGCAGAATCCATGACAAATAATTGTTTCCATGATAAAGAAAAAAAAAACGTTTATAAATATAGTTTAAAACACATTTTAATATATTTTGCCAATATTATTTTGAAATGGTTTGTAAAAACTTTGATTCTATTTATATATATATATTTTTTTACCCATTATCATAACTGTTCTGATATGGAATAGAAAATGGTACAAAAGGTTTTCCTTCCAATTATCATATCAGACCAGTTTTATTACCCTGTCATTTTTACCCAGACTTTATGCCCCAATCATAGAAAATAAATGTGTATTCAAGTATTAGTATGTATGAATTGCATTTTTTATGTAAATTCTGAGCCTATAGCATTCAGCAGTTCAGTCTCCACTTGCCTTGTCCAGAAAGGTCAAAGGTACGAGAGTGTGGTTTTTCCCCATCATGAATCTCAATGGCATAATGACCCTTTTCCTTATCTGTGGGCTCACAGATCTGCATCCAGGCCATCTCAGATGTGCCTCCAATTCTCATCTTCTCTGAGGAGGAGATCTTACTGTCTCTAAAGCCAAAACACCAAAAGAAAATCTCTTCAATTGGCGATAACCCACCGAACAAAACATTGTCATGAATATCATTTCAGCATCATTTGATTAGTATATTCTGAGTCTGAAGTTCTGAAAAGATGGATGGTCTCTTTTCATGTGGATGTACCTATGAAACCAGCTGGTTTTCATCTCCTCTGTGTAGTACTTCATGTAGCATTGCAGTCTGATACCCTCTGGTGTGCACTGAAGAACCAACTCAGAGGCAGAGGATCCTGTCGTGAAACACAATACAATAATAATACTGTACTTATACAACGTGTTAAACTAATAGTAAATGAATTTAATGAATTCAGCGAATTCAGGTTACATTTTCATAAAATTGTCAAACTTACCAGCAATACTGGCGATGGCATTGATGATATCCTCAAACACTGGCAAAAAATAATACAAAAAATAATCATATAACATGACAATTAATGTTTAAATATAATTTGTATATAACATAATGTGCCTATTTATACACACACAATATACCGTTCCAAAAATTCTGATCTCTTATGTTCACTTAAGGCTCTTAAAAAATCTGCCTTTATTTGATCATTATTATTTAAGCAAAATACAGTAAAAACAATAATATTGTAAATATTATTTTCTATTTCAATATACACTGATGAGCCAAAACATTATGACCCACATTATACATGTCTTTACCAACACTTTTGATCAATTTAGTGGATTGTTGCTGAATAGTAAGCCATGTATTAAATGCTTAAAAAAATGTATTGACCCCTAACCTTTGAACAATAGACTGTATATATATATAATTATTATTTCACACTCACATTTATACTCAGACTCAGACTATATATATATATATATATATATATATATAAAAATACCTTTGCCAGAAATATCATAGACAGAGGTGTCCTTTCCACGGTCATCGCCCAGTACAGCTTTGTAAATTCCCTGGTCTTTCCTGGAGAACTATTGGACCAAAATATTTCCAATGTAACTGAATAGTTAGATTTATAAAGCTCTAAACTGTTGCAATTATGTTAATGTTTTATAAACTTTGATCTCTGGAGTGCTGGTGATCATACCATGGGGATTGGAAGGGAGCAAGATCCAGACATTGGGTTGGGTGGAACGTCGACAGTTATTTCTTCATCTTCTTTAAACCAGGAAAATGTTGTCTCTTTCTTCACATTGGCCAGCTACAGTGTAAAAATATAACAAGGATAATGATTTGAGACACTGATATCAACTTCTTAGTCTTTTAATTTTTGTGTTGCATTTACCTTGCAGACAAGGATCACTGTGCAGTCATCGGTCACATGGAAAGACAGGTATTCTGAGAAGTGAGGGCCTGAGAGAACCAGAAAAATGAAACGGATTAATAAGTGAAAACTGGCCACACAGTACAAACAATACTGAGATTTTGGGGATTTGTGTAGTTTCACAAACCTTGTTTTCTGATGTGCTCTTTTCTCTGGAACTCAGCCTCTTTCAGAGCAACTTTGAATGCTAAAATAAAAAAAAATACCAAGAACATTGGCTTCCAGAAGTTTCATACTTTTTTTTTACTTTTTTAGTTTTATATAGAAATCCCATAACTGCTCTGAGACTGGACGCTGTTAAGCCCTTACCGTCTCCCACAAGAACCAGTGAGCTTTGGCTTTTGGCCTTGCCATCGTGGATCTGAATGGTGTAAGTGCCTTCACTGGCTTTGGTGAAGTTCTCAACAGTCATCTGGATGATTCCAGTGGATACATCATGGCTGATTTTGCAACCCTAAACACACAGTAAAATCAGTTTAAATATACTTTTTTCAAGGGTTTTAAATGGGACTAAAACAACAACAATAATAACAATAATAATAAATAACTGTAAACAACAACAATAACAAAGATCACAATAATACTAAACAAAAAATAACTGGCTGTGTTAATATTTGAAATTTATTAGTAAACAACAACCACAGTGATAATAATAATTGTATTGATTATTTGTAAATGTGTAAATGTATTAGTATTATTTTAAATACTACTACTACTACTACTACTAATAATAATAATAATAAATAATAACTAAGCAATTTTGTTAATTATTTGTAAATATATTAGTATTTGTAACTAATAATAATAACAAACAAACAATACATAATAATAATAGTAATAATAAATAATGGCTAATTTGGATAACAATTATAAATGTATTATTTTTTTGTAAACTACAGCAACAACAATAATAATAAATAACTAGGTCATTTTGTTAATTGTTTGTAAATTTATTAGTAAACAACAACAACAACAATAATAACTGGGTAACTTTGTTTGTAAATGTGTAAATGTATTAGTATTATTTTTAAATAAGAATAATAACAATAACAATAAATAACTGGGTATCTTTATTAATTATTTGTAAATATATTAGTATTGGTAAATAATAACAACAAATAATAATAATAAATAATAAGTGGCTAGGGCTAATTTGTTTCATATTTGTACATTTATTAGTAAACAATAACAACAACACTGATAATAATGATAACTGGGTAGTTTTATTGATTTTTTGTTAATGTGTAAATTTATTAGTATTATTTTTAAATAACAATATTAATAATCAAATAATAATAATAATAAATCATACTGGGTAATTTTGTTAATTATTTGTAAATGTATTATTATTTATGAACAACAACAATAATAATTAATAGCTGGATAATTTAGTTTATTATTTGTAAATGTTATTGAATGCAAATGCTAATTATTTTGTAAATAATACGAATTAGAAACAAATAATAATAATAATAAGAAGAAGAAGAATAATGGACTGTGGCTAATTTAGTTAATATTTATAAATGTATTATTTTTTGTAAACAACAACAATAATAATAACAATAGCCTATTTTGTCCCTTAAATTAAAAAAGTAATTTTTGGGGGAAATGCTGTTATATGTCTTCTGAGTGATTTTGAAGCAGTGAAGTGTTTGGCTGTACCTCAGCAGTCGTGATGGCTTTATCGTTGACGATGAACCTGTAGTTGACAGAGGAGGACAACTTCAGAGCCTGGACCCAGAAACGCACATGACCCTTCTCCAGAATCTCATAGTTCAGCTCCGTCTTCAGTGGAACAGCTGGGGGGAAAAAAAGAAGTAAAAAAAGAAAAAACACCAAATCATTCTTAGATAATCAAAATTCTCATGAAATGGCAATCAAAAACATCCATGAACAATCCACAGGCAACTCACTAGGATGTCTGATGTTGTAGCTCAGGTCAAGCACTTTTTTGAGCTCTGTAAAAGAAAACAGGTATCATATTCATCAAACTTCATCTTTATAAGTAAATAAAGAAGATATGTAGATCCTCATCTCTGACCTTCCTCATTGACGGAGTAACTGGATGAAACTCCATCTGTATCGGTCACCGCTACAGAGTAGATGCCCAGATCCTCCGTCTCAGGGTTTACAAATGTCAGCTTTGACCTTAGCAGAAAACGTTGCAGCTTTTTAAATTACACCACGTTGTTTTATGATGCTGTGTTAATAAATGCAACAAAGTCTCATGACTATTCCTAAGTATTTTTCGATTTGAAAAATCTCACTATGATTTGCTTAAGCTCCCATGAGGGTCAGGTTTTAGGGGTGGACCTTCATGATAACGTTTTATCTTCAAAATCACACGTTTTCATACGAGTCAGATTGAATGAAATTGCCAACTTGATCAATACCTACAAATTCTCATGAGATTGGGTTGAATAAAATTACAAATTCACACAGAACAGACATACTTTCTTCCAGAGGACGTGATGGAGACCCTGCTTGATTCGGTGATTTCTTTGTAGGACTTTGACCAACTGAACTTAGAGGTTTCAGAAACTTCACAAGCTTCAAAGTTCAGGAAAATGTCTCCAGTCTCTTCATCCACACCACATGAGATCTCCTTTGTACCTTAAGAAACAAAATGACAGAAAATAATAACAAAATAAAGAGCTATGTATCATAATCCACTTTTTGGCATACAATGAAAGTGAAAGGTTGCCCAGTTGCCCCTGGTTCTCATCTGCTTTAATTGTATGGAAAACAGCAGATTGGACATCCTGCTTAACATCTTTTGAGTTCCACGCAAGAAAGAAAAGGGGCTTTCGGACTGGGTAGTTATAGGAACGAGCCACCAGAGCGGTTCCCCCCAAATTAATGTTCCCCTAGGGCCATTTTCCTGGTTGCATTTGCACCATCAGTAGAAACTCTGAAGTTACGTAAGCTGGCAAACAGCAACGTCATTTACAACGTCAACAAAAGTTTGAGAAGTTCCTGGGCTTCGGCGTTGGTCCATTTATCGCTGTTTTCCATGTTTGTGGGGTTAAGTATTGAGAGTGAGGAGTCACGTGCCGATTTGGGCGGGGTCTGAGCCGGTCGGCCATGATGGTAGGAGACGCTATCGGTTGCCAGGGGCAACGCCTTCAGAACTTCACAGAGGCGCGACTAAAACATTCCAGAAATAGCGAAAGAGAGACAGCGCAGCTTAGTATTTGTTTACATTTTACATTTTACCGATACGCCGCAGTTTCTTTGGAAGATATGGAGAAGGAAGAGAAATGAAAGGGGTTCTATCGGGAGAGACTAAATAAAGAGAAACTGCTTGTCAATAAACTGACAGCAGCAACAGCGAGCAAAGTCTTCAGCACAGTTCGCCTTTTATTTAACACAAACGAACGAAATGAATACTCTGTTATTCATTTAGAGTTGTTTCATTTGTTATACATATATCTGTACCGCGAAATGTTTTAAAAAGACACTTTTTTAATGACGTACGATTCGCATTGACAGGGGAATGTCCGAACTGTTCGCTTAACGTTGCACGGCAGGTGCAAATGCACGTATCTGATTCATATCAGATTTATTTCCACATATGAATGAGGCCTGAAACATCAAGTATGACTGAACTCTCGCAGTTTAACGTTACAAGTTTTGGGGTTTTTAAGTCTTATTGCACCCAGCCGCAGCAGACTTGTTCAGCTTCTAATGACTTAAAGCTTCTGAACTCTTGCATTGTGTAGGCAGTAACGTTAGTCACTGATACAATAAACAAACCAGGTAATTAACTATGTCAGCGTATGTGAAAGGTGGTAGTGCTTTGAGTCTTTCGTCCATTCTGTAGCAGGTCGTACGGGGCCATATGTTGATGTCAAGTAGTTTCTCTAAATAACGCTGCTTGGTGTTGTTATAGTCTCTCCCGATAGAGCCCTTTCCTTTTGCTTCCCCCTTCTTCATTTATTCCCAAGAAACGGTGCCTTATCGCAAAAATGCAAACAAATATCAAGCTGCTCTCTCTCTCTCTGTCGCTATTTCTCTCGGTCTCACGGTCGAAGTAACCATGACAACGGATAGCGTATCCTACCAAGATGGCGAATCCTTCCCACAATGCAACGCGGAGTGATACGCGTTACGTCACCTTCTCATTCTCAATATGTAAACTGTGTGTTTTCCATGGCTTTTTAAAAATGGCGAGTACTGGTGTTTTGTAAGGCATTCATTCGGCCAATCAACGCACACTTACGTCACTGGTAGCTCCTATTGTGCTGGGTTAGACCCAACTCTGAAGTTTGAGCTAATTTAGTCCCACCAAATGGCGTTCCTATAACTAAAATCATTCCCAGTTCCTGCGGTATGAACATTACAAAATGCAGGTACTTCCAGCAATAATTATAGGCACTATGAAAATGTTTCTCAGATGCGAAAGCCCCGAAATACGGGTTTGGAATGATATCTATCTATATGCTGCATGTTAAAGAATGGTTGTTACCTGGCAGTGCTTTTGCACATACGGGATCGGACACATTTGAGGCTTTTCCAACACCTTTATCATTCACAGCCCGCACTCTGAACACATATGTCGCTCCACTCTCTAGTCCAGTCACCTACATATCAGAGTATAAACATTTGAATCGCATTTATTTATGTTCTTAGCCTCTGTGTTGTGCCACTTCTTTAACTGAGAGGCTATTTGAATTTTGTAACAAAATTAGTTTTGTTTCATACCCTCAGGTAACAATGCCCCACTGGCTCAGCATTCACAGTGACAAAATCTGATGAGCCCTTTTTAGCCATGTCCACAAAGTATCCAGTGATGGGACCCTCTCCACTGTACACAGGGGCTCTCCACTGCACCAGGATGGAGCTATCCCGCACCTCCCAGAAACTGATGTCATATGCTGGGCCTGATGATAAAAAGAAGAATGAACAATTTAGACAATTTATCGAGCTATAAGCAGCTCTATTGAAGACAATAGTGTTGTTATTCAGCTTGAGTCAGTTCAATTTTGAATTATTTTACAGTGTTGATGTTGAGACGGTAGTATAGTGGAGTAAACGGGGTACTGACCAGGCTCAGACATTGTCCAGGCTTCACAGGCAAAAGCTTTGCTGGGCTCAGATGGCAGGCCGACTCCGGCCAAGTTAACAGCCTGAATCTTGAACTCATAGAAAACGCCACCGGTCAGATTCTCCACCTGTGAAATACAGGCCAATCCGGGAAACACACACCAAAAGCATACATTTAGAGTACATTTTTATTCCATCAGTAAAGATTATTTTTATATTCAAAGTTGTTTAAATACACAAGAAATATATTCATGTAAAGCGCACCGTGAAGATCCTGTGGACAGCCGGACTCGGGCTAACCTCCTTCCAAGCAACCAATTCTGCCTCGCGCTTGTCCAGGTAGTAAGACGTGATCTTAGAGCCGCCCGTGTGTTTGGGGCGTTTCCAGGCCAGGGTCATGGAGGATCCGTTACAGTTCAGCAGACTGATGCCGTATGGGGCGGAGGGAGTAGCTGATTATGTGGGACAGAGAGAAAATCATTCAGCGAGATGAATAAAGGTCCTGAGGATCACATATGTGGACAAGCCATTGTGGATCAAATAATGATCAGGTGCAGTGATTAAAATAATTTACTGTGACAGCACAATCACTTAGATACAGTGATATTGTCAGAGTGATTGGTTACGGTTAGTACACATAAATTCACAAACAGGCTAGACTGTCACTGTGCCTCTATTGTGTATGTCAATGACTTTACTGCATACTGAGTAAAAGAAGTGTGTAAATATCAGGAGTGGATGTGTTCAATTACTTTAGAAATGAAATATATCACATACATACATACCATACTCCACTGCACCTGCTGTATAAGATAACACAGGTGTTTTTTTATGGCTAAAGCACTTTATTTAAATGTGTCTTTTATGCAATTTTACATATCCACCCATTGCATGGTTTCAGGTTTCTAAAATCAAACAATAGTGCACTCAATGCACAAAGTTACCCTGATAGCACACAAACATGTTAGAGACGTCTATTTTATGTCTGCATATACATCTGCAAGATGTATTTTTAGAGTGTTTGCTCATCTGCAATATGTCTCTGAGACGTCTCCTTTCAGATGTCATATAGACATTTAGAAGATGTCTTTAAGATGTTTATGGTTTAGAATGCATGTAAAACTACTCTTTCTAAGATGTTTTTCAGATGTATTTACACTGCAGATGTTTTCCAGATCTCTAGCAGACATCTTACAGATGTACCTGTGCTATCTTTTTTCCATTTAAAAACAGTTTAACACATAAAAAAAAAAAAAAAAAAAAAAAAAAATGTATATATATATATATATATATATATATATATATATATATATATATATATATAATGCTTAGAATGATATACACCTTCAATATTATACTATATCTGTTGTTGGATACATTTGCATATTTTCGCATCTGCAACTGAAAATGTTTTTTGCATAATAATACATCCACGCCACTAGGTGTCAGTATAAACCACCAGACCACTGTTGTATTCTGACCAGTGGAACAAATTATTATTAAATTATTTAAGTCAACAATGAATCCCTTAAAAATTATAATCACGATTTTGGTTTTAATTAATTGTCTTATACTAACTTTCCATTCCTTTTATTACTGTTTTTATAAAGCCATTACAAAGACGTCAGTTGTGTACGTACAAAGTGCAGCATCAATGAAGAGGGGAGCAGATTCCTGTGATTCTTCACTCAATCCGTAAGCATTCACGGCTTGCACACGGAACACGTAAGTATCTCCTGGGATCAAACCATGGACCACAAACCTGACAAATGTAAGTCCAGACAGACAGGCCCAATGTAAACCTACTTTCAGAAACCACTGTAAGAATGATTAACTTTGGTGTGACAAAGTTGAACTAAATCTGGACATTTTTGTGTATATTTTACCTGTTGTGTTTGTAAGGTCTGTGGTTACAAGGGAACCAGGCCTTGGAGCCAATCACAGAGGCATCTACATAGTAACCCATCAGGTTGTTGGTATGTTTTGGGGCCTCCCACTGCACAAAAGCAGACGTTTTGGTGTTTCTGGAAGCAATCACCTGTCCCGGGGCAGAGGGAACACCTGCAGAAACCAAACACACTATTTTAAAAATCAGATTCGTCATACGATTTTGCCACAGATTTAATAGGGAGTGAACTCTGCAGTGCTGAAAGTGAACATGTTATGGTGGACGGATGTGGAAGTGGAACTGAAACAGCAAATGTGAGCCAAACAACAACAAAGTGGAGGGGACAGCAATGCATTTCAGATCATAGTACTATTTGAGACTTTCAGCGAGAAGAAGTGATTTCCTTTACGCAAAGCAGAAGGCTGTGAAAGCATAAACATACATACCAATGTTCAGAACAATACCTGCAAAATACAGCATGGAAGTAGTTACACAAGCAGCATATGTAGAATTCTTTGGACTGAACATCATTTTAATGATCTTTCGAATAGCTTATTTAGCATATTTTGGCATCGGACAGTTAGACAACCACAACAGCAGGTCTGTTAAGTTGCAGTTTGAGAGTTAGAGCCTTCTTACCATAAGGGTCCACCTTTTGGATGGGTGCTGTGGGCTCTGACGGCTCGCTTGAGCCATACTTGTTGATAGTGATTATGCGGAAACGGTAAGATTTCTTGTCCTCCATATCGAAAACAGGGTAACGGGGGGATCGTAACTGGACCGCAGTGTTGACTCTCTGCCAGATGTGACTGTCACCTTCACACTAAGCCGTGGAGAGTCATAGATGACCATTATGAGGAGAGTTTCCCCTTACAAACCCAGGAATTATGGGATAAACAATCTATTTACAAAATATGATGTCTCACACTGTGCAACTAATTTTCACGTATAAATACTTTACAATATTACAACAAGTTTTTTCTTGACTAATAGCTGTTTTAAATGTAGAATTATGTTTATTTGACATTATTTACAAATTTACATTATTTAACATTATATAAGAAAAAAAGTCTATTTTTTACAGATTTAAAAGTGCAAACACACACACCTTCTCAATGAGGTAACACACAGGTGCCCGTCCCCGAGGGCTAGGTGGTGTCCAGCTCAGAACAATATATGTTTTGTTAATTTCTGTAGCATGCACATTGGTGGGTGGACCTGGTATTGTAACATACACTAAACAGGAATAAATCAGATGTTTATTGAGATTTTTTTTAAACATCATCTACTACACTCTAATTCGCAGTGTGTTAGTAACCAGTGTTGGGGGTGGTGCATAAGTAACTTGAGGTATGTAATCAGATTACTTTTTTACAACAAAATAGTTACTTTTTAAATAAGTAACGCAAGTTACTTTGTTTTGTCATTTATTAATCTCTACTGTACATCTGTGAATTTGTAGGTAAAAGTAACGCAAATGTAATGTAACACATTACTTTCCCTAAAAGTAACTAAGTAACGAAATTAGTTACTTTTTTAGGGAGTAACACAATATTGTAACGCATTACTTTTAAAAGTAACTTTCCCCAACACTGGACTTAGTACTAATGTGTTGAGACAACATGAATTTTTGGCAAAATAAATAAATAAATAAATTATTAGGACTTGTATGCTGACAAACATAGTACTGTAGAGAAAGAACTGAAAGACATACATTATATTACATGGATTAATTGAACTTTCCTCAGAATATTCTGTGAATATATTATGTGAATATTTTGAGCATTGTAAGAGAAAGAAAATACATTTTAGCCAAAAAATTCAGTTTGTCATATCCTGGTAAATTACAAATGTTGATTGACCACACTGCAGTAAAAACAAACATTTTAATATATGTTGAACTTTAATTAATTGGATTAATTTAATTTAGATGGATGAAATTCATTTAGCGGATTATTTCACTCATTTATTTGTTGGTTAAAGTCAAACTGAGAAAACATGTTTGGGGTTAAATGCGACGATGACGGTAAATCAGCATTTTTACTGCTTAGCTGGTTAACAAGTTCACACTTAATATGTAACATTATCTATCAATCATGAATTATTATTATTGACACTATTTATCAATTTCTTTTTGCCAGACAGGTCTGGGTAGCTGAAATAAATACCTTTAGGAAATCATGCTTCATCTAAAAACAGCATTTTGCTATTTATTTTCTAATTATATATTTTTATTATATTTGCAGTTAATATTACCTCATATTAATTGTAATATCTTTATTTAAAAAAAAATATTTGTTTAGGACTATTTAAAATGAATTAATGAAGTCAAATAGGTGATTAAAGTGATGAAAACCTTGAACAGATACAGGACACTTTCCCTTATCCATTCATTAAATTTAAGCCTAAAATCTAGATTTTGATGAAAAAAGTGTCATACCTTTTTCTTTATCCTTGGTTACAATGTCCTGTTGACATCACATGCATGTATAGGTATAAGTAAGAATTGTCTATCTTAAAAAAGAGATTAAAGCTTCATGTTTATCCCTTTCTGTTTCAATAATTACTACATGGTATGAATGAATGAAATGAGTGTTAAGTTGTAAGATACTTTGACCAAGACAGCATGCAGTATAGGTGGATGGAGAGAGATGATATTAACGGCTCAGTGAAACCTGAAATCGAATGTACCTCCTTGTAGTTCCTCCTGTCGAATCGCAATGTCATATTTCCCTTCGATTTTAATCACTGTTTCAATACATAAACATAATACTTCATTTTCCCTTCAGCTTGGGTGATTCCATTGGAACACATTAAACACCAGACAGCTTTTAAAATCATCACTACAGACGCATTTAAGCTTCTCTGTGCGATATATACGAGTGTGCATTATAGCGAACTTACCGAATGCATTTCAAATGTGACACCAAATACATACTATGACTAACAGTTGTGCAAAATATAGAAATACGTTATTAAAGGCACTTGAATCACACATCTGAGAAAGTTCTCATTGTTCAATGAATTTGGAGAGAAACATAACTGAGCATGTACAGTAGGAAGGAGCAGCCTTTGCTCCCATTCAATAACAACTCTTTTAACGTGTGTCCTGTTCCAGCACAAGATATTTTTATCTGCTGATAGTTTTTAGTCCTACCTTCCACATCACTCTCCACCTCTGCAGCGGTCACTCCACAGGACATCCTAGAAGGCAGACTGATGCCATCTTTGTTCACAGCCCTCACTCTGAAGTGATAGGAAGCTCCCTCGGTCAGGCCGTGGACGGGCAGCTTACACACTTTCACAGGGGAGTCATTGCACTGGACCCAGTCCTTAGTTCCTGACTTGCGTCTGCCAAGGCAACATGCAAGATGTACACAAGATTTTTTTTTTTAGTATGCAAAAATAATTATTAATTTATTATTAATGTAAATAACAAATTATTTTATTTTATTTGAATTATTAAAAAATAAATTAGCTTTTGTTTAAATAATTGAAATTATTTTCAAATAAATAATTGAAATTATTGAATGCTTTTGAATTATTTATACATTAAAATGAAATCTATGTTTACCTGTCTACAAAGTATCCAGTGATGGGAGCCTCATGGGTGGTGTTTGGAGGTTTCCAGGAGACCAGGACGTAATCTGCATTGGCATCAGAGACGGTAACATCCATGGGGGCTCCTGGGGCCCCGGCCACTGTGCGAGTGGCATCTGTGAAACAAATACATTCACACATTTATAAAACATCAAAACATTTATGAATCTCTTTTTCATTTATGTGTTACACTAAATGTCATACCTCTATGGAACACCTAAGTGGACATGGTTGAGGAAAAATGAGAGGACAGGAAAAAATTATATTTCAATGCCTTTGTGTTTGCTCACAAAACGTTTGCGTGGTCCCGAAAAGCTTTGCATTCGCTAGCAAAAGCACTGAAATATATATATATTTTTCCTCCAATCTCGATTTATTTCCATCACCAGAACTTTTTCAGTCTCTCAAGGAACTTTGCATTCACTCGCAAATGTTTCTCAGGGGAACACAAACGTTTTGCAAGCAATCACAAAGTTTCTCGGGGGAACATGATAATTTTCCTTACATCTCATATTATTTCCATCACCAGCACTTTTGCATTCTCCCATGTACGGAGTCCCTAAAGGAACATGATGATGGAAAAAAAATGTATGAAAGGAAAAATCATGTGTAATTGCTTTTGCGTTCTCTAGCAAATGTTTTGTGTTTCCCTGAGAAAAACCTTTGAGTTCTTTGCGAGCAAACGCAAAGTTTCTTAGGGGACCGCAAAAGTTTTGCGAGGGAACGCAAAGCATTGAAATAATACTTTTTTCTTCCATCTTCTATTTTTTTCCCATTATCATGTCCCTTTAGGGGCTCCATACCCAAGAAACCTTTGCGTTTGCTTGAAAACTTGTTTCTCCCATCTCATATTTTTCCCTTTAGGGGCTCTGTAGTTATTTTAGGAATGGTTAGATTACTCAATGCATTTATCACTTATTTTTTTTACCTTTAACAAAAAGGTAAGCGCTGTGTTCTGTGGTTCCATCCTTGGTCCAGATGCGAAGGGTGTAAAGACCCTCATCGTCCTTGTTCAGGTGAGGAAGAGCGAGCTTGGCGACTCCACCACCAATAGACATCTCGGCCCACCTGGATGCCGTTAGCAAAGTATCTACAACACACATGTGTAAAGTTTTAGTATCAGTTTAAACTTTTTCAGAAGTTCTAAACTGAATGAGATGTGCAGCATCTCACCATCTCTGTACCACATGGCCTCAGGTGGCAGGTTTGGCAGGTCCGGCACCACCACCATGTTGGCCACCAGACTAACAGACTCTCCCTCGGTACCAAACGTCACTCCAAAAGAGTCCAGCAGGGTCACCTCAAGCTTACTGGGATGAATGCTGCTGAGCAGAGGAACTATGGGAAACACAACAGAAACACCGTTGATCAGTTATGCTCCATAACAAACCAAACCACATTATAGGCTTGTGCAAAACATATTTATTAACATATTATTACTTCAATGATCTCATCGTTTCTGCCTTAAATGAATACATTGTTAAATGAATACATTATTAGCTTACGGTGTGATTTGTACATGTACGTTTCTGAGATACATAACTTGGACACAGTCACCTCCGATAACAGATCACTCTAAACTGTAATGTAGACACACAATTTCTGTAAAGCTGCTTTGAAACAATATATTGTGAAAAGCGCTATACAAATAAATGTGAATTGAATAGAATTTAGCAAATGTTTTAGCGTAATATAAATCTTTTAGATAAATCCTCATATTTATTTATGCATTTACTTTTTCCAACACATTTTGATGAATTTGCATGAATGTTTTTTTTTTTTTCATGGTTATCGGTTAAGGATTTATAAATTATAGAGATTACACACACTGTTATCAATTCCTAACCTACAGGAAATATTTTAGAGCTCAGAGTAAAGAGAAAAATCACTAATGGGATTTCCATGACTTTTAAATATTTTAATTTAAATTGAATTATAATTATCTAAATATTAATTTCTATGACTTTTCATTCTACTCATCATTTTTAAAAGTCCTATTTATATATTTAAAATTAAATTAAAATTAATTTTCTACATTTATTTATCAACCATACTTTATTTTCTTAAATCCCCAAGAGGTAAATCCCTCCATCCATGTTATAGTAAAGCCTACTGTTTTCACATTTCATTATTTCATATTTATTACATTTCATATAAAATTTCACATAACAAAGGCAAATTGTTCTGTGCATACTTGTCCACATAACAGTTGTTTGAACTATGAGAATAAACTAAGGATTAAGTAAATATAAATGCACTTTTTTGTTTATTGACAACTCTAGGATGTGTTTACCACACTGCCTTCTGTTTACAAGCACAAATGAACCATGGGGAAAAAATGTGACATTGTTTCCATGTCTTATCAAGACTTAGCGCTTGGAACAGAACTGGTATTTATGGCTCATGATCTGAAGTAAGGTCCTTCAGACCTGGGCGTCAGCCAAACACAAGCTCCATCTTACCTTGTCCTGGCAGATGGGAGAGCTCTCCTCCCCCTTGTGGCCCTACATGGAAAAACAACCGAGATAGATCATTAAAAGACCATTTACCAAAAGAGAATGAGAAAAGATATAAGGAGAAAAGAAGAGACACTCACTCCTGACACAAACAGTAGCCTTGGAGGTGACCTTTCCCTGTGGATTGGTTGCCACGGCACTGTACACTCCAGAATCAGTAACTGCACATCTGCAATAAAACAACACAATTTCACAATGTCAATCAATAGACTGAACATGAGTTTTCTAACCAAAATATAGTTTATAGCGGCCATATTTGACATATTCATTAGAAATCAGATTAAAGGGATGGTTCAGCCTAAAATGAAAATCATCATTTACTCATATAATTTCGAATGACTTAATTTCCTCTGTGAAACATAAAATATATTCCTGAAGAATGTTGGTACCCAAACAGTTTTGGTCACCATTGACATTCATTGTATGGACAAAACAAACAGACAAATATTAATACATTAAGAACACAATTTTGGAATGACATGAGAGCAAGTAAATGACGACAGAATTTTCTTTCTTGGGTGAACTAACCCTTTAAAGAACTAGCAATTGCTAGCAATGTCATGAACACATAAACTCATAAATAGTATTAGAGATTAAATTCCATTTTTGTAAAGTGACTTGTTAGATCATTTAAAAGGTCAAGTGTGTCATTTCTCAGCCTCTATTTTGAACAGAGTTGGAAAAGAATGACTGTGTTCAAAAAGGTTTCCCTGAACACTAACCCTCTCTGCCATTGGTGAATCAAACAGATAGCCACGCCCCCAACTCACACCATTGGTTGAGCCACTGTTGCTATGCTGGGTTGGTCAGAATGTTTAAAAAAGATTTCTTTAAATAGTTTTTAGACTTTTTTTGGGCTAAATCATTTTACAAATGTCTTACAATTGTCAACGCATATTAAACTGAGACAAGAAAAATATTTAAATGGACTTCAGCATTAAAGGTGAGACAAAATTTTTGCTTTATGATCCGCTGTTGGTTGTATGGCTAGTTAACAGGGTGGAAAAAGTGTTCTATGTGTTCCTCACACATCTTTCATGAACTATTTGGTACGAGTGGAGAGACTTATTCATCCAGAACATGATCTCACTGGGCAGCCGTGTGCCGGTCTCAGACATGTTGTGCTCTCCTTGAAGGAGTGTGATCAGAGCACCGAAATGTGACCTTCAGTCCCAGTGGACTATTTTAGAGCCACTCCTTTTCCTTTGCAATGCATAGGGCATGTTTGTCCTAACTAAGTACATTTTCTTATGTATTTGCATTTTGTTTCACTCTGAGAGTTGTAGTGAAATATGCATCAAGCTTCTTTTTTTTTTGAGAATGAACAAGTGTCTGGTTAGCTCAAACAGTGGCCACTGCGATGACCTGTGATCTCTGAGAGGTGCTACTGTAATGGCGGCTCTGAGTCTTCACTGGCGTCAGGCGTTCCAGGATCAAATGACGCATAGCTAAGTTGAGCAGAACCGACAGCTGAGACTTCTTCAAGATGAACCTCACTGGGACTAAATAGGAAAGTGTCGCTTTTAAAAGCACTTCATTCACTTTCCCAGGGCGTTACAAACAGGGAGGGGTGAGTTGCGCACTTCCATACAGTGAATGTGAATGGGGCTCCAACAAAGTCAAACTCCAACAATGAAAAAAAAAACATCATAAAAGTAGGTCATATGGCTTGTAGGCTACATTAAGCTATATGATAGCTTTGTGAGAGTAAAACAATGAAATTTAAGTAATTGGACAGTGACAATGTATGAAATGTTGACAATGTTGAAAATTTTGCTTCACAGCCATGTAAAAAAACATTCCATTAAATGTATGAAAAACCCTCAGTTTTTCTGAGAGAGAATAACAAAATATATATATATTGTGACATATTGTTTCCCAAATTATGGGAGTAGGGACTTCTGGGAAGGTATTTGTTTAATGTTAGCATTAGGGCCAACACAATGTAAACAACAAGCAAGGTAACACATGGTAATAAGGTAACATGGCAAACACAAGGTAAACAACACCTTCTGTACTTTTACTGTTTTTCACCATTAAATTACAAGGAAATTCATAGTTTTTTCTTGAAAATACCTGCATTTACTGTAAAATTACATATATACATATGAAATTACATGCAATGTTAAACTATTAACAATTTTTTTGCAGTAGGCTATATGTTATAGCTGCCGTGGGCAATTTTTTTTTGATAATATTCAGTGAAATCGACACTATAATCCGACAGAACAACATAAATAAAGTGGTTTTAGAAAAAACCCGAGCTTCTAACTCCACCTGGAGCGTGTTATTTGTTTTGCAAAAATCCACAGCTCCCGGATCATCGGGTCCAATCAGCGCGGGGGGGGGGGGGGGGGGGGGGGGGGGTGAGATCTGACTGTCAATCACAGATCGGGCACACGTCACCCCTCGCACACGTTACAATCACATGCACACGGCAGAAGTTCGCGCAGTAACGAAGAGTGATGGCGGATGTATCTCGCTTTCAAAACACTAACAAATCAAGTAAGCTCATTTAGAGTATAAATGACGTTAGCAATCGCAATCTATCGGTAGATTAGCCAGGGCAGCATACCTCCAAATACTCCATGGTGTTGATGGATGCTGATGAGACGGGCGAGTTCACAGATAACCTGGTGCACACGCACTGACGAGCACGAACTCGGTGGGAGGTTCCCTGAAAGGCTACGGAACTTCGACATTACGGATGTCGTATATGGGAACTCCTCTCATCCTTCAATTCCGCTGAAATCTTATAGGCTAACGCCAGCAGAGCTGGACAATTGACACAAATATGCAAATACTGAAACACCGTTGCAGTTATAATGCAAGAGCAGCGTCAATTCCCTCAGAATCTCTCTCTTCACACTCAAATCGTGTGCTAGAAAGCTGATACCACTAACACATACTAGGATTATTCGTCATCGTAGAAGGTGCGCCGGAGATACCTACACTGTCCCCTGCATCCGATGGCGACTGTTTGCAACCTGTGCACGAGCCCCATCGTGCCCCCCGACATGCACCTGTTTTGCGTCGCGTGCATGGGACTGGCCCATGCTGAGTCAGCCCTCAAGGATGGAGGTTCCTGCGAGCACTGCGCGGACATGTCCATCCGTGCTCTCAGGGCCAGGCGGGACGAAGCTCGCGCAGCAGCGGGGATCGGGCCTACTGCCGCCACCGAGCCGCTGAATCGAGGTTCGACCCCCGGTGAGTTCCCCCGACCCCTCCTTCCACCCCCCTCGTGAGGTCGCCGACTTAGTGTCCTTCGGGGCGAGTGAGGAAGACGACTCCATGTCCCTGTCTGCCTCCGAGAACGACTGGGGTGTGGAGGGGAATGGAGGGGAATGGAGGCTTCACCCCGGGACGGTTCAGGTGATATGGAAACGTTTCGGCAGAGCGGAGGTCGACCTCTTCGCAACGAGCGAGAACGCGCATTGTCAGATGTTCTTCTCGCTGTCCCGTTCCCCCCGGGAAGTGGACGCGCTAACTGCACGATGGCCGAAAGTCTGTCTCTATGCGTTTCCCCCCGTAAAAATTTTGCCCATGGTGTTGTGCTAACCTGCGCACATATTTTCAAAAGTACATAACTATAGAATCAATTCTTAATGCGCATCTGAACGCATGTGAACGCCGTCAGCGTTAATCACAGATTCGCGTTTAAAGTCTGTTTAGAGAGAACGGCGTCGTCTTAGTGGCCCCTAATTTAATAACAAATGATCATTTCAATGGAGGTGAATCAATCAAAACTAACTTTAGCTGGAAATAACATTATTCAAGAACCGCTATAAAGCCAAAACAATCTCTGTTACCTTAAATTATATGTTTATCTCTGTAAAGCTGCTTTGGAACAATCCATTGTTAAAAGCGCTATATAAATGAAGATGACTTGACTTGACTTGACTTGCAAAATCAGGGAGGAGCGGGCGACGGTGACTCTGGTAGCCCCGAACTGGCCGAATCAGCCTTGGTTCGCGGATTTGATAGAGTTGCTGGCGGGGCAGCCATGGGAGATTCCGCTCAGGAAGGACCTACTGTCTCAGGCGAGCGGATCGATCTAGCATCCCAGCCCCGGGCTGTGGAGCCTCCATGTATGGCTGCTGCAGGGTCGCTGAACGGAATGTATGCGCTACATTCGAGAGTGTTGAATACCATCGCGGAAGCGCGAGCCCCGTCCACCAGGCGCCTGTATGCTCTGAAGTGGGGTGTTTTCTCAAAATGGTGTCAGGATGTCGGTATAGACCCAGCGAAATGCTCGGTGTCGGATATTCTACGCTTCCTTCAGTACAGGATGGATGAAGGGAGCCTTCCATCCACTTTGAAGGTATATGTGGCCGCTATTGCTGCGTTTCATCCCCCCGTTGATGGGCAGTCTATCGGTAGACATGCGTCGGTGACACGGTTCCTCAGGGGAGCTAGGATATTATGCCCTGCACGGCCGCCTTCGGTTCCGCCGTGGGATTTAGCACTGGTTTTGGAGGCTTTGTCACGACCGCCTTTCGAGCCCCTGGCTTCGATCGCCATTAAGGAGCTTTCAGTAAAAACGGTGCTGCTCCTCGCTCTCGCTTCGGCGAAGCGGGTGGGGGATTTACAGGCTTTCTCTGTAAGTGAAGATTGTATTCGCTTTGGACCGGGAAACTGTAATGTGACTCTCAGGCCGAGGCCGGGTTACGTTCCTAAGTCGCTCAATACCCCGTTCAGACCGCAGATTGTTTCTCTGCCTGCTCTATCTGATGAGACATCAACCTCACAGGGGTCGGATGCTCAGAGTGCTATTTGCCCAGTCAGGGCGCTCCGGAAATACATTTCTCGCTCGGCCGCTTTTCGACAATCGGACCAGCTGTTTGTGTGCTTTGGCGGCTGCAACAAGGGACGGGGGGTCTCTAAACAGAGGATTGCTCACTGGATTGTGGACGCTATTGTTTTGGCTTATGATTGCCTGGGGCAAGAATGCCCCCTTAATGTCAAGGCCCATTTGACTAGAGCGATCGCCTCCTCGTGGGCCTGGACTAAGGGTATGTCTATTCAGGATTTATGTCTTGCGGCTGGCTGGTTTTCTCAGAACATGTTTGCCAGGTTTTACAAGTTGGATTTGCCCTCTGTAGTGTCTCGAGTGCTTTCGGTGAGTTGCTTGCATGCACAGCATTTAGAGAGCTGCTCTGCGCTTGGCTCATGATTTGTTCTGTGTGCTATTGTGTGTGTTTTTACTGTGTCACCGCTATGCGTTGGCCTTCTCTTATGTTGTTGTTGCCCTGTTTGTCGAGAGTGCAAACTTTCCCCGGTTATATTTCTCAGGATTTGCATATTCTGGCAGTGTCTTGTGAGCTTGTGATTGGTTCCTTTGAGCCTATCAGAGGTTAGAGGTTCGCTATTGGCCAATCTCGGCCTATCAGATGCTTGCATACTGGGGGAGCGGTTTTGAATTGGGTTCTGTTGTCAGTGGTTTGTTATGCTGCCACGGCGGGATTCTATACAGTTCCCATATATACGACATCCATAATGTCGAAGTTCCGTAGCCTTGATAGGGAACGTCTCCGGTTACTTTCGTAACCTCGGTTCCCTTCGTAACCTCGGTTCCCTGAAAGGCAAGGAACGAGACATTACGCTCGCCACCGTGTTCGTTATTTATTTAGCGTTTGTTCGATTCGAGGGAATTGACGCTGCTCTTGCATTATAACTGCAACGGTGTTTCAGTATTTGCATATTTGCGTCAATTGGCCAGCTCTGCTGGCGTTAGTCTATAAGATTTCAGCGGAAGTAAAGGATGAGAGGAGTTCCCATATACGACATCCATAATGTCTCGTTCCTTGCCTTTCAGGGAACCGAGGCTACGAAAGTAACCGGACACGGTATCCGTTGATAGTGGGGGAGGGGCATGAGAGTTGTAAACATTAAAAATTTTGCCTAAGTCCACTCAATCTGCCAGACTTGCCGACTGCAGCTTTAAGGCAACTTACAGTTAACCAACTAACAGGTTTTTAACTGTAGCATTTGTCTTATTCTTTAAAAACGACAAACATTTTTTTTTTACAGGTCACCAGGGCTTGACATTCACTTTTTTTTGCTCACCAGCCACTGTGGCTAGTGGTTCTCCAAAAGTTACTAGCCATCAGCATTTTCACTGGCCACAATTTTGACATCAATACCTTGGGGAAAAACTGCTATATAGATATTTTTAAATTATCTAATATTTTTTTATATGATCTCATTATCTGGCAGCAGGTGTATTAGGCTGCAGTCACTTTAAGACATGACACATGAATCCATTGTACTGTTACACATGCATTTTCCTTCTCAACTGTTTACGTTCACTGAAAACATAACAGACTGTTTACGTGAATACTCTCCAAGACCGGCATTTTGACATTATTTTGTGTGTGTTGGACTGTTTAAGTCCAAGAAGCAGCTTCGAATTCCACTCCGAAATTCAAGCCCTGTAACACTAACAATATTCATTGCAAATGAAACGAGTGAGAGAGGCGAGGCGGGTTTGTGTGTCAACTCGCTGTCAGAGAGATGAGAGCGCGAGAAAGCACAGCTGGTATCGTATATCTATTCTGCGGAAAAGGAGTCAAGCCCTGCAGGTCACCATTCACTTTCAGTGTATGGAAGAGAGCAGCTTGGACATTCTTCTCAATATCTTGTTTTGTGTTCCATGGAAGAAAGAAATCAAATGGGTTTTGAAAGACAAAGGACGAGTAACTATTGAATCCAAGTTCTCTTGAAACTAAAATTTGTTGCTAATTCATGTAAGTACAGAATGTGTAAAAAAAGATCAACTTAATTTGCTTATTTTGCAACTATAATTTAGTTTAAAATGGAAAAAGGAAACTATTAGAGGCCTACTTGTAAACTGAGGGTGTGTGAGGTCATACCTGCTAATAATCAGACTGTGAACCCCATATTTGTTCTCAATTTTGTACTTTCCAGGAGCACTCAAGGGTTCAATGGCAACATCATTCCTATACCTGCCAATACAGAGAAATAAAGTTCAGTTGCGCTGAATTTTAATCACATCAGTGAGAGAGCCAAAGTACAATAACAGTAAACGCATAATGGACCTCATTAATGAAGCATGAGCAGAAAAAATGCATCTGACAATTTATTTAAGCATGATTTTACTAACAATTTACAAACAAATTTCTTCTCGTTTCATTTTTTTTTTTTTTTGCTCAGAATATTTAAATAATATTACAAACAGTTTATGTTGTTTAAGTCCCCCTGTAGTGAAAATTAAGCTTTTAATGTTATATGTTATATGTCTATGTGGTGTTTTTAATATGTTTAAGACAAACCATGTGCAAATTCATAAGTCAACACCATTGCTGGGTCTTTTCTCTTTAAAACTGCAGTGAACCAAAGACAGTATCAAAAACACGGTTTGAAGTCGCTGGTGTTTCTGACGTCACAAACTACCTTAACCAATCAAATCATGTGTGATCGTCAACGAGTGAATCTCTGAGCTGGTGTGAGTGAGTGGAGCCGGGGCTGATTTGGGCATATTCATAGAAACAAGTATACTAAATGAGGCAAGGGTGTAGTGTTACATTCAAGCTATTTTAACGAAAGGAAAAAACATTTAAATATGTAATTTTGGTGATCAAAGATGAGTTTTAAGGGATACAATTATTGACTACAGGGGGACTTTAAGTTTGAGTCATCTAATCATTATCAAAAACAGATTACGGTTTTGGAATTTAAAACGGAAATCCAAACCATTTGACAATAGGGTTGGGTTGGCCAGACACAGTGCAGAACAGCTTGACGGGAGTCTTCTCCCACACAGTGTGAGATCTCAGACTGACCAGGAAGTCCGGTGCTTTGGGAACCTCAACAGGAACATCCTTCCTCAAAGACATTCCTTTCACCTGATAAAATACAGAAAGAACGGAGTAAAGAGTCAAAGGTTCTGCTTTTTTTGACGTTCATTGACAACATTGTTAAAAATATCTTCTTTTGTGTTCCACAAGAGAATAAAAGTACAGGTTTGGAACAGCATGAGCATTTTCATTTTTGGGGTGAACTATCCCTTTAAAGGCATTTTGTAGAGATATTCTTCCGAGAGGTTTAAGAAGATGATCACCTCTCTAGTAATCTCGATATTTTGCACTTGCTCATGTGTGGCCACTTTCATTCTGTGCAGCTCCTGCTGCAGATGACCCAAATCTCTTCCAAAGTGAGCTGCCATTCTCTGATACTCCTGCATGCCCTCAGGAGCCCTGCGCACACACAAAAAATTACATTCCATACTGTACAGGTTTAGTCTTAAGAGTAAAGTGACACTATCATTTTTTTGTCGTCTGTTAATATGGAAGCGGGCTTCTGGTTTTCTCTTACACTGTCTTTAAATAGCCTTCTGAACTGTAATAGATGCAGGAGCCAGTAAAATCTCACCTCTCCCTGAAGGCTGGCACTGTGTAGGCTGGTTCCGCCATAGCCTCAGTGGCCTGGACCTGCTTCTTCTTCACTACCTGAGAGCTTGATTTCCTGACAAACACATAAGAACAGCATTTGAGTCATGTTTGCATTGTGTGACAGCAGGTGTGAGCAGTTTGTTAAATTTCACACTTTTCCATCATTTTACTTATAGTATTGAAGGATGGATTATTGATTTATTATAGTAGTATACAGTATATTTTGGATTTACTATATGGTGGTTATTATTATAAATGATGAAGGCCAAGTGCCTAAACCCAACAAAGCCCAGGCTGATCAGGAAACCATTTTTCGCTTGCAAAAAATAACCTAGTCTGACCTTTTTTAACAGTATTTCCAACATCACTTTCATAATTTTAGTTAATTAAGTTTGGTACCAAATTAATCCTTGTAAAAAAAAAGAAAAAAAAGAAGTGCACTGAATTGTATTGATTGTGAACTTGTAGTGTCCTTAAAAGTACAGTATATTTAAAAAACTTAACTGACAGACAATATAATATGAATTGAATACAATTCCACTTAAGTGAACTTAATGCTAGTACATTTTCATGACTTTTAAAAAGTGCATTTTGTAATGTCAAATGTCTAATTTTAAGTGTATATTAAGTACATTTGAAATCAAATTATGTTATAATAATATTTTGTCGTGCTTTAAAGAACACTTATTTTGATGTGTTGACTAACATATGAAAGCGTGTTACAGTTCTTAAACAACTTTAGAGATCTAATAAGCTCATGTGAACAGATGCTAACAGGAAATGCTAAACAAATGCAGCATGTTTCATTCAACAGCGCCAGCAAAGCTTTAGAAACGGCTTTGATCTTGCACTGTAAAACGTGATCAGTTGACAACTTAAAAAATGTGAGGAAACCCGTTGCCTCAAATTAAGTACATAAACGTCATGCGTAATTGAAAAAATTAAGTTATGTGGAATTGTCAAGTTCACATAACTTACTTTTTTCCAGTTACGCATGAAGTTTATAACTTTAACTTTAATTTAAGGCAACGGGTTTCCTCCCTTTTTTAAGTTACGTCAACTGATCACTTTTTACAGTGTCTTCAACAAAAAATAAATAAAAATATGCAAATAAAATAAAAATATGATTAAAATGGTGATTAAATGGTAATTAATCTGTTCTGCCAAGTATGCTATCTGGATCCATATACCAAATTATAGCAAAATCTTGAGGGCCAAATTGATTACAGCAAAATAATCAGTCCCTGTAATGTATATGGATTGGTAAAAGCTGATTTATTCATGCTTGTCAACCTGAAGGGAACAGACCCCACACTGAAGCAAATCTGAATTTCTCTTCACCCAAAATGTGAACTGAATACAAACCATTTTCTTTCTTGATAGCTGAGAACGAGAAGCTTGAGTGCCATGCTTCATATCATATTACCCTACTGTACAGTGAAGTAACATTTTCTCCTTTCTCACGACTGATGCATGACGTAACCTTTAATCTGTTTACAGCGCACACAAGCGTTGCTAATCTTTACGCCTTACTGTGGATTCAAATCAGCCATCTGAGTATCCAATCAGGTCACTTGACCTTTAGATGTCTTATGAAGCAACAAAGAAAGCGGCATTAGCATAAGCGAAGGCGTTCTTCTGGCCAGCTAAAGCCTCTGAGCAAAGCTCACGCCAAGGCTATCCGTATGCTCGGCCAATCAAACTGAGTTTAAACACACCCATCCCATACCTTGAGTGATGGACAACATGTTTTGAGCTTTGATGTTGCGTTTGCTCCTGCCGATAAAGTGTTATGGCCCTCGCAGGCATGTCGGGAACACTCTGAAAAAGACCTAATGACCACACCAATACTCATTGTGCAATCTAAATCACCTTTAAAAGGGTTTATACTGGACAAAATGTACAGTTAAGAATGCTGAATATGAATATGGAACAGAGCTAGTGTTACTATGCTTGCGAATACATATTGGGTAATATTGATAACTCAGGAATCATGATATACAGACTCTTAAAAAAAAAGGTTCTTCATTGGCATCAATTGTTCCATGGAAACATCCAAAAACCCTTTCCATTGGACAAAAGGTTCTCTAAAGCAGGAAAAATGTTCTTTAGATAATTAAAAAGTTCTTCACTCTAACAACAAAAATGTCTTTAAAGAACTGTTTATTGAATTTGGGATAACTGCAAAAAACATTTTGGATTTTTAATTTTTTAAGAGTGTATGTAATAAACAGATGAATATAAATTGATTTGATCATTCAAATTATTCTGACCTACATAATACAATAATAAAGTAATAAAGGCAATAACCTTACAAACAACCCCAGATAAAACCAAAACCGAATATTGCCCGCCCAAAATAAATCACTGAAACTGTATATCAAACTTTATATTCCTAGTTTTTTTTTTACTTTAGCTTTTACTTAATTATGAGATCAATACGTTATGACAATGAGTTTTTACATTGCTTTAACTCATCAAAATAAGTTAATCAATTTACAACAATTTTTAGTTACAGATCAACAAAGTTATAGATTCAACTCAAGTCAGTTTAATGTAATTTAAGTTGAAATTACTTAAACATCCAAGTTTTTTGTACTTAAAAAATGTAAGGCATGCAGCAACTTTTTCTTTTTTTTTTTACTAGTGCACTGGTTATTGTAAACTAGCACCAAAACAGCCTGTACTCACATTCCAGCCCATCAGCAACACCCATGAGCTCAAGTGCATCACATTACAGGCAGAAAGTGAAAAGCTGACCCAAGAATAACTGGCACAACTTATGGACGCAAAAGAATTGAGCAAAATCCCTTAGATTTGACCTTTGACCTGCACATAATATGACTATGGCGACAAGGTTTCATGTGGAATCAAACAAATCAATAAACAAATGAAGGATTTGTGTTTATTTCTGCATTACATGAACTCTTCAAAATTAGAGCTCAACATATGGGAAAGTAATACCATTTCCCCCCCTCACTAAAACGAATATTAAATATTGAAGAATCAAAAGTGACCACAGACGTTTGGTAATGATCAGAGTCCAGAATCATGTCACACAAAGTCTTTCCCCCCCCCCAAGTATTCAATAACATCTTATAACAATATTCAATTGAAATCGTATATGTGAAATACACCCAATATGAGCATCTGGGCAACAGATGTGTCCCAATACATATCTGTTAACAGATTAATAAAACAAAGCTGCACTTACCCCAAGAGAAAAGAAGAGCTTTGAGTGTTGGAAGAGCAGCCTGAGAGCAGTTGGAAAGCTCCTGCTGATGGAACAAAAATAATGCGCTCACTTAGGGAATGCCTTCACTCAGCCACCCCATGTAAGGATACTCTTAAAACTATATATAGCATTCACCTCAATTTTTAGACCATTTTACCGACTGAAAGAGGACGAGGCAACAGATTTAGTTTAACAGGGGTAAATGTTCATTTGTTTCTTTTTAACTCATCTGATGATTCTTAAGACACATAAAGATAGGATTTTACCTGGAATCACAACCTCAGAGGGATCGGCACTGGGACGTTGTAAGCATGTATAAGTCCTCACTAACTTCTAAAGGAGAGAAGCACATTCGTGGCAACTTTGGGTTTAAGTTCTGTTCAAAATAAGAATCTTTTAGCCCTCTGCACAATTTTGGAAGACGCTTGAGTTTGTAAATATTCAAAAAGCCCTGGGTTGATGACAAGGCAATTTCTTATCAGTTTTTACATTTTATCTTCAAAAAGAAGTGATTTCCAAAATGATGCTTAAGTCGGCATCTTGGGAGCCCCTTTTTAGGGGTTTAATCTACCCTCCCTCTTACTGGGCTACAGTTGCCAAAATCTATTTTTAACAGGAGATAAAACAGAGAGAGAGACTGTAAATGACACCCTGCAGTTACAGTCCTGCTACATAAGACATTAACTAATTAATGGTGTCTGTCAAACCCCTGTAAGATGTAGACCAAGACCAGAAAAAATAAATAAATAAGAAATTCAGAATAATGATGAGCCAAAACATTATGGCCAGTCAAAGGTGAAACGAATATCGTTGATCATCTCCTAACAAGGCCACATATTAAGGTCTGGGTAGATTAGATGGTAAGCAAACAATCAGTTCTTGTTCTCAACGCGTTGGATGCAGGAATAACGATCAGAGGGATTTTGACAAGGGCCAAATTGTTATGGCAAGCCGACTGGGTCAGAGTATCTCTGAAACGGCGAGGCTTGTGTGTTGCTCCCGGTCAAGAGTGGTGAGAATTTACCAACAGTTGGTCAGAGGAGGGACAAACAACAAACCAGCGACAGAGTGTTGGGCGCCCAAGGCTCATCGATGCACGAGGGCAATGAAGGCTATCCCGTCTGGTCTGAGCCAACAGAAGGTCAACTGTGGCACAAGTCATATCAAAATCTTAATGATGGTCATTGGAGGAATGTATGCTGCGTATGTGGCTGCAAAGCTGCAGACCAATCAAGAGTGCCTATGATGAACCCCGTCAGCCGTCGAAACGGTGTACAATGGGCACGCGAACGTCAGATCTGGATGAACCCTGGGTCCAGCCATTCATGTGGAAGTACATTTGACATGTGCCATCAGCCTACCTATCTACATTATGCTTTTTCCATACACTATACAATGCAATTTACTTGCATTGTATAACATTCCGTTTAGTATGAATGACAGAATGAATGACATACAATAGAAAGACATACAAGCCACCTTAAGTACATCTGTGTAATCTGTTCTTCACTTTAGTATTCTATTTGCCCTGAACCATTAGTTTCCTATAGTGTGAATGGCTTGTGCATTAAATACTGCCTTTTTGGCAGCCTGGATAAATACCAAAGCAGCATGTAGATACTAATGAATACGGCAACTTTGCAACTAAAATTTAACACTGTGACCCAAAAACATTTCGGTAACACTTTATTTTGATGCTCCCCCAAAAGACATTCTACTGACTATAAGTAACTTTGCAACTACATGTCAACTTATTCTACTAACCCTAACCTAACAGTTTACTAATACTCTACTAACACTCTAATGAGAATTAGTAGACATGTACATGCACGTAGGTGCAACATTACTTATAGTCAACAGAATGTCTAAAGGAGACCATCAAAATAAAGTGTAACCAACATTTCTTATAATATTCACCAACAAAGGACATATACTATTAGAAGACGTACATTGTTTTATTGAGCATCTTCTGCTGTGGTCAAAACAGAGGAAAGCTGATATGTATTCAAATCAAAAGACAAGGATCACAAAAGATTCTCTTAAAAAATAAATCTTTTTACAAAAGCAGCTTTAGTTAACATGTTTGGGTTTGCAGTATATTACCATCAATTCCCGAATCATCTTTGGTGTAGTTTGGAGTAAAAAAGAAAGAAACCCAAACAAACAATCAACAGCAACAACAACAATATAATAAAATATTTACAAAGCATGTACTAATTCCTTCACTAACAGTTCGATTCAAAAAGCTTATTAAAGTGCATCAGATTTCAGTAGTTTGAGTGAATTAAGCAAAAGAGTGCATAGATATAATCTCTGAATGTAATTTTATCATAAGCGTCTGGCACTGCACTCAGTGCACTGCGTTACCATAAGCTAGAACTTGTATTATGGCTTGGTTTGCTTTCATTAATATCCAAGGAGAAGTACACGATACATCATCATAGGAAAACAAAACACTGGAAAAACACCATTATGGCAAGTTTGATAGGAATGTTCTATTGAGTGATGACTAATAAATCTATCAATTTTAAAGAGTGGCTTTCAGAAATCAAATAAGAAAAAAAAAAAAGGAAAAACGATAACTAGGTCTGGGATCCTTGACGCTCTGTTAAAATAACATCTTCAAAAAGAAAAGAGGAAAATCTTCCAAAATGTACAATCTTAAAATCTTCCCAGCTCTAAGTGCAAGTTAATATCCAGTGCTGCTCAAGAGGAGTGAAAAACCCTGATTTTGATAACTTAATTTCAAGAAAAGCCAAAGTAACACAATCAAATTTTTATAGTACGGAAAGTACCAGCAGTCCTCCTATTAAAACATACACAAGCATTTCAGACATTTTAATTTAAACATTAAAACCTCAAACATTACCACTCCTATTTTCATTTACAAAAACTGTCGAGTCATCCATTTAAGCCATGCTGTGAGGTGGATAATAAATAACCTTAGTTTGAACCACTGAAGCAGGTGTTCCTGTTGACGGCATAGAGTGTTTATAGTAAAAGGCACATCATAGCTACCGTTTAATTTGACATCATTCACTTGAGGCATTATTCAGCATTATTAATTATACTCGTACTGTCCGCGTCATCAAAGTTACGCTGGTAACGTACAGTCGAATGGAAGCGATGCTTGTTTTTCTGGTATAGGAGGAAGACGCCAGCAACGATGATGCAGAGGAGTACAATGATGAAGAAGATCAAAGCCACAGGGCTACCTGGATCTGCACATGCAATATACAACATGTTATACCATAATGTTGCTTTGTTTTGAATTTGCAATGCCACAGAAAACCATCGATAGATGAAAAACAATCGACAATCAAATATTTTTTGTGTAGTAGGTTTAAAAATATACATGTAACACACGTAACCCTATTTATGAGAGCAGTAACAGTAAAGGCACTATTGTTGGAATAGCCCATTTATGTAATCACTATGTTCAGTGAATAAATGTGTGATCCTCATACCTCATATTGTTTTTGTTTATTATTTTTAATTTAGTCATTTTAACTTCTGCTTTCAGAAAATCAATCAGTTGTTTTTAGGTTTAGAATGTAATGTTTGAATTTTAACCCTTTTTTGCCTATAAGGTACATCATAACCTACCTAGATACATTTATTATGTTTGTTTTTTAATATGCTTGTATATTACACATTGTTTGGGGGACAGCATCGGGCAGGATGTGGAATAACATTGTTTAAAATAATGGATTAAAAAATATTTTATTTTTTTCATCCGATTAATCGGAAAAACATAATAAACAGATTAATCAATTATCAAAATAAACGTTCGTTGCAGCCTTTTGGAGTTAATCAGATTTTGTACTATTTCACATGAGCTTGATGATTAGTTAATTCTGAACACAACCACATATCCAATTTTTAAAAACAGGTCTGCACACTTCTGCAGTAAGGTCATTTTAAGTGTTTATTTTATTGAATTTTTATCTGTTTTCTCTGAAATGTTTTTTTCAGTGGCATTGCATAGGTTGTAATTGTTACATTAAATGTGCAAAAGTGCATGTGATGTTATTTTTTTACATCACAAAAAACAGCTGTTTTAACATGGGTGTGTAGACTTTTTATATCCACTGTACTTTCAAAAATGTACAAAATAAAAAATATTTATAATACAATTAATGAATATATGTGTGTGTGTGTGTGTGTGTGTGTGTGTGTGTGTGTGTGTGTGTGTGTGTGTGTGTGTGCGTGTGTGGGTGTGTACAATAAAGTTAATAAGATTATGAATTATTCATATAATATATTTTTTTAACTTTATTGTATATTATTAATATATTTATTGCATATTATTATTGATTATATGTATATTATGAGCCATTTTCAAGATGAGAAGTTGTGAGGACTCACAGGCAGGTGCTTTGCAGACGAGCCGGCTGCGACTGTACGAGCAGTTGGCTTGGGTCCAGATGCCTTTGCTGGAGACCATGACTGCGCAGATCTGCGATGTGTCCTGTGATAATTGCGGCCCTAATTTTGCATCCCAGCTGGAGAAGTCCAGTTCACTGCCGTCCTGCCAGCCAGTGGGCTTACCTTAGAGGAAACAAAGATTTACAGAGCTAAAACAAGTCCACAAAGTTTATCTCTTCTCATTTGAAAACATTTCTATTTTTACACTGTGTAATTTAATGATCCATGCTGCAATATATAACTCTTAAAAAGTCCTAAAAAAGGACATGGTGAGCTTGAAGGGTAGATTAATCATTAGTTTACCTTTGGAGTCAAAGCTGAGCGCCAGCCACACTCTGCTGGTGATGGAAGGGTTCATAATCATATAGTTGGAGACAAAATCATTCTCCTCTTTACTCTTGATGGTTAACAGCTTGGATGAAGAATCTATACAGGAGAAATACAAGATTTGTTAGACACTTTCAGGTTGATTTTCGGGTTGGTTTGTACAATTATTAGTGATTATGTTGGGGTTTGGAATTGAGAAACTGTTCCTAAAACGGGTAGAAATAACAGTAACCATGTAACCAGTCTGCTCACCCACCATCCGATGCCTATTGCACAGAAAAATTACAACTTTTAAGGGCAGATTTTGTCTGGAAAACCACTGGTACAAACCTTTGTGCAATTATTTGAGCGTTTTATCATGTTGGTCTGTTATCGTGGCAACACACATTTTAGATATGCCCCTAAATAGCGTGTAAAACTAGACAAACTGGTCATTCACATGCGTGTTGTCGCTTCCTGTCTAACCAAGCCAAAAAAAAGTTGCCAACTGAATGTGAAACTAGGTGAAAGCTGCTAAAGACGCAGCAGAATACTCACCCAGATTCTGACACACGTTCTTGGCATTCTCCATGGTAAAGACTGAGTAGTTGTACGTGTTGAAAGCATAACAGTGATCTTTAAACAGGACCCAAGAGGTCTGACTATCACTCTCAGGACAACTACTGCTGGACTGAGAAGGGAGATGTGCACTAGTTCCTGGAAGAAAAAAAAACGAAAGAAAAACAGTTTTCAGACTGAACTTTTCAGAACAACAGTTGCTTTGTGTTGTGTTATTGCATGCTTGTCTTACTTTCATTGATGTTGTTGTAGCAGATGGCCCCTTCTTGGGCTGCATGGCAGTTGACAGATGACCAGGTGCCTTTGGAGTCAACAAACACACACTTTTCCTCAGAATCACGGCCATCAGCTACAAATCCATCTGGTTGGAATTTTACCGCGGTCCCATCTGACCACTCAAAGGGCCATCCGCTTACCTAGAGAAAAAGCCATAAAAATTCATAATGATAACAATTCAGAGCAAAAGTTTAAGCTCACAGTTAGTAATTCCTGTCAATTGTTGCTATTATCACAAAAACTGTGTACATCTTGTTTGGAGAGGCCAATCCACAGTGAAAAGCCATCCCTTTTGGCGATCAGCGCCATGTTTTCGTTAGTCGTTTTGTCACTAATGCTGGCAAGATGGCCTCCATTGCTGCCACACTCTTGCAGTGCCTGATACCAGTCCATTTTCTTGGCCACTCGACGGTAACTTATGCCATCTGGAGTATTAACGTCAACCACGCCCTTCATGAATTCATCTTTGGGATCTGTAAAATACATTTTTGTAAGTTGACAAATTACAAGCTACATCAAGAATCTTGGCTTCTATCTACATAGATGTAAGGGACCTACACACACTACCATTTTTTAAAATAAATTAATACTTTTATTCAGCAAGGACTGACACTTATAACACCCACCAAATGCTAATAATAATGCCGTTTATAATGCTCAATGCTGTTCTTTTGAACATTCGATTAATCAAAAAAATCTTTTAAAAAAGCATCACAATTTCCACAAAAATATTAAAGTCACCATGAAATCAAAATGGACAATTCCTATTTTTGTTTATGGAATATTGCATTATTTATCTGTTTTTTTTTAATGTGTCCTCAAAATCTTTAATCAAAATAACCCTCCCTCCCTCCCTATATATTTATTTATTTAATAACCTATTTTCTTTTTGCTGTTCACTTAAAGATTGCACGGTATTTGGCTGGTTTGGCAATCACAGGTTTCTTTCCTACAGTATTTTCCTGGGCCAGGACATATTGAAGGGCTTGTTTTTTTTTTTGCTTACATTTTAAATGTGTAGATCAAAAGTTTGTTTTGTCCATTTTTAGTAGTACACTAGAATAAAGACCCACCAAAGCTACAAAAATACTACTTTGATTTCATGAGGTCTTTAAATAATTCTGCAGTGTCACATACACTTTATAATAAATAAATTCAAATATTTGTCTCTATTTCAAGTAATTTATATAAGGTCCTGAAAAAGGCATGCATACTAACGATAAAAAATTGAAAATAATAATTGATTATTGATTGTTGATTAATAGATGGATTACATGTCAATTGCTCATTTTGCAGATTAAGCCTAAATAAAAAAAAAGACTTTTGTAAAAATATACTTGTACAGTATATAAAGGGTAAAACAAGCTGAAAACTCATTGGTGTTGCTTTACCATTTTCAATCTTGCACACCACAATACTTCGCTGTCTGAAGGCATTGAAAAGACGTTGGTTGGTTATGATTTCCCACTCTCCAATCACGTTGAGGCCAGCCATGAAGGGTTCTGTGATGTTTGGTCTTTTACCATATTTCCAGTTGGAGAACTGCACATTGCTTCCATCAAGCCATTTCAGCTGCTCATCTAAAACAAAGACATCATACATGACAAAAATGAACAGCTACCGTATTTACAGCCTTTAGATATATTAACATTTTCAAAGAAAATTGTTTATTGTATGATGGGCTCAGATTTTTTAGATTCGGACAATGATTCCATCCAGAGGAGACCAAACATGTTTGATATTTTACCCGAATTTAGAACACAAACTATTTTCAATTGTCATGCGTCTCCTAGCAAAAAGACGGATGTTTCTGCAGGAGTTTTGAATTACTTGAAGGTCTGGAAGTGTGTTTTCTCTCTAACCATTTATAAAGTCAGCAAATGTATCATGTTTAGTGTTTTAAAATCAGTTAAAATGTAAAAGTTGTGTAGTGTATAAAAATTGTGAATATTTAGTCTGATAATTGGCTATTAAGATAACACAACTGACAAGATTGAATTTTGACAAGTGATCATCTTACCAGTCTTGTTTCGGTTCATTCCCAGCCACACAAACGACACCAAGCTTTTGAACGGCTGCAACTGCAGCCTGATAAAATCATTCTCGGCCTCATCACGAATGGTCAGGATTTCTCCATACCCAGCTAAAACATACAGGAAGGATAACTATTAAACATCATGAGATTCAGGCAATGCTCCTTAGAAATCATTAAACATGGGCATTTATGTCTATAATCATTTTACAACAGCTTTGACCACGGCTGATTAGAGTTGCGGTTTCTGCATACAATAAAACTTTGAAAACACAGCAGAAAAGTAAACATGAACAAGATGTTTTGCAGAATAGTTCATCTAGTATTTTTAGTCCCAGATACGATTAAGCACCATCCGTACCAAGAGTCTTGCAGATCTGCTGTTCACTGATGTCGTTGTTGCCCCACCTTGAGGACCCCAGCAGTAACGTGTAGCAGTTCTTCTTAAAGCGGATCCAGTTCTGTCCATTGCTTTTGTGGGGACATGTGACAGATTGCACTTCAGGAGTGACGGTCTTATCTGTTATGGGAAAATGCATTTTAAAGCAAAACATATGTGTGTAAATAATGAAAAGCAGTTCCAATATCAGTTCCAGTTATGCCAATATCATCAGATATGGTTAGCAGTTAGCATTTATGAGTTGAATTAGCTTTGGAACAAATGATCCTCACTGTGTGGGATGTGGCAGATCACTCCTGAAAGCTCTTCTTCACATGCCGTGGCCTTCCAGAAACCATCAGTGTCCAGATACACACAGGCCCCTTCAGTGGCTTCAGAGGACCAGCGGTTGAACTCAGTGTGGCTGTGGTCTGTCCAGTGGTAGTGCTCCCCTTCCTTGATTAAAAACAAATATTAATCAAAGATGGTCATGACACTGAACTGTTCCAGTATGTAATAAACTATCGTAAAAAAAGGCGTTTTTTTTTTAACAATATCAATATTAACACACAAAACGGTTCAACATTGATAATAATGAGAAATGTTTCTTAAGTAACAAATCAGCATATTAGAATGATTGGTCCCACTTTATATTAGGTGTCTTTAACTAAAATGGACGTATTGTGTTCATGTTGAATTACAAAACACTTTTAATGCTATTGAGGTGGGATACAGGTAAGGTTATGAACAGGTTTGGTTGTATGGGTAAGTTTAAGTGTGGATTATTGGGAAAGGGAAGTGTCAACAGTGTAATTATAGAAGAAGACAGATGTAATTTAAAAGTATTTTTATATACAAGTACAATGCAAAAACATGTATTTGTAAACAGTAGTTAAAAACACTTAATATTAAGTGGGTCCAAATGATTTCTGAAGGATCATGTGACACTGAAGACTGGAGTAATGGCTGCTGAAAATTCAGCTTTGCCATCAAAGGAATAAATTACATTTTTAAATATATAGAAATAAAAAATAGTTTTTTTTTAAAATTGTAATAATATTTCACAATATGACCGTTTACATTTTCGATCAAATAAATGTAGCCTTGCTGAGAAGAGACTTCTTTCAAAAACATTCAAAAAGCGTACCGACCCCAAACTTTTGAACGGTAGTGTATGGGAGTGTGTGATTTTCACTCACGTCTTCGCTTAAGAGTCCAATCCAGAGTGGCTGTCCTCTTCGAGAAACCTGCACTGTAAGCACTGCTTGGACATATGCATTCGGTATGCTAGCCAAGTCCATATCGTTGTTCCGGCACAACCGAAGAGCCTCTGACCATGTTAAATTGTCCTGCTGTACCACCTTAAATGTATGATCATGAACTGTGAAATTATCCTCAGGCTTAGGTTCCTCTGGTTTATCTGGGGAAATTGTCAGTTGGATGTTAATCAACAGAACGCTATTTAATTTACCATACAGATGACTGAGACGGTCGCTGGCGGCTCATACCTGCATAATGCTGGCAGATGCTGAGATTCTGCCGGTCAGAGCAGGAGGTGTAGTCCCAGGTGCCCATCATGTCAGAATGATCATCATTGTACATGTAGGCACAGAGCTCCAGGGAGTCTTGTTCAAACGTCTGCCAAACAATTCAAGAGGAAAAGGAGAAATTAAGTCAGATTAAGTGTATTGTGATTACTCTATGGCCTCAAAATGTTTTAAAGCAAAATTCTGAATGAAATGTTTGCTTATGATATTAAAAGTAAAGCCAACAGAATACATGACGTGGCATATGGGAGATGAATAAAACAAAATGTGTTCCTCTACTTTTCATTTTGCATCAGAGTGACTAGTTCACATACAAAATGAAAACTTGTACGACACGTGTGAGTTTCATTCTCCAATTAAGCAAATAAAGAGATGTTTTGGGGAATGTTCATGATGCTCTTTTCCATACAGTGAAAAGTGAATGGGGACTGAGGCTGTCAAGCTCCAAAAATGACAAAAATGTTCTTTTCCTGTTTTCAAGTTATTGTATGACTTCAGAATACCATTCAAATGTGATGGATCAATATTATGTTGCTTTTACAGTACCATTCTAAAGACTAGGGACTTTTTTTAATGTTTTTGAAATAAGTCAAGGCTGCATTTATTTGATCAAAAATACAGTAAAATAGTAATATTATTACAATTTAAAATAACCATCTTCTATTGTAATATACACTAAAATTATTCCCATGGTAACAAAGCTGAATTTTTAGCATCATTCCTCCAGTCTTTAGTGTCACATGATCCTTCAGAAATCATTCTAATATGCTGATTTGCTGCTCAAGAAACATTTCTTATTATTATCAATGCTGAAAACAGTTGTGCTTCTTAATAATTTGTGGATACGTGTAAAAATAAATAAATTCAGAATTCTTTGATGAATATAATTTTTTAACATTTAAAATAGACATCTTTGTAACATTATAAATGCCTCTACTGTCACTTTTGATCAATATAATGCATCCTTGCTAAATATATATATATATATATATTTTTTTTTTCTGTGGCTTTAATTTTTGGGCAAACTAACCTTTAAAGAAGAAGCTAGGCTTCCATTGTTCCATTATTCTAAACATATTTCCTGTTTTTATAAAATGAGAAACAAAACTATTCTCTTTATAATCCACCGCATGCCACAAATGCTGTACATAGACTGTTGGAAACCCCCCCCCATATTTCTTTGGACCAGATCTTTGTGGTCAACAATATAATTTGCAGTAAAACTTTTAAAGCAGATGGACACTTGCATTGATGAATATGGGTCGTAACTGGCCATGCAGGAGAGGATTGAAGTTCAGATATTCAACTGGCGAGTTATCCACCCACTGAGTGTCATGAAGCTTGAACTTCAGACCAATCCAGACCTTCTGAGGTTGCCCGGGTAACTGCGGTAACATTGTAGTGATGAAGTCTAGACGGAGGCAAGATGCACAAGATGGCAAGTTGTTAAGTGTGTTAAATATGTGTTTATATTTAATTATGTTCTCAGTGGATTTTAATGATTTAAAACCAAACAAACCCTGTTCAACTTGGTCAGATATGGTGAGCATCGAGCCTTTCAGTGTTTTGCAGAACTCATTGGCATCTTTGAAGTTTTGGAAATAAGACTCAGATAAAAGCCAGTAGCACTGCAAAACACATATACAATGGTGGCATTAAAAAACACGCACATCTTCAAATTTCAAGGGATGTGATTGGCATGTCAGACCTTGTCTTTGAAGTGCTGGGACCTTCCCCCACATTGGGTGCCGGGTGGGTGCGGTTCTGGGGTTCCTTTCTCCGCAGAGGTGACATTCAGGGTCTCGCACACAAACGGCTGTCTTTCATTACAGCTTCTGGTATAACCTTCAGGGGAAAATAGATTAAAGAGGATCATAAGAGGATTGCTTCATAAATCATAACCGTTGCTTTCAGCTCAGCGAGATATTATTTTAGAACATTTTCTTATCTTTTCCAATTAAATTGGTCTTTCTTATCCTCTATTATGAAAGCAATCAAAAATGCTTTATTGGCTTTTCTTGTACAAAATGGACCTTATAATTATATAATAGAACTAATAAATAACATGTGGGAGGGGTCATTTATAAGTAGTGTGTCTGGAAGAAAAATAATAATAATTATAATTATTTATTTAAATTTATTTAAACTTAATCAGAGGGACTAACATTGGTTCAAGGTAGACATTGACGTTTTATTATTTCTTGCTCTTCCTGGGAAATGAACTCATGACCTTGGTGTTGCTAGCTCTATGATCTATTGAGCTACAGGAAAATAAATCATTTAAACTATTATTTATACAATTTATTTAAATATTTATACATAAAATGAGAGCATTTAGCCCAACTCACAGCATTGCTTTGGATGACCAGTAAGATCCGTTGGAAAATATACGCAATAAAAGCCGACCAATCAGGTTGTGAACATATCTGGCATATAAAATGCCAATGTGAATGCTAAGCGGACCAAGACTAAATGTGTTTTTGGTCTGGACTAAACAAACCAACACACCCTAAAAACTCTTAATGTTTTATAAAATTTATACTGATATTTACTCAACATTTTTCATTTCTGTCTGAGGTCTGAAAATGTCACCAGGGCAATTAAAAAGTAAAAAAAGAAAGAAATCACTAGCCTGACCAAGCTAAAAGTGATTTATGGGTCTTAGGACATTCACAGAAATGTACCATTGTGCTACAACTAGGGAGGCCATTTGAATGAGCCATGAAACATCTTCAAATGAAAAACACGTCAAGCTGCTCCAAAATCAATTCTGCAAGATGTTGAAATTACTTTAGGAATCACAATAAGACTCTCATACCGGGTTCAAGAGAGATGGGAGTGATAGAAGGACATCTGCCCAGGAACGCTGGATGATAGGGACTCAACCTGCAAGCACACACAATAAAGACACATATAAAAAGACAATAAATGATAAATAAAAGAGAGGTTCATGCCTGTAATTGTGGTTAAGATAAGGTATGATAAACCAACTTAGCCAACTTACATAAAGGAAACATGAGGACCAGGATAACGCAGGTCTGCCCACCACCTCACAAACTCTTTTCCTGCATGCTACAACAGGTCATGACAATTAAATTCATTACTGGCTTATATGAACAATCAAATATATTTACTCATATTAATTTAATCCATTACCCAACAAATCTCTACTTGTGTTGTGGATCAAACATTGTACATTTATGAATATAGGGTTTTTTAAACATTTAAAAGAAACAAACTTATTTCTCTAATTTTTGATACTAAGTATATAAAAATCCCCCAATTATGAATATAATAATAATAAATGCACCCATAGCCACGTGTTGCTACAGATATGAATGCACATGAGTTTATTTCGCAAAAGGTAAAATGGCAAGCTCAGTTTTAGTTTGGCAAATTTGTGATTAACTAATCATTAAATATTCAGTAATATTATTGATCTGACTGCTCTGACACTATTGGATGAGAGCAAAACTTGAACTGAATTAAGTGGCGATGACACCACTTTTGTCTGCAGAGCTGCTTTATAGCTGGTTCGACTTCGTTTCGGCTAATTTTTGCAACATTGACACGGTTATAGAACTGAATTGAATTAACATTGAGCTGACCCAAAGTGCAAAACAACACTATTGTCTTTTTAGAGCTGCTTTACAGCATAATTGAACTTTGTTTGCATCATTGATCCTTATTTTCCTGTTTATCCCTGTAAAGCTGCTTTGAAACAATCTGTATTGACTCTTGACTTGATTATCATGATATTATTTCAATGCCATTTATTTAATAAATAAAAGACAGTAAATTTGCAGACAGCTTGGTTCATATTTGGTTCAGTACACTACTAATCAAAAGTTTGGGGTCAGTAAATGTTTAAAATAAATTAGTACTTTTATTCAGCAAGGATGCATTCAATTGATCAAAAGTAACAGTAAAGACACTTACAATGTTACAAAAGATTTCGATTTCAAATAAATGCTGTTCTTTTGAACTTTCTGTTCATCAAAGAATCGTGAAAAATGTAATCACAGTTTCCACACAAAAAAATTAATCGGCATAACCATTTTCAACTGTGATAATAATACATGTTTCTTGAGCAGCAGGCCAGCATATTATAATGATTTCTGATCACATGACACTGAAGATTGGAGTAATTAAGCTAATATTTCAGCTTTTAAAATATACATTTTAAAATATATTCAAATAGAAAACAATTATTTTAAATTGTAATAATATGTCACAATATTGCTGTTTTTACTGTATTTTCGATCACATAAATGCAGCCTTGGTGAGCATTAGAGACTTAAAAAAACATAAAATCTTACCTACCACAAATATTTGAACTGCAGTGTATTTATTGAATAACTTTCTAAAATAATAATACAAAATAAAAAACATGCATAACATGCTGATATCAGACCATAGTCCTGTCTCACTTCAGATTAATAAAATCCTGCCACGTCAAGGTTATCATTGGCGATTCAACCCTTACCTACTTAAAGACCCAGTTTTTGAAAGCTACATTAACGCTAAACTGGACGATTTCTTTATGAATAATGACAATGGCCAAGTCTCTGATTCAATCTTATGGGATACTCTTAAGGCAGCCATAAGGGGTCATATTATTGCTTTTGAAACTGCTAGCAAGAGAAATAGCAATAACAGGCTTCTGAAAATTGAAAATTTACTCACAACATTAGAACAGGCATACAGAATCTCCGGATTACAACAAGATTATAATAAAATACTGAATTTAAAATACGAATATAATTCGATCTTGGGCAAAAGAATTGAGAATCTCTTATTTAAACTGAAACAAAAACACTTTGAATTAGGTGATAAGCCAGAAACTTTATTAGCGAGACAGTTAAGGGGTGTACAAGCAAAGCAAACAATTCATCAAATAAAGTCAAACACAGCTGAGATTGTAACCAACCCAGAAGAAATTAATGAATCCTTTAGGGATTTTTACTCTGATCTGTATTCCTCAAAATGCAATGGCAGTCAAGAGGAGTATGAATCTTTTTTTGATAGTCTTAATCTCCCCCAGTTAGATAAAATTGCCAAAGCAGATCTACAACGCGCATTTTCTGAAGCGGATATATTAGAGGCAATCAAGTCACCAAGCACCAGGTCCAGACGGCTTTGGATGTGAATTTTATAAAGCCTTCTCTTTAAAACTAGCCCCTCACTTATTGAGAATGATTAATGACTCATTTGAAAATGGCAGACTCCCCAATTCATTATATGAGGCCAATATCTGTGTTCTATTAAAGAAAGGCAAAGACGACACGGATCCGGCCAATTATAGACCTATATCGCTTCTTAACTTTGAATGAATTAATGAATGAAAAGTTTTAATTTCGAACATGTAGAAAAAAACAAACAAACAAAAAAACAACAAAAGCAAAACAAAAAAACAATCATACTAACAATTAATAAAAAAAAAACAATTAATAACAAAAACAATTTGAACTTATACATGTCCGAAAAGGAGTAGGAAGAAGCATAAGCTTATTCAATCCTACCCCATCTCCACTACTTTTTAATAATTAATTAGCTAATTAACCGGTTGACCGAACATTTTGATCTATTTGTCTCTACACACCAAAAAACAAAACCAACATACATATTTACCTATGTTTATATACATCTTCAATAAAAAATTACATAAGAAAATAAATAAAAAATAATAATAAAAGAAAAAAGAAAAAATATAAATAAACTATCACCTAACTAATAACCTTCATCCTCTATATACCTTGCAAATATCATATTTTTACAATGCTTTTTAGTCATACTTGGGCATTGTTTAAGTACTGAACTTAATCTGTTCCACAACTTCACTCCACATATCGAAACACAAAAACTTTTTAATGTTGTACGGACACATAATTGTTTAAAGTTGCTCTCACCCCTAATATTATATCTCCCTTCTCTATTAAAAAACAGTTGTTGAATATTACCAGGGAGTAAGTTATTTTTTGCTTTATTTTTTGCTTTATTTTTTGCAAACCATCTTTTTAATTTATACATTGCTGAAGTAGTAATCTCCTCTAGTTCCTGTAAATTCCCCCCAGAACAAAAAATATTTGTGTCATCCGCAAATAGCACTAGTTTTACTGTCTTTGTAACTTTGCATATATCATATATATATATATATATATAACAAAAACAATTTTGGACCCAGAACTGACCCCTGGGGGACGCCACAAGTAATGTCCAAGTACGACAAAGAGTATTCCCCCAACTTCACAAATTGTTTCCTACCGGTTAAATAACTTTTCACCCAGTGCAACACTACGCCCCTGATCCCATACCGTTCCAATTTATTAATTAATATGTTATGATTGATTGTGTCAAAAGCTTTTTTGAGATCGATGAAAACTCCAACTGTATACTGTTTGTGTTCGTGTCACTTTGATCAGAAGGTGATAACAAAAGTGTTAGCAAACAGACTTGGAAAGCATATCTCAACAATAATACACCCAGACCAACCTGGGTTTATACCAGGTCGTTTCTCCTTCTGCAATGTTCGTCTCCTTCTTAATATTCTTTATAAGGAGCGTGGTAAGGAAGCCTCAGGAGCGATCATCTCACTAGATGCCCAAAAGGCGTTTGATCAAATAGAGTGGCCTTTTATGCTAAAAGCGCTTGAGCACTTTGGGTCTGGGAGTCGTTTTATCAAGTGGGTAAAAATTCTATATTCATGTCCTTGTTCATCCATCCTGACAAACTCTAACAAATCTAACCCCTTTGAGTTGCATCGTGGAGTTAGGCAAGGAGATCCTCTTTCCCCTCTTCTTTTTGATATTGCGTTGGAACTGCTAGCAGTAGGGATTAGAAGTCACCCACATATACATGGAATAAAGATGGGAAAGGATGAAGCTTTGGTTAGTCTATATGCTGATGACCTATTAATATATCTTTCTGACCCAGCCAAATCAGTTCCCTATTTGCTTGATTATATTAATGCTTTCGGTAAAATCTCCGGATATACCATTAACTGGTCCAAAAGTGAGTTTATGTCACTTGCTAGACACGCAAATTCCAGCCAGGTTGGTCCCTCGGCCTCGCCTTTCAAAATAGTCGAAGACCACCTTACATATCTTGGCATTGTTATACCAAAGAACCCCAAGCAATTATTTAAATTAAACTTTTTGGCTAAGATTGACAAATTAAAAGATAATATCGAGCGATGGAGGCTCCTTCCACCATCTATGATTGGCAAAATTAATGCAATTAAAATGGTCACTCTACCACAGTTCCTTTACCTCTTTCAAAATGTGCCTACTTGTATACCTGTATCTTTTTTCAAGCTTTTGGATTCGGTTATCATACCGTTTATTTGGGCTTACAAGACTCCCCGAATAGCAAAAGCGCACTTACAGAAACCCACTCGGACGGGAGGCCTAGGGCTCCCAGTGTTTAAATACTACTATTGGGCAGCGAATGCCAGGGGTTTATCGTATTGGCAGAGGGGTATTAGTGAAACTTTCTCTATGGCTGACCCTCTATGGCTTAAGATAGAGACATTTTCTCTTTCAAAATCTTGTCTCCCTGTTTTACTTTTCTCAAAAGCCTCTCCCTCAACAAAACTAATTGGTACTAACTTAATAGTTAAAAATTCATTACGAATATTAAATCAGATAAGGAAACATCTTAAATCACCTGACGTCTCCGTCCTCACACCCATCGCTAACAATCACACGTTTAAACCCTCGCAGCTAGACCGAGGTTTTATTGAATGGAAAAGTAAAGGTCTGATTTCTATTGGGGATATTTATATAGATGGTAAATTTGCATCTTTTAACCAATTGCAATCTGTATTTAATCTCCCAAGGTCTGAATTTTTTCGATATTTGCATGTGAGACATTATGTTCAAACGGTTATTCCACAATTTATTGACAAACCAGAGGTTAATGCATTTGAGAAAACCTTAAGCTCTAGACATCTGGTCTCACGATGGGTTAATTCTTTTCAACTGCCTGTGAACACCAATCATAAAAGAAGCCTGGGCTAGGGATTTTGATGAAGAAGTGTCCGATGAAACCTGGAATAACAGTCTCAGTAACATCCAGTATTGCTCAATAAATGTGAGACACAGGTTGATTCAGTTCAAAGTGATATATAGATTGCATTATTCTAAAACGAAATTGAGTAAAATATACAATTATATTTCTCCAATTTGCGACAGATGTAAAACTGAGGAAGGGTCTATGTCACACATGTTTTGGTTTTGTCACAAACTGTTTAATTTTTGGACAGCTATATTTGATTTTTTTTTTCAAAAGTTTTTCAAAAAGAGGTTAAGCCAGACCATGGTCTTGCAATTCTCGGATCCTCTGAGACATTGAATGCTCTCCCAAGATCTCAGCAATGACCTCTATTGATGGCCATGACTCTTGCGAAGAAAGCAATACTTTTAAACTGGAAATCGTCAGACTCTCCACCGTTCAAAGCTTGGTTATGTGAACTGTTTCATGTCATACAACTAGAAAGGATACGTTCCTTGGAATCCAAATCTCGTCGCCAATTTCAAACTGTATGGCAGCCCTTCGCGGATTTCCTCAAGTCTGAATAGTGTATAATTATTGTTCTCACTGTAATTAATCTATGATTAGGTTGTTTATGTTAGTCCAACCCCCCCCCCTTTTTTTCTTTTTCTTTTTTTTTTTATGGTTGTAGTGTTTAGTTTTCCCTTTATTTTTAAAAATTGTACACTATGTAAAAAATGGAAAATAAAATATATAAAACATTTTAAAAAAAAAAAGTAAATATATATCTTTTTTAAATAATGTTTTGTGGTCTGTCTATGCATGAACTTTAGGCCGTGTGTCAACCAAACCGTTTTTAGCCAGCTGAAAACGCTAGACGCTCTGCTGAAAACACCTGTGGGCGCTTGAGAGTGTTTTGGCAGCGCTGCGTTTTTTCCGTTGAGACGTTTCGTTGCTATGATACAGAATATCCGCAGCACAGTTTACTTGTAACTGATTTCGCAGATAATTTGTTTCATACTAAAAAAATTTTTTTCATCCATTTTGTTCGGTTAGCTCTGCTGGTTGATGTCGTTGTACAGAAAGAATGTTGTGACAGTTGGTCGGTGTGGTATTAGCCCCGCCCCTCCTCCACTGTGATTGGACGGCTGGGTAAAAAGTTACAGTGATGAGCGCTGCGTTTTATCCAAAGTTGAACATTCTTCAACTCTCAGCGACCAGTAAAAACGCCGAGCTCTCAGCGCTTCAGCGTGAAAAAAACGCTCGGCGCCTCGTTACGCTCATGGGGTTCTAAAAACGCGGCGCTCCCATTGAAAACATACGCCAGGCGCGTGGAAAAACGCTTTGGTGGACACACGGCCTTAGCTCTGTTACGCATAAACAGCATTTTTATTGTTTACTTGTGTTACTACTTTTTAAGACCTCACAAACATTTTGTTTTGACATTCCTCTGAAGGTAAAGCTTTAATTAAGGGCTCAGTCCACCTCTGAACTGCCCTGTAATTCAAACGTATGTCCTCTCTGGAACTGTACCTGAAAAAGTTGTTCCTGAAGGTGGCGGAGAGCATAAAGGCTGGCGGGTGTGGCGAGTTTGCTGTTGTTGCTGCTGCAGTACAACACGGCCTCATCAAACGACAGCTGTGGCTCTGTTACAAACCAGAACTCCTGGCCGTCTATAAACACTGATGTGTTATGGTGCCCATCTGTTAGTAGTGAAACAAAATATGTCACTGATTTCCGCACACAAAAAATAAAAAATTAGGCATTTGAAATGAATGCTCTACCTGGGTTGTACCACTCTGGAGTTTTAGGTGTTTGACCTAAAGAATTATGGAAACACCATGAAATCACAAAATGCTTATGTTAAAAACATATTAACACTGTTCCAAACCTGTATGCAGATACTTTTTCCTTAGAACATATCAATTCTGAACGCACTGGTCACACTTTCACAGTATTACAATGAAGGAGACTGAACTTTTCAAACTCATTTAATTGCAAATTTAAATAAAAAATGTGCAAAGCAAATATAAATTAAAAATTTGCAATGCAAATATAGAATCACTGTTAGCAGTATTAACTAAAACTATAATCTACACTTTGCCAGGAAGCGGTCTTAAAAGTGTTGGGTGTTGTTTACCTCGTGGAATCTGACAAACCCATTCCAGTTTGGCGTCACAGTGAAAGGTGCTGGGATAAAAAGACCGTGGAAGAACATTATGATACAGGAGGAAGAGAAACGGCTTGTAGGTTCCTTTCGAAGACTAACGATAAAACACAAAAACACAGAATAGTAATGATTATCGCAAGCTGTCTTAATTCAAAATTTCTAGATTTCTACAGTGTAACAGGTTTTTCTTGTTCTTATTATGATTGGCAGTTTGATAACTCTGATGTGTTTTTGAGTATTTGAATCTTGTTTGATGACAATACATCGATCTGATTTATTTCCCATCTCTCTCTACTCCCAAATAGAAGGGGGAGCCCATATGTAGGTCATGCTGTGACTATTCTAGGTTTCTGATTATTGATTGGCCATTGTTTGCCCACGATGAAAGGCTGTTTTGTGTCAATTACTGCCCCTCCTCAACATTTACACATCCCAATGAAACTAAAACATCAAACTCACATATTCATTAACCATAACCCTGTTTTCACGTCATGTTTGAATTACATAAGTTGCATTATAATGTAATTTTAATGAAAAAAGAATAAAATACTACTGTAAAAACCTGTTAATTAGTTCAATGTAAGTTATATAACCAAAAATGTGATAACCTTAAGCGCTATTTTAGCTTTTACATACAAAAAACATACTTTTAAACATTATTTTAAAGTAAATGTTTATGTGATGCATTGGCTTTCACTACCTTTTACATAAATAGTTATGTTGTTTCTTATTACTTTTTGTGATCAGTTATGCACATTAGTGTTTAATGTAACATTTTAGGTTGTATAGATAACATTTATTGCATTATTGGTAACACTTTACAATAAGGTCCCATTAGTTAATGCAAGTTAACTAACATTAACAATGGGCAATACATTTGTCACAGTATTTATTCATCTTTGTTAATAAAAATACAAGTGTTCATTGTTAGCTCATGCTACCACTGGTCCATTAAATAATATTAATATAAAACTTTTGATTTTATTAATGTACAACCCCAATTCCAGAAAAGTTTTGTAAAACGCAGAGAAACGCAAGAATCTGTGATTTGTTCATTCTCTTGAACTCTTATTTAACTGACGAAACTACAAAGAAAAACATTTCAATGTTTTCACTGGCCAAAATAATTGCATTTTGTAAATATAAATAAATCTTGATTTTGATGGCTGCAACACACTTCAAAATGCAAAATAAAACTAAAAGTGAAAAGATTACAGAATATCCAAGTTATATTTTAGAATATCCAAGTTTAGAAACAGTCCACAATTAGCAGGTAAACTGGTAATAGGTGAGATTATAGTGATTGGGTATAAAAGGGCTCATGCATGGCTCACCGATTTGTGCCAAATTTCATTAGGGAATTGTCAAACAATTCAAAAAGCACATTTCTATATCCAAGAATGCAAAGTATTTAGGTCTTTCACCATCTAGCATACACAATTCTGTGAAAAGATTCAGGGAATCCAGAGAATCTCAGTCTGTGTAAGGCAAGAAACCTCTGTTGAATGTGTGTGACCTTCGAGTCCTCAAATGGCACTGCATGAGAAACCATCATGCTATGGTGTTAAACAACAGCCACATGGGCTTGGGAGTACTTCGGAAAACCGTTGTCACTTAACACAGTCTCCTTCTGCATCAAGAAATGCAACTTGATTCTCTGTTACGCAAGGAGAAATCTATACAATACATCAACTCTATGCAGAGATGCCACTGAGTTCTCTGGGCCTGAGCTCATCTCAGATGGTCTAAAACACAGTGGAAATGTGTGCTGTGGTCAGATGAGTCCACGTTTCAGCTTGTTTAGAGGAAAAACGGAAATTGATTTCTCAGGGACCATCCAGACTTTCATCAGCAACAGGTGCAAAAGCAAACACCAGCGGTACGGGTGACTTGCATATGTGTGAAGGCACCATTACAATCTCCAATACATGGAGATGTATTGGGATTGTACAGAGACATAAACTGTCATCAAGATGGCATCTTTCATGGGAAGCAAAACAATGCCAGGCCTCATTCTACACATCCTAAATAAGAGTGGTTTCTTAGACACTCTACTACACCAAAGAGTCCATGTGCCTGCCTGCAGTCCAGATCTGTCTCCTACTGAAACTGTATCGCCAATCATGAACAGGAGAATCAGGCAACGACGACCACAGACTGTTGAGCAGCTGTTTTGTATCAGGCAAGATTGGACAAAAACTCAAACATTTGTACCAATTAGTATCGAAAGATTATGTGTATTTTTAGTTAACTTTAGTCAGATGCATTTACATAGTTACTGTGCCTCAAGATGCAATCAACTGAAACAGTGTCTATAAAGGTGTGAACCAAATGGCCCATAGAGACGTATGGCCTATAGAAACTGATGGGTGTGAATGCCAAAGAAACAACATTGCTCAGAGTAGATTGCAGTGTAGTAGATCCATCTCCTGTGGGAGGTCCTAACAGTTTTCTATTGTATGTAGCCCTTTTGTCTTCATATACAAAGTTCTGTCTCACTGTTCTGTCTCACATGTCGCCCTTCAACAATCTTGTTTGTCAAGATTGTTGAAGGGCGACATGCTAACATCGCTGCTGAAGGACTGCTACACTACAAACCTTCAATTAATTCTTCTCCCCACAAGAACTCTGGTCAAGCTTACTTATTTTATGTATTGGAGAAATCTAATGCATTGGCGAGCCACCCAAACCACTGCTCGGCCAAATACAGCAAAATCTAACAGTATCCTTCATTCCCGAACATTTAAAAAGTGTAATTAAAAGGAAAGGTGATGTGACACAGTAAACATGCCTCTGTCCCAACTTTTTTGGAGTGTGTTGCAGCCATCAAAATAAAAAATTGTTTATATTTACAAAATACACCGAAGTCGGTAAGTGAAAATCTTTTCTTTGTACTTTTGTCAGGTAAAAAAGTTTAAAGAGAGTTAACAAATTCTTGATTTTATCGCATTTTACAAAATGTCCCAACGTTTTCTGAAAATGGGGTTGCATTAGTAAATTGTGTTGAAAATTAAATGACCCTTGACTAAATTCTTCAGAAGTATTTTTCATTGATAGTTCATGTTAACTACTGCAGTTAACTAACGTTAACTAATGCAACCTTATTGGAAATTGTTACTTTAGTGTTGATGTGTGCTAATTGTCAAATAAAATTAAAACTATCATATTTTATTTATTAAGACATTGTAATATTAAAATTATTTGAAATATCAAAGAGTACAGCCACCCAAATATCTTTTATGGTCAAGTAACTAAAGATTTTAACTTGTAATTATGTATTTTATTAATATGGAAATAATGAGGCCAGAATAGCCTTTCTTGTGTGTTTTTTATTTTTTTAGCTAATATTGCATTATAATGAGGTCATGCAATGCTAGGGCAATGTTTCGGGGGTTTTGTTTACCACACCTTAAAGGCAACACAATCCCTGTTATAGGCATCATCTTCGTTGAACTCCTCAGGAAAGATCATCATGGAGACCTGTTACCAAGACACAGAAACAAATTACAACACCTACACATTTCATACATTAGCTTTACTACATAAACTAATAAAGGAGCAAATAATGGCTCTGATTCACAACTTAATTATGTCTTTATTTTGTTCTGAAAACATCACATGTCAATGACTCACCGGACGCCCATCACTCCACTCCCAGTTGTTGTTTTTTGGATTTCGACGATTTAGTCCCACCCAAAAAAAACGATTATCACTGTAAAGGGAAACAAAGAGTACAAATACAAATCAATACATTTCACAGTATTTGGTTTTGTGTGTGGGTATGATAAAGGGAGCTATAGGGAAAAAAAACTGTGCGATCTGTACCTGATAGAGTCTCTCAGGATGAAATGTAACGCTTGCATATCTTTAGTCTCAGCGAGGCTGGGCAGATGACCTCCTAGCGCCTCACAGAAACGTTCCGCCTCTTCCCACGAGCGCTTCCGGCTCAAACGCTCTTCGTGAAACACCTGTAGACCCGCAAAACACATTCAAATAGATGTCAGTAAGATTTAACGAGAAAATGTCTTCATTGTCTTGATGAATACACCTTAACACACCTTGTAACAGTAGTTTAGGCCTTCCCTTGAGACCCATCCTGGTGCGCAGGAAGCATTGGGGTTGGGCACAATTGGATCTAGGGTGGGTTGGACCATGGATTTTATGGGTTTCTTACAGATATTACCAGCTTTGAAAAAAGTGCAGTTTTTGACAGCCCACTGGCCCAAAGGATTCCCAGTAGACATCACCACACAGCCACCGGCGGAAGCTGGAACAAATTCACATTCAAACTCAATGCAAAATCTTTTTAATTATTTAATTTATGATATTTAAAAAGTTAGGATATTGTGCTCCCCAAAAATATATATTGATTATTGGGGCAAAATTTCATGAATTTTCAAAGTTGGAAACTTTCCATGGGAATTAATGGGAATAAACTGAAAATGTGTAAAATTACAGGTTAAGAAGGAACTTAAAGGGGACCCATTAAAGTTGCAACCTCTTCCTGAGTCTCTCCGGTTCAAACATGTAAGGCTGCACTCGCTACTGGGTATTATTGACATTTTTCCAGAGAAATTCGGCTGTTATGTTGCTCCAGTATCCAAAGCTCGTGTGAAGGATCGGCCGTCTTCTGACGGAGCTGCAGCTCATTTGCATTTAAAGGGACACACACAAAAAAACTGAGCGTTTTCCCTCACGCCCAAAAAGGGGCAACTTTGACAAGCTATAATAAAAAATCTGGGTGGTATTTTGAGCTGAAACTTCACAGACACATTCCAAAGACATCAGAGATTTATATTACATCATGTGAAAATGGGCATAATAGGTCACCTATAAATGTAGTTGGGAAAAAAAAACCCTCTTGCAGCATAATCTTGGTTAAAACAACCAGATTTAATGCAAATTCCGTTGAATTTCTACCCTGTGCATTCCTCAATCACATGCATACAGCACACTACTTACTGCAGGGCTATTGAGGATTGAGAGGAAAACATGCGGAAACCAGAGGCTTGAGAAGCTTGAGAGAAAATGCTTGCCTTTTTTGGGATCGTAGAGAATATGTTTATTTTATTATTACTTTATTCAACGTTCATGCTTTTTTTTTTGTTCTTTGAAAGAATCAATTAAAGGTCTACTCACAAATACATTTTCATTTTAAGTTTTAATTTGAATTAAAGTAAAAAAATGTCATTTTTGCTATTTGCTTATAGCCAAACAAAATGTTTATATTTATGTTTGTATATGATACAGTTTGTATAAATTACCCCAAATTTCCAACTAATTCCTGTAAATTCTTGTTAAATTTCCAACTTGTAGTATTTCCAAGATTCCCCAGCTTAAAGGGACAGCTGGGGAAGATAAACGAAGGTCTTACGGGTTAGGAACGAAATGAGGGTGAGTAAATGTTTTTATTTTGGGGTGAATTAACTCTTTAACCTCCTTCCGCAAATATGTCCATTTGCAACTCTGTTGATTATATATCGCAATGAAAAATAAGACGCACAGTAGGACTGTCAACATTAACACGTTAATGGATGCATTTATTAATGCCTGCATGCATATTGTATTTATGCACAGACATTTCCACACATGACAGATCAAAGATTAGTAATTCTGAATGGATCCGTGTACTGTAATAGTCAAGGCTATTGATTTAGGTTTCGTTTTTCGGCATCTCTGTGGGTCTGGTAACTTGACTTGTCTAAAATGTGAACAAGCTCTTTGCTGTTGCACTGTACACATACTATACAAAGTGAATTATTTTTTAATACATGCTCCAGATTGCATACATTTATGAATTATAATGACTCCTTATGTCATTTGGTTGTTTGGTGTCCTTTTAGAGTCTCAAGGTATCCTTTTTTAGAAAGACACCTAAATTTACCTTGAGAAAAGCTTGCAGAAAAAACAGTTTTGTGAGAGTCACCCTTCAATCTGATGGTTTACTTTGCTGGATATAGCAATTGATGACATCACGATAAGCTGTGACTAATCGAGAGTAAAAAATTGTCCATTGATAGCCCTAATGCACAGTAATAAAATGCTACAAATGCTGAAAAAATGTATTAGGATATTGAACAGCCAAATCCATAATATGCATTACCTGGTTCTAGCCATTTCCAATTGGTGTAGGTGACCTGATCTGCTCTCCCATCCTGACCGATCCACTGGTATTCCCTGGTCCCTTTAGTGTCCTGAAGCCCCGTCCAGAAATTCAAAACCCCAGAGCTGATATGCTCTTTCAGAAGACTGTTAATGAAGGCCTGTTCAAATCTAGATAAGTGGATTAAACATCTTCATGTTACTAGAAAATGTGAAACATAACCATGAGTTCTCCTATTATGTAATTAACGGTTCACTATTATTATTGATCATACTTGGGGGTTATAGATTTGAACAAAAGTGTTAATCAGTCATATCTAGAGACCAGAATATGATTTTTTTTTTCACTTAGAGAAGAAAGCAACTATCTAGCAACAAGAACCTCTAGAACATACACACATATATATATATATATATATACAATTTACAAACTTTTATCTTAGATGTGATTAATCGATTTGACAGCACTACAAATTACTCAACTGTTACCTGTTATTAATAGTGATGTGGCAGCTGTTTTTGTAGAACATAGGCTCAGTGTCTACTTTATAGCAAGCATCACTATGTCTCTTCCAGTTCTAGAGAGTAGAATAAAAAACAACAGATGTCTGCTTATACAGTAATATCTGAATCAGATTCACATGTGGAATCTAAATGGATGGCAATAACAACAACATGAATCACAAACATGATTGATGTATTTCCCCTGGAGTTACAGTGAATTGTTCAATAGTGGCCCTCTCTGTCATGTGTCAGTCAGTAATGGTCACTCACCCCGTCTGGAGGGCAGCCTTCCTCCGGGGCGCTCTCATTCACATCCCCCTTTAACTTACACATGTATGCCTTTGACTTTTCACAGTCAGACACAGACCATGTGTGATGCTACAAACATGCATAGAGAAATCAGAGAACAGCGCTCTTGTTCATGTGACACCGCTTAATTAAAATCTGACTTGATGAAACACACACACACACACACCTCTCCTGCATAGTACACGCAGTTGATGGTATTTGGTAGAAGTGGTGGAGGTTGAGCTCTGGCCCAGTATGTGAAAGACACTGGTACTTTATCGATCCATTCGAAGACTGAGGTGGTTCCATTACCCAAAAGACCAATCCATACATCGGTCTGCAGATCTTTCACACAGTTTATAATGTAAATTGGACAGATATAACATGAAACAAAAATAGTTATATATTTTCTCAGAACAAGTTGTTGATACCTGTGTGTATAAGACGTGTTTACCTGTGTGAAAGTTTGTGTGTAGCATTTCTATTTCCTCTAAACTCTGCATGCTGGCAAGCTGAGATCTCTCCATCGTGCACATGTCCTGAGCTTCATGCTGGGACAGTCTTGACTCTGTTGCACTGTGGAGTTTATAACAGAATCCTTTCCACCCGATCCAACCATCTTTACACACCGTGGGCTTATAGACCTCCCTGACTGCTGAAACGAGAGGAAGGGAGACTGTGCAGAGAAAGAGAGAAAGAAAAGAAGGAAAACAGTACGAGAGAACAGTCTCTGACCTGTAGTCGCATTGTCTTTGTTATTCTTCATGCAGATGAATGGAAGCCGATTTTCACACGTCTCTGCGCCAAAATGCAGCGGCTCCTTCAGAACCCCACAGTCCTCGTCCGACAAAAGTGATCTTATTGGGATCCCTAACAAACATATGCCAAATGACAAACAAAAATGGAACAATTCAAGCAACCATAAAATACTTTTATTCATACAAATTATGTGTGTGTGTGTGTATATATATATATGTTTATTTTATGGCGAAAAAGTACTATTTAGTATTATGCCTAAATTTAATATCCCCCCAAATAATTTTTTTAAATTTAAAAGTGTCAATGACGTTTTATTTATTTATTTATTTATTTATTAGTTTATTTAGTTATAGTTTACAATATTATAAATGCATAAATTATATCATAAATGCAATTTTTTCTGAATTATTATTTTCATTAAAATGTTTTATTAAAATGCAATTCATTCATACAATGACTTAAATACACCACTTGTATAATAGTTATGATTTTGATGTCTCAATTAAAATGTATTTTAAAATTTTCTTAAATGAAATTATCTTAAAAGTCAACTTAATTGTCTCATCTTTTTATGACAGGGTAAGGTTAGTTTAGGATGTAAAATATCACATGGTGCAATTCTCCAAAACCCAATAGTATTTATGAAAAAATTATTCATGATATCCGTAAAAACAAACCTTTAACTTTCAGACGTGTATGTATTAAAGTTGTTATTTTACAAGATGGCCATAGCATATGGTATTTTTGGTCAATAAATTTAAAAGTGAAAGTTTTTCAAAAACATAGACTTATACTTTTTTAGAATTTTTTTAATCTGAAAGAATAATGCTTGCATTTAATACTATTACAATACAGGTCTAAAAAGGTCTCAACTGGATTGAGAACTGAAATGACAATTAGGTGTCTATCATTTTATTGTTGATATAGTAAAAAATTCTTAGCTTTTAGAGCTTAATTCGTTTTTAAAAATTAATTAATTAATTAATCAGTAAAGTGACAATTAACAAAATAAAGCAACTTTTAATGCCATTCAAATCTAGTTATCTAGATTAAGATTGCATTATTGCAGTAATATATCCAATAATGTATGCAAATAATTGGCAAAAAAAGTGTTTATAGACAGTTCATTAGAGTGACAACACACACATGGGGCGAGGAGAGACAGAACGCCCACATCATACAGTTGACCGTCAGTCAGAGACAATGCTGTCATCAGTGTCCTCACTGTCCTCAGAGACAGAGACTGATTCTGCCTGTGTTTACTGCATAAAGACGCCATTCAACTCATTAGTTTGTTATTCAGCAAAGCAAATCTCATTGTATGCCCATACACACACTGCCACATTAACAGTGATAGAAGTGTCATTGTCAGTGTGAACGGCAGACTCGTGTTAAGATAAGATGGAGAATAGATCCTCTGTGATCTGCTAAACCTAAATGAAACTGAATAACAGGCACACAGTAAATGTAATGTAGATGTACTGTAGGACCCAACAGAAGGTGGCACACCATGTTGTAAAAGGGAAATCCTTGTTCTTTCAAAACAAAAATGTTAGATGTACTACTGTATGTCAGACATTTCACCTCTCCTAGAAGATTGCCAGAACAACACCGGGGTTGAGTAAAGGATGACATCATTTTAATTTTTGGTTGAAATATCTCTTTAAAACATAAAAAGCAATGATTTACAATAATATTAGTTATTATACACTGTGTGCTTGAAATCACCTGTTTCCCAAGGAGCAAAAGATAAAGCTGATCCATCTGACCACTGCCAACCCTGCATCCAGTCCAGATGGTTCAAGCCAATCCACAGCTTGCTTGGCAAGTCTTTCCGATCTTTAACTGCAGGGAAAGAGATAGAGAATGAACAATAAATAAAGTATGGATACAAACTTTGAGATCAGTGTTCTGCACCACCAAATGGAATTGCAAAAATAACTAGATAAAAAAAGTTTGTCAAGACAAACTTTGTTGACTTGAGAAAACCTGACCAGAAAGTTTGAATTTGTTGCTAGGATGTTATGGGTGGTTTCTATGGTGTTGCTATGAAGGTGCTAGGGTAATCCAGGTGATTGCTAGGGTGTTGCTATGCGGTTGCTAAAATATTCAAGGTGGTTGCTAGTGTGTTGCTAGCCAGTTACTAGGGTGTTCTATTTGGCTGCTATACTGTTGATGGGGTGTTCTGGTTGGTTGCTAGGGTGTTGCAATGAGGCTACTAGGGTTTTATAGGTAGCTACAGTGTTGCTATGGTTTTCTGGATGGTTTCCATGCAGTTGCTTGGGTGTTCTGGGTGGTTGTACTATATAAAGTAAATGTACTATATATATATATAACAGAATACTATAGCTGCAGATTGAAGTTTTATAGATAGTGCTGGTTAAAAAACATGAAAGCAAGTGAAAATGAGATTTGAGTCTTACAGAACTCAAGCTCTTGAGGGCTAGACACACTGAGCAGATCACCATCTTGACTCCGACAGGCATCCCGCGCCTCGTGCCAGGACACCACCGCTGTGGACACCACCTGATAGCAGCGTCCTTTCACTGGGCCTTCTTCCCATAAAGTAGAACATCCTTCCACTAAATAAAAGGTGGGGGGTTAGTTCAAATTCTTTCACTGTACAGACCTCCATCTGTCTGTCTAACATACGTATGTGATTCTCTCATTCTGTCTCTGACTTTTGAAGTGTTGGACAACTCTGCAATCTTTTTCCATATTTTTTTCAGAAATTATTGGAAGCCACAATAGAGGAATGTGCAACAAACAGGAGTTATAGTTAAAGTGGCTTTGCAAGAACAGAACAGTGCAAGTCAATGTCTTTTCCCTGCTGAAAACTGCAGCTTAAACCAGCATGAGTTCCACTTAAAACCACATTAAGTAGGTCAGCATGGTGTTTGTGGGAAAACGGTTAACCAAGGTAGTTAATTTAGGTTAATGTATTTGTTTGTTTATCGCCACACATTGGATTTTTATTAATAAATTAATAAATGAAAAACAGTTTCCAATTACAAAAAGTGTATCCCTTTATTATACCAATGTTATTATACAACATCAGTTGTAATTGCGTTGGAATGAATAAATAAAAGTATCTAATAGTCAGTAGTTTAATGTCACATTGTTTTATAAAATGAGTCACATGTTTAAATGCACTTTTTTCTCCTTTACAGCTGCTCTCTGGAAAACCCCCAGAAGCTGTGGTGGATGTAAACGTTACCATATTTCAGACAAGTTCCCCACTTCTTCTCTAGATCATAGTTTGCTGTGGTAGAGCACCAGTCCAGCGTTCTGTCGCCATTGCCAGGCAGGCAGCTGTGGTGCCAGGTCCCATTGTAGAGAAAGGGGAACTCACAGGGTGCCCCGTTAGAATTCCCCCCGCTTGTGTGCATTCCTGAGAAACAGAGGAACAGGAATTTATACTGTTTGTGGGTTTATGTAGCAATGCTTCGCTCACCAAATTGTCCCCAGAAGTCCGCTAAATCTGACAAAATGTCCACTCGGTCGCATCCTCAAAAGAATAAATGACTCATACATAAAAGGAAATGTTCCTCAGGGTAGAAACATGGGGTAAATTTAGTTTTAGAGTGAAGCAAACAGACTATGGATGAAAAAATACAGTAAAGACCACGACTGCACAAAAATATATAACAGAATTCTTGCGGGACCTTTATGGATACATCCATGCAGTCAGTGAGTAACAAGTTAAAAGCATCCAAAATAAAGAAAAAGAAAAATTGTTTAAAAATCTAGTTTGAGTTTTTTTTCCACCCAAAAATTTAAATGATATAAAATTACATAAAAATAAAAAGTATAAAATTCAAATAATATATTATTTTTTAAAAATTAAAGTAAAGTTAACTTTCATAAAAATGTAAGTAATAATAATAATAATAATTATATAATTATTTTATTAATTTACTACTTTAATTGTATATATAAAATTTAATCAATATATTAATGTATATATTATATCAATTAAAATAAACCCACCAATAAAATATTTAGGTTCAGTAAGATTTTTGTTTTAAGAAATTAATAGTTTTATTCAGCAAGGATGTATTAAATTGATAAAAAGTGACAGTAAAGATGTTACATAAGATTTGTTTCAAATAAATGCTGAAATCCCTAAAATTCCACAAAAATATTAAGCAGCTGTGTAACACTGATAATAATAACAAATGTTTCTTAAGCACTAAATTAGCATATTAGAAAGATTTCTGAAGTATCACGTGACAGCTTTGCATCACAGAAATATATACATCTAAATTGTAATATTCACAATATTACTGTTTTTACTGTATTTTCTATCAAAAAAATGCAGCCTTGGTGAGCATAAGAGACTTAAATGGTAGTGAATTTTTTTTTTGAATTGTAGCGCATATTTTATGTAAAATCAGGTACACATTTAAAAGATAAAAATAGAAACGTATTTAGCAGACTTGACACCACATTCTGCAGCTGTGACACCAAATTCTCAAACATTTTTTTTTTTATCGTAATGTTTACTATCTGAGAATGTGCAGATTCGCTGGGCACGGAGCAACAAAAGTTAGTCAAAAGAAAAACAGAAAGTAAATTCAGACGAGTCGTTGTTAACTTGTATACTGCCAGATAAGAAGCAATCGCTGTGCACATAAAACTGTACGAGCAGGTGGAGTTTCCCATAAACCCCACTCCTGTATTGCTACAGTCACATGATTCAACAGTGGTTAAACCAGTAAGCAAACATCCAGAGCAAAACCTGAAACTATTCTTGCAGGGCAGAGCAACGGAAATCAGATGAACTGGATGATCTGAACAACAGTTAAACCACAACAGTCTCTAATGCTCACCAATGCAGTGCAAACAGCGACACTGTGAAATATTATACAATTTTAAATAACTGTTTTCTATATTTTAAAATATAAGTTATCCTTGTGAGGAACAAGCTGAATTTTCAGCATCATTACTCCAGTCTTCAGTGTCACATGATCCTTCAGAAATCATTCTAATATGCGGATTTAACGCTCAGTTTGTATCTTCTATTCATCGAAGAATCCTGAAAAAAAAATGCATCACGTTTTCCAGCAGCAAAAACAACATTTTCAACATTGATAATAATAAGAACCATTATTAATAATTTAGCACCATTAATAATGAATAAAAACTGAGCACTAAATCCTCATATTAGAACAATTTCTGAAGGATCATGTGACACTGAAGACTGGAGTGATGCTGAAAAATTCACCTTTGCCATCACAGGAATTAATTACGCATTAAAATAAATTGAAATAGAAAACAGTTATTTTAAATTGTAATACATTTCACAATGTTACTGTTTTACAGTATTTTTGATTACAAAATACATGCAGCCTTGGTGAGCATAAGAGACTTTTTTCAAAAACTATTGACATGTAGTGCAGGCGTGTAAAAAAAGCGGTAGTGTCATACTTCGATACGCCCGCTGACAGATGTTATCCGAGCTCCCTCCTCTTTTCCAAGTGTCCTGTCCGTCCCTCTTGGCGGTTACGGAGTCGTCAGGCCCGGCGCTGAGTTTCATTTGGTATTCTGTGTAGATGACGTCCTCATAGCACTTCCACCGCAGAATCTCCGTGGAGTCGCAGCTGGACAGGGTCACGGTTTTGGAGCGCACCTCCAGGCCCAGACACTTAGACGATTCCACGTGGAACAGCCTGTGGGCCGAACCCCACTTCCACGACACGGCCGGGACTAACGAACAATCTCCCAGCTTCAAGGCTTCATTCTGGACCAGGAGGCATTTCCCATTCCCATTGTGCTGGATAGTAAACGTGTCATCTCCTGCGTAAATAAAACAGTTTGTTATTTGATGATTATCTGAGAGAAGATGACAGTGGAGAGAAATCGACTCTGAGATCTAACGTGCAAAAACAAACACTGTATTATGTCTCATAACCACTATGTGCTTTTAATCACTGTTTTAGTTCAATCAACATAGATAATTAAGATCCAAGTGTCCTTAGATGCCCTTTTTACAGACGCCATAGAGAAGTTGAATACGTGAGGAAAGCACATTTTTAACCCCTTAAATGCAGGGATAGTTCACTTTGAAATTAATTTTTGATATGTTTTAGCTTACCTCCAGTGCATCCAAGATGTAGGTGTCTTTGTTTCCACAGTATCTTCAATTTTGATAATTTTAGGTAAAACCGTTGTTGTCTGTCAGTCATACAATGGAGGTGAAGGGGGTCCAACTCAAAGAGCAGTCAAAATTAAACATTATTTAATGACTCGTAAATGTAAGTACACATTGATGCCCTAAGACACGAAACGAGTGGTTTTTGTGAGAAAACGAACAGTATTTATATCTTTTTTAGCTCGTGTAAGCATATCCATGTCCAAATGATCTGAGAGCAGGGCGCTTCGGTCTGCGCATGCGTACAGCGTTCGCCGGAATGCCCCGGAAGGGCTCCCTCGCGCGTGTTTACGTCACTCATTGTTTATGCAGAGATTTCGGAAGTTTTACCTTACACTGTGAAGATCTAAACATATTTAGATATACAGGATCGCAATGGAAGACGATTTCTATATACCAACAGACAACGTTGATTTTTTTTCACAACCTTATTTATTTGAACACAACCGGGGCATTCCGGCGAACGCTGTACGCATGCGCAGACCGAAGCGCCCTGCTCTCAGATCAGTTGGACATGGATATGCTTACACGAGCTAAAAAAGATATAAATACTGTTCGTTTTCTCACAAAAACCACTCGTTTCGTGTCTTAGGGCATCAATGTGTACTTACATTTACGAGTCATTAAATAATGTTTAATTTTGACGGCTCTTTGAGTTGGACCCCCTTCACCTCCATTGTATGACTGACAGACAACAACGGTTTTACCTAAAATTATCAAAATTGAAGATACTGTGGAAACAAAGACACCTACATCTTGGATGCACTAGAGGTAAGCTAAAACATATCAAAAATTAATTTCAAAGTGAACTATCCCTTTAAATGCATGAATGTTTTGCCAATCATTATTATATGTTCGGGTCTATATATTTGACACGGATGGATCTCCTCTACCTTTGCCGATAATATAAAACTTTCCTGACATTAGAGTAACAATAACAGAAGAATAAAATGAGGCATATTTTGCTAACTTTTGGAGCTTGGAAGGGTTCAGTTTGAGCAGATGTTTTACATCACTGCCCTCGTCAGAACTCATTCCCCAGTACATTCAGCATCTGGCTCATATTCGACTTCTCAAACATACTCTCAAAATTATCATTTTCAACATCTTCAAAACCAATATTTTGGTATCGCAGACAGCTTCCTCACCAGTTCCACCATCACGTGACAGTGACACTAATATTTGGTTGCGTTCAGTACTTGCTGTGCAGTAAATCGCTGAGCCATTTCACGTTTTGCTGATGATACTTCCTATTCTTTTGTTTTCTGCCTGCGATAACTATAAGAGAAACATCACTTCATCATTGTGTATCACCTTTAAGGGTGTCACGATTTCGATTTAAAATCGAAATCGATCGAAATTAATTCACAATCTCGAACTTCGAATTAAAAAATGGAATCGTCGATGCTGCCACGCCCCCATGTCACGTCCGTTCGGCTTGCCAAGCGGAAAAAAACACGCGTGTTGATGAAGTGCGTGTTGATGAAGAGTCTATGGTCAACCTTCTCTAACTTAGCTACAGCCATTCAAAAGATAGCATGGCAACTGCAGATGCAGGAGACCAATCGACAGAACTTGAACCCCCTCCTCTTTCATTGAAGTCGCAGGTGTGGAAGTTTTTTGGATTTCCAGTGAGTTATGTTGACAACGTCCCTGATGCACGCAAATTAGTTACAATCTCCCGGAATCTAGAGTGAGCGAGCAAAAGCGCGCATGCGAGACAGAAAAAACTGTGCTCCAAACCGTATAGCGCGCACGGCAGAGAGGGAGAGACCGAGAGACCTTGCGTGTGTGCCTCAAGAAGCGCATGTAAGACAGAGAGCATCTTGATTGGCCGGTTTCGGCTTTAAAAAATAAAATAAATGTAAAAATCGAGAATCGAATCGAACCGGGACCTTAGAATCGAAAATGTTGTTGTGAAGAAAAAATATGCTCACACTGTTCTTTACACACCTCGGGTCGTTAGCGACCCTATGCAATTTTTTTTTTTTACAAAAAAATGAATTAAAAAACATCATTTTTATTATTATTTTTCTTGTTATATTGTTTAGAATTAATTGATTGAGGAATACGAAGAAGGATGATGTCTAACTTTAAAAAACTAATGAGGAGAAGGATAGTGACTGACGTCCCGGGCCACTAAAGACCCGAGATATGCGTTTATGGGTTAATCAAGACATATCTATTTGTATAGATGTGCAGAATGTCAAGAGTCAGCTGCAATCTTTGTTTATACAGCAGTGTGTTATTGTTTAAGCCGCCTTGGAGCGCATTTAAATAAACACTGGGTTATTAATTGGTATTACTCTCTTGCCAAAGTGAAGTTATTTTCCACAACATCTGATCAAGTGTCATAGTGGTGTCATAATGGTGTCTGCACTCTGCTTTGCACTTCGCTGTTTGGAACAACAGGCAGAAAACAAAGGGCTTTTTGAGTCATGGAGTGCTCTGTTGAGGGTGGCGCGTCACTGCAGGCCCAACAAAACAAACACTACATCAACATTTCTCTGAAGAACACAAATCTTTGTTTGATTGTTTTTTTAACCAGTTTGTTTACATATTTAACCAACATACAAAAGCATATGTGTGGACATGCTAGAACTTAATAATCTATTCGCTTTACACTTTACAGTAAGGTTTTATTTGTTAACATTATCTAATGTATTAACTAACATGAACTAACAATGAGCAATACATTTGTTACAGTAGGCTATTTATAAATCTTTGTTAATATTAGTTAAGAAAAATACAATCATTCATTGTTTGCTCGTGTAAGTTCACAGAGCATTAATTGTTAACAAAAACAACATTTGATTTCTATAATGTATTAGTAAATGTTGAAATTAACATCAACTAAGATTAACAAATCTTTTTGAAGTATTGTTCATTCTTAGTTCATGTTAACCGAAGTAGTTAGTTAACTAATGAAACATTATTGTAAAGTGTTACCATATATTCAATATATAAGTACGCATTTTAATATGAACATAATCTTATTTTCAATTCTTATATTACATAATACAATTTATAGATTATTTAATAATAAATAAAAATGATTATAGTTATATAATTAACTTGAATAAACTATGAAAATGTTAATACAATATAATATAAATAAATGCTTGTTAATATATACTGTAATCATATTTGCATGTTGATATTTATTATAATACTATAAACTGTTTTAAATCATGTGTTTGAATTATGTCTATGAACATAATACAAATAATATGGTAAATCCTTAAAATACAAGGCAAACCTGAAGGGTTGAAGGAAAACAGTTTAAAGGCTTTTGGCCATAAAAGTGTCATGAAAGTTCAAGTGGTTCTTTGTCTCACTTCCTACCCCACTAACTCAAATAAATATTTTATAAATATATAAATATAGTTATTCAATATATCAATACAGTTTGATGTAATATACATATTGTATTTCAAATATTTATAAATACATACAGGCCTACATATAGGGTATATAATGACAACTTAAATATAAATGCTACAGTAAATATAGCGGATGTGGTATATAAAAAGAATATGGACTTCATTATTTGAAGGCTAAAGGGCAAAACATGTATTGCAAATTCCCTCTTTCTCTCTCTCTCTCTCTCTCTCTCTCTCACACACACATCAAACAGAAATATGAGGAGGTGTTTTGCAGAAGCTGGATATGAGCCGTGATCGCATGAGGCAATGCAGTGGATTAATATGTCAGTGGTGCAGTTAAAAAGCTGTGTATTGATTTCCAAAAATTGGTCATGACCCGAGTCTAAACAGCATGTGGACGACACACCAGACCCACGAACTCACACATGCAAACTAACAAATGGCCCACTTATGAGTGTATTAAATGCTTCAGAACGCATAAATTATATAACCAACTGAAACAACCTGCTTTAACTTCCTCTCGAGGTAACAGCACCTTAAGGCGGGGCTTCGGTCATTTTAGGCTTTTCAAGTTTTAAATTTCAAAATGGTTCAATAATAATTGTATCAATAGCAGTTAGTATGATTGATGTTACAGAGGATATATATTATACAGAACAGAAAGGCAGACTTACCGCTGTTTACAGCTGATGCGTAACTTGGAGCTACGCGTTCTCCTAAAAGTAGGAATATAATAGTGTAAAACAACTTCTGTGTGCTCCAATCCATGATGAGAAATGTAAACAACCCTTCCTGACTACATATGCTTGTAAAGGCCGGGTTTGTGCTCTCACGCTTTAAGCCGCAGAAAACCCCCCTTGATGATGTTGCCTCGCGGCTCGACACTCCTGAAACATTTTCTGTTTCTGTTTATTGCTACCCAAACGCGCCGCGGTGGTGTGTGTCAGCTGTCAAGTAGACTACGTCATGGTGCAAACGCCACGCCCCAATATAAAGTGCTTCTGCTTCTGCTTATTGATCGTGCTTCGTGTGTCTCATCAACCCTCTTTGTATTATATTAGCATTGATTATTAAAGCTGTTTTTTTGTATTACTTTAGCTTGGGGGGTCAGTAACGTGGTCAGTAGGGTTTAAAATAATTAATATTCGTGTAGGCCTATTTGACTATTTAATCAGCCCAATATGTTTTAATATTCAATATAAACATTCAGTTTTAAATATTATGATAATTACAATAGTGTGTGATAATCACAATAGTGTGGGGGGGGGGGATACTGTGAGCAGTGTTGTTGGGGGTAACGCATACATGTAACACTAGTTACGTAATCAGATTACTTTATGCAAGTAAGTAACTAGTAAAGTAATGCATTACTTTTAAATTTACAACAAAATATCTTAGTTGCATCACATTTGTGTTTCATTTTTTGTTCTTTTTTATTGCTGAAGTAAGACTGTTGAACTTTCTTCAGCAGCAAAGCTGAAAGGTTTGTTTGAGCTGTACATGTGTTAATTTACATTTCCTTCAGCCAGGTTATTAATTTCCCTTTTGGTGTAAAAGGGCCTTTACATTTTCCAAAAATATATATTTTTTGTTAGCCTATTAAAAAATAAACAAGCAAGCCCAGCTTAGAAGAGGAAAAGTAACGCAAAAGTAACGTAACACATTACTTTCCATAAAAAGCAACCAAATAATGCAATTAGTTACTTTTTTAGGAGTAACGCAATATTGTAACACATTTTAAAAAGTAAGTTTCCCTAACACTGCTTGTGAGAGCCAAATATCCTCACTTAATATTATGTTATCCTCACTTAATATAGTGAAATATGACCATAGACAGTAAAAGAATATGACAACTGACTAGTGAGGACATTTTCCTGGTCCTTCTTAGTTCAAAAGGCTTTAGGGTTAGAGAATATAATATACAGTTTAAAAATCATTATGTCTATGGAAAGTCTCCATAAAACATGAAAACCCAACATGTGGGTGTGTGTATGTTTTTTTTAATTTTTTTTATTTTTTTAAGTACGGTTATAGGACATCTACATTTAATCATGTAGCAGAAGCTTTTATCCAAAGTGAATTATACATGAGGAGAGCAATAGAGGCAATAAAACAATAAGGCAATATATATATATATATATATATATATACAATTGGCGTAGGTTTGATTTTGAAATTGGTGGGGAAGGGCCGGGGACATCAATATATAAATATATTTTAAGTTTTGATCGAAATTATTGCTAGGGATATATCAGTGTCACTGGATATTGGTAGGGACACGTCCCTAGCGTCCCTACTAAATTCTACGCCCCTGAGATAGAATAGTGTTAGTATGGGTCGTGTTGCCGAAAAAAATATGTCTTCAGCCGTCTCTTAAAAATGGCTAAAGACTCAGCAGCTCAGGTTGAGTTACAGTATATTGTAAATTGTTTTGTACAGTATTGTTTACTGCATTTTGTGTATGAGATTGTTAGACTTTATTGTGTTTTGTTTCATGTTGGGAGCAAATTCCTCACAAGAACTATGTTACTACATAGATGACACAGAAACTAAAAATATCAATTGCTTATTTTGGTTAATTGGTTTTACATACAGTATGAACAATCTTTTTCATTAACCTGTGACTAATGTAACGGGAAGATACAAATTAATGTGTTGCTCTTTGCTGTTATAATTCAAATGAATTGTGTTTATAGATTCATTGTACAATTATAGAAGACAAGAAGATTTTAATATTTTTTCAAGTTTTCTTGAAAACTGGTCATGAAAAGAAAAAAAGTCAAAATTTACACTGACAATTGTACTTCTTTAGAAACAAAACTGCTAAACAATGATAAAAACATTAAAAATGTAAACAGTGACACGCAATAATACTATGAAGACCCTTTAAACACAATCACAAATATAAACAGTCTAACAGTAACATAAAAGTTCAGAATGAAAAGAACCTATCAGAATATAACAAAATGTACTACAAATACATGAAGTGTGTGTCGATTAAATAAAAACAAAAACAATGAAGGCACGATTGTCTTGCCAGATATTCCACACAAAAAAAAAAGAATAATTCCAAGGCAGTTTGATATTCATTGCTTATAGAGGGGATTCCTGAAACTGAAAAGTGCAGTGTGCTTCATTCACTTTTTTTGTGGCAATCAATGAAGCACTAATAACCTTTCCGTCAGACAATGCAAAAAGTCATAGAAGCACATTCAGTAAAATACAGAGGAGCAAAACAGCCGAAATGAAGATTTGAACTTTGAACTTGGGGTCAAGTTTTCTAACCACAGAAGAAGAATCTGAAGTGTATAACATGGCTCCGGTGCAATGGGAGCTGTGCAAGGTAAGGTGTGTAAAGAACAAACATGTAATCCAAACAAACACACTTTAGCTCAAACTAGTTTCAGGTATCAAAGGAGAGAATACAATACTAAAATAAGGTTGTATTACTGATAACACCAGCAACTGTGCAAGGTAAACATTTATTCGTGGCCACAAGGTTCTGCTGTGCTTTGGTGTGCAGTGGCTTATTTTGAATATGTGGACTCTTTTACTGTAGTTTATTGTTCTATCCAGAACAAGCTACTTGTAAAAACAAGCTCCCTGCTGTAGATGAACTATTAAAAGACTTCAAAAGATCTGTTCGTCCTGGGTAGGAGGATCACCCCAGCTAACAGGGAACCTTCTCAGAACTTCGGCTAACGTTCTGGCACGATTCTCTCAAATTTATGAACGAACGTTCTTCCAGTAATATCAATAGAATGTTCGTTTTAAGTTATCTGGTCTTTAATAATGTTCTCACAAAAAACATTATTCATGGAATGTTTTCTTCTGAAATGTTTTACTTGAACCTTTGTCTAACATTTTAAATGCGTTCAAAGCGTTCCCATTATCTTCCCATAACCGAGAAAAGCATTTTAAAACATTTAAAACATGGACCTTTTGAATGTTTCAGAGAACATTCAGAAATAACGTTTTCATAACTTACCGGGTTAAGGTTCTTTGAACATATTTTTGTTAGCTGGGACAGAGATCCGAAAGTTGCATTGTTTAATAGTTGCAATAGTTGAAGAGTAAAACATAAAGTCAACATGAAATGACATCCACTACACCATTTACTTTCACAATGTGATGAATTTAGATTTTTTTTTTCTTTTTTTTACAAAGATTAGCAAAACTTGCACAGAATGAGTAGGAATTCATTGAAAGTACATTCAGTGATTGTTATGTTTTTGTTTGACACATTTTTCACATAAAAAAATGTGTACAACTTTTTAATGAGGAAAGAAATACCGAGTACACCTTTAAGAAATTGGTGTATCCAAAATGGTAATTTTTTTATGATAATGTCCTTATTCATATTTTTAATTTGCTATTGATTATTCATTTATTTGAATTTAAAAATTTTCAATCCAAATTAGTAATTTTTCATCAACTTCTTCGACTGCCTGGTTCTCATTGCACCAGAAAGTAAATTGGGTCAATTTTGATTTCATGTTGACTTTAAAGGCCTGTTCACAAAAAGACGAATGTTCGAAGCAAAATAAGTGCAATAAACATTTGAATTGGAATGAACGGAAGTTAATGTGTCTGGTTTAGACCGTCACAAACACCCCCATGCTGTCAATGCGATAGAATAATTTTTTAACAGAGAGGGGTTCTAAACTCTTTTCTATTGCTGGTGATGAACTGGCCAACCAATAAGATTCACACTTTTTTGGTCACATGCCCAGAGCCACTGCTGTTCCATAAAACTATGTCTGCGTCCGAAAGCTTAAAAATGCTGCCTTTTGACGATGCATTCCAATTAGTCTCACTCACTTTTTTTAAAGGCAGCATAGATTCATCCTTCTCTCCCTTTAATATCCTGTGCGTTCCATTCTGTGACAGTTAAAGGAATAGGTCACTTAAAAATGAAAATTCTGTCATCATTTACTCACCCTCAAGTTGTTTTAAACCTGTCTGAATTTCTTTCTGAACATTCGTGTTGATGCAAACGGGCCGTAACACCTAAACAACATCAAACCACATTCAACCAACATTCTAGAGGAATTCTGTTGTTGTCCTGAATATGAGACAAAGTGTAAAAAGCCCCATTTCCTACTTCATAAAGAATATCCCTTTCATATTGATTTTAAATGGACTGTAGTTGGATTCGGCTGTATGTGCACAATATCCCCCTGTAGCTACAGTGCGGACAGACAACTCAACTATCTTAATCATATTCGCAATGGAGTCTCCCTGACTGAACTAACACACTCTCAGGCAAATCACACATGAATGCATGCACATATACACTCACACACGCATACTAGTCCCGTGCTTGTGTCTCTAGGTCTGGGAGTAAAACATTCTCATCTTGATCACTGGCTTGGGAGCTTGTCTGTCTGTAATAGGCACTGCCAAATGTCGGAAGCCTCTGGATGCAAAGAGAGTTTCTCTTGTAAAGAAGCCACAATGATCCAATCATCACAGCAAACAACACAATGGCCACCAAAGCAGCAACTGAGATCACACCTCGGTGCAGACCTGAAAGGAAATGACACGTTGAGTCTTAGAACATAGTTATAACATGTTTTCTTATTTTCATATGATTCCTGACCATGATTGAAACTGAGAACTAAACACTGTAGACTAATTATACAATTATTTACACTCAATTTTGAGGTACTAGTTATCGCTTCAAAACAGAGCTGACAGTGTTGCAGAGTCTACAGAGGATATAAGAGGTGTCACTTCCTGAAACATATGATTTAGCAAAAAAGATTATTCTAACCTTTCAATGGCTCCACTTCTACCTCTTTGATGGCTCCTGTGGTGCAAAGCAAAACATCTGAATGAATAATGATTTTTATTTATTTATTATTATTTACTTTTGTGAGAGCTATTCCTTTAACCTCATCTTCTCAGGTCAATGTTTGTGTGTTTAAAATCAATCAATCAGTCACAATGCACACAGATATGAAGTGGTTAAATTTGAACACATTTACAATGCAGAACAATCCCACCCAACACATGTGCAATATCTGTCACTTCAGTATAAATAGAAAATCTTTTTATAAATGGTCAAAAAATGCTAAAACTTTGAGTAGCATCTGCCTGCAAAAACGGAGGCTGCATTTTCAGGACCCCACTTCTAGGACCGCATTTCTAGGACCCTACGTTTTAGTGACAACGCCACCTACCGAATTAGAGGACCAGCGAAGATGGATGACATTCAGAGTGTGAGTATCAAATGCGAATCAATTTTTATTTGATTAACTTTAAAAACAATTGTGATGCATTTCATTGGGAAGTTAACGTTGCCAACGTGCTGGTGATTTGCTAAACAGTCTTGAATGCATAGCCATCATATATTAGCCTAATGCTGGAAAATGAATTGTTAACACGTTCATTTAACGGAACTGTTGCATGATAAGCCTGTGTTGACTTATTTACAGCACAATAAACTGTAGCATGTTCGTTCTGAAAGCTTGTTAATTACTCATTGTTTTTCCATTTTAATTCAGTTAAAATAATCGTAATGTTTTCACTGTCACGTGCTCACAGTCAACCTGTTTAACGTTACCCACAATGCATGTTAGGTGTACGTCTCTTCATTTTGACATGGTTTTATAAAGTTGGTTGAGACATATGACATTTTAATAGTCAGACATATCAGAGAGGCCATTATAATAATTGACTGTTAAAATCCAACGTGTTAGATTGTGTCATTTACTGTATACTGTACTCTATATGAAGTGCTATCAAGGACACAGCTCAGGGTAGGCAATAATATGACAAAAGATAAATAAATAAATTGGTTAAGTACTATGCTTAGGCCTAATTTATGTCTATTTATTTATATGAAATTAACTTAAAAATGTTTTTTTCAACAAGAACATAACAATCCAAACAATTGCGAAAAGAGGGGCGAGCATCCAGGTGGTAGGTAGTGCTGCTGCGTACATCACAATGTGTGCTTTAAATCTGATATATATGGTCAGGAAAAGTCATGTCAATAATGTTATTTCTATTCAGATTTCTTGCATCTCTCTCTATTATTTTTTTTCTCAGTTCAGATGGGCTTTATTGACATGAGTGTTTCTAGAACCTTTTTTTCCCACAACATCAAAATAATTTTTTTTCAAATCTTTGAACAGTATGCAATAATTGTATTATGAACATTAATTGGTATGAAGATTGATATCGTCATTTTTATCATTATCATTACTCTGTGGTAACTAAGATCTTTTAAATATGAATTTTAAAATTAGAGAGTAGAACATGTTCAACTAAATGTTCCTTATTTAATTCACTTCTCTTTCTCTCTCTTAGGAGTCAGTGATGATGTTGTCCTTGTGTTTGTCCATCCGTCGAAGTTCTGTCTATGTGGTTCACGTCATGATCAAATTTATTTTTTTGTGTGTTCAAGTTCAGTTGTTATATATTATTTTGTAAAATATTTTGTGTGTTCAAGTTCAGGTGTTATATATTATTTAGTAAAATACACAATCTTAAATCTACCCCCAGACTCATCCTTGTCTTCCCTATGTACTTGAAAATGTGGTCAATCTAGTGACTGAAAAGACTATAACATGATTCCTTGTTTATTTTACTTGAGTTATTATAGTATGCTACTTAGACCCAATAATTTCTCAACATTCCTAGGAACCTGGTTTAATTGCAATAAAGAAAGTAGTATTTGGGTGTAATAAAACTTAAAAAAAAAAACTGTAATGTAGTTAAAACTGGGTGGAAATACTGCCTTGATGGCACTTTTTTCGGTCCTCCAAAACTAGGGTCCTGGAAATGCGGTCCTAGAAGTGGGGTCCTGAAAATGCAGCCTCCGGGACTGCAGACAGATAATATTGAAAACTTTGGCAAAAATGGATGTTTTTATGATGTCTAAATAGATACCTGACTGCATACTGAAGAAAGAAACGGGGGAAAATGACTTTAGGACCCAGGAAACAGTTCATTTGCAGTTCATTTGCTCCATATAGACTATAGAGCTATAAGGCCATCTAGTGACAAGAGTCATGAAATATCATGTTGCATTATTTTTTAAGAGGTCGGCAGAGTGAGATATTTTGAGCTGAATAAACAGGGTTATGCATGAAATGGTGAGTTATTTTGAAATAAAGTTGAAAGAATGTGCTGAGTTTATATAATTTTTTGATAAAATATAGTCATTTAAAGGTAAATAAAATAAAACAAATCTCCCAAACAATTTGCACTAAAAAATAGAAAAAAATATTAACAAAATGAAATGATATAAGCTTTCTGGACAAAACAAAAAAAGTATCATTTTAGGGCTTCAGGTTATTTTGACCCTTGAGGAAAGAGGATGTATTACAACTACGGAAGGATATGATGATGTTAACAGATTCTTATTTTGCATCTTGTGAGTCAGTACACAAATGATACAGCACTGCAACAAAGAAATGTTGCCACTCTAAGGCCAATAGTCCTTTCCTGTTCCATTTCTGCAGTAAACATGGACTGGGACCACAGGTGGTTTGTGGTGGTTATGAAGTCAAAGGTAATTCCTTTTACCTGATGAGGTTTTGCAGATGAAGCCCTGGGTGTCAGTGCAGTTGTCTAACTGCCACACAGCATCTGATATCCGCATAGTCACACATAGACCAGCCCTCATGACACTGGGATCTGGAGCTTTGGATCGCCAGTAAGTGTACTGGAGCGGAGAGCCATCCAGTCGAGTCAAAGCGTTCTCTGAAAAGAAGCATTTTGGTTACATAAGGACAGTTTTATTTTTCAGATAAAACTTTCAATAAATAAAAATTTTCGCATAAAACTTTAAAGTGCCCCTATTATGTTTTTTCAGATATTACCTTTCATGTAGTGTGTTACTATAGTGTAGTGTTTGTGAATGTAAAGGGTCTGCAAAGTTTCAAAGATCAAAGTGTTAAATACACTAAATGGAGTTATTGTCTCCCAAAAGAAAGAACCGATTCTGAACTGCCTGAAACGAGCCGTCAGTAATTCCAGTCTTACTTCCAGCAGGAACCAATATATGTTTTTAACAAATTTGCATAATGCCAGCCTATGGTCTTTAGTGGCTGCCTGTGAACAACGTCTACTTTGACCTGCTCTCAAACAAGGAAGCTCTAGCTGAGGTCAGGAAGAGTTTGGTCCGTGTTACTGACAAAACAGTGTTGTCTGTGCTGCAAAAGCAAACCCACTCTGCATGCTCTTCCAAAGGATGAGGACTCAGGCTCAAATTGATATGGAACAACCGATGCCATTGTTACTGTTCGAATCATTGTGTATACAAGAGGAAGCATCTGGAACTGAAATTTAGATATGATAAGGGGCATAAGCAGTAGATTACTGGGCCATCTGACCAATCAGTGCAGAGTAGGCTCTAGGAAAGGAGGGGTTTAGAGAGACTGGGTCCTTTATTAAACTGTTTTAGACACTGTGAGAAAAGAGGTGATGCTGTAATGTATATTATGAGAAAATTTAAAAAAAAATATTATCTTAGAAGCATGTAAATATATTTTAGGAGACTTCAAAAACAAAAGTAGGAACCATTAAAATAGTATAATCGGGGGACCTTTAAATATAACATTATAAATACAAGATAAAACAATGTGTATATAAAAATTAAATATAAATAAAAATAAATATCAATACAAGATGACATTTTCATATAAAACTTAAATCAATCCAAATCCAAATTAATTATGTAGTGTATATATATATATATATTACATAATTAATTTGGACATATATATACATAAAAAAAATTGTATACATAATTATTTTCATACATACATACATAATTTTACACAAGTTTATATAACTGTAATATATATGTATATATATATATATATATATATATATATATATATATATATATATATATATATATATATATAATTCTAAATACATTATATTTTTTTTTTTCATTTATATATTATGATATTTATGATATAAATTTACTACATGCTCAATATTTAACATCAAGGCTCTTACTGTCAGTGTTGTAGAAAATTCCTAGCCAAAATTTCCGAGGCCCCTTGTAATAACGCACCAACTCGTTAATGACGAACCGACTCTCCTCATCATCTTGAACTGTCAGAAGGTCTGAAGTATTTCCTGAGAAAAATTAAAAGTCTTGCTAAGCCATGGAAATGCAACCAAAGATGACCAAAGCCACCCCTAAGTGGAGCTCTTGATCTAAACAATTTTAAAATGCAGTACCATTCTTTTTACAGTGATTTCTCGCTTCCTCCAGGGTCATCTTTGTTACAACATTTTTAAAATAATAGCAGCTCCCGCGAAACTTCAGCCAGCGTTCAGGACATACCACTTCATAGGAGAAAGCGATGCTTTCTGTGCGAGGTCAAACAAGAATCTCCGTCAGATTTCAACAATTTACAAACTAATAAAATGAATCGAAAGAGAGGAGGAATGGACTCACTCGGAGGAGGTATGTAGCATATCGCTCCTGATAACAGCATGTCACATTCTGCGTATTTCCACCGTCCATTAACATCCATGAACCCGCAGTCTCCATCTCCTTTTGGTATTTCCCAGTTAGTGAACGATCCCTCACTGCCATCGGACCACTGGTGATCTATATCATCCTATGGAGATAGAGGGCGCTCTTGTTTAATACACCAATACAACTCATCAAAATACATCACAATGTGATTTCAAAGCCTCCTTACATCTGTACTGTACAAGCCGATCCAGAGTGGGGCTTCAAGCCTGTTGATGAGCACATTGAGATAGGCCTGCTGATACGGGTCTGTGATCCGCACAAGTGCCGCCCCCTTCTCCAAACATGCTTTCTGGGCCTCGTACCAGCTCAAGTTGCCGTGGATGATTCGGTAACTGTGGTTCTTATACTCCGATGTGTCCAGAGAGGAAGCGGTGTAATAGGGCTGGGTTGGACGCTTGGTGATGTCTGAGATAAAGTAGGGATGCACCGGTATTAAAAAGCTTAGAATTATTTTCATTTTATGAACAATAACCAACCAGCTAACAAAAATAAGAATTTTCTTTGAACATTCAAAACATCAATAAAAAAAAATAAAAATAAATAAATAAATATATATATATATATATATATATATATATATATATATATATATATATATATATATATATATATATATATATATATATATATATATATATATATAAATAATGTGAGCATTACGTTCCATTTTTATAATTTTTCAAATATTATTGTAACGTTATTTTTGAATGTTCAAAGAAAATTCTGAAACATTAACAATTAAATTTTTTTTTAGACTAAACTAAAACATTGATAAAAAACATTCAGAACTTTGAGAGAACCTTGCCAGAACATTAGCCAAAGTTCTGAGAACGTTCCCTGTTAGCTGGGCAATAAAATCCTATTTTATTTTGTCTAAATAACTCAATAATTTTAAATGCAACAAGTGGATTTTAGCATCATAAACAATATAATTCACAGAATATTTTTTTTCAAATATTTTTTTAGCTTTGCTAAAGATTACATTTAACAGTGTTATTAAATCATGCGTGTTTTAAGTTAATGATGATGACGGCAAAGGCAAGATAAATGTACAAATTTATTAAATGTGTATCCGCAGTTACATAAATATCTACTATCGGTCGATACTAATAAATAAATAAAAATCTCTATTGTGAAAACGACTCGGTTACTAACGTAACCTCGGTTCCCTGAGAGGAGGGAACGAGTATTGCGTAAGTAGCTTACGCTATAGGAAAACTCCTTTTCTCGAGAAATATTGAAGTCTTTATGTAAAACGCATTGCAGCTGCACAGCATACAGCAGTGAGTGAGGCAGCTCGGTCATTGGCTGTGCTGCGGCAACTGCACGAACCTATGACGGGGCGACTCTGAACCCGCTTCCAATGAGCGTGCTTCGCGCCCGCGCGCGTCAGAGCCCGCCAAGATGGGCGTGGCTAAGGGCTATATATTGGGCGCCCCGTCATCTGAGTCCTTTAGGTTCAATCGACTGAAGCGAACTGACCAAGCACAAGCACGGCAGCTTACGCAATACTCGTTTCCTCCTCTCAGGGAACCGAGGTTACGTTAGTAACCGAGTCGTTCCCTTTCGAGAGGTCTCTCCTATTGCGTAAGTAGCTTACGCTATGGGAACACCATGTAAAACGCCGTGCATGCTGACTTCGCTCTATTATAGCCAGAGGCAGATGCATGAGCCTTTAAGCAAAGTAATTATCCAACGAGCCGGCCGAAGGCGGGCTTTATAAGGGACAATGTAGAACGGCCCAATGGCCGTCCAGTGGAAAAACACACAAGCACCTTTATGTACTGATATGCATAAAAAACCCTCTAAGTCAGTCAGAGACGGATCCTATAAGGGAGGAGATAATGCTCAGCATATACACACTCCAGTCTATACATAGTTAGACCGACAGTATGTTGGAATGCAATGAGGGGACCTGTAGGTTATAAAACCTGATAAATGTTGACGGCGAGGCCCAGCCTGCTGCCGCACAAATATCCTGAATGGGTATCCCACTCGACCACGCCCACGAGGAGGCCATGCCTCTCGTAGAGTGAGCTCTGATGCCCAAGGGGCACTGAAGGCCCTTGGCTTCATAAGCCAGCGCTATAGCATCAACTATCCAGCGCGATATTCTCTGCTTTGAAACAGCGAGACCTTTGGTGCGGCCGCCAAAGCATACAAATAATTGCTCTGTCTGCCTAAACAGGGCAGAGCGTTCCAAATATACTCTGAGCGCCCTGACTGGGCAGAGTAAATTAGCGTCGCTTTCGTCTGCTGGAGACGATAGCGCAGCCAGAGATATCACCTGTGCTCTGAAGGGTGTCGAGAGCACCTTAGGAATATACCCGCGTTTTGGTCTAAGGACAACTCTGCTGTCGTTAGGTCCAAATTCCAGGCAGGCAGCGCTTGATGACAGCGCGTGCAGGTCGCCCACTCTTTTGACTGAGGCGAGAGCCAGCAAGAGAGCGGTTTTGTGCGAGAGCTGTTTAAGGTGCACAGTTCGTAGAGGTTCGAACGGGGCACTTTTGAGTGCGTCCAGGACCGTGGCCAGGTCCCAGATCGGCACTGAGGGGGGGCGTGGGGGATGCATCCTCCTGGCGCCTCTCAGGAAACGAACAACTAGGTGGTTTTTCCCTAGTGTGCGTCCTCCCGCAGGATCGTGTGACGCCGCTATGGCAGCCACATATACTTTGAGCGTGGAGGGGGTGCGGCCTGCCTCCAACAGCTCTTGTAAGAACACGAGCACGCTCGGTACCTCGCATGTCTCAGGATTCAGGTTCCTGGTTTTACACCAGTCACTGAACACCGCCCATTTCTGGGCATATAAGCGCCTCGTAGAGGGCGCTCGTGCCTCTGTGATGGTTCTCAACACTCCACTGGGGAGGTTCCCGGGAACCCGTTGAGGGGCCATGCATGGAGGGCCCACAGATCGGGGCGGGGATGGAGGATCATCCCGTTGGCCTGCCTGAGGAGGTCTAGCCTCAGCGGAATCGGCCATGGGGCAGATTGCATCATCTGCATCAGCTCCGGAAACCACGTCTGGTTCTTCCAGATTGGGGCTACTAGGAGCACTGCACATTTCTCTTCCTTGACCCGACTGATGACCTGAGGTAGCATCGCGATCGGGGGGAAGGCATACAGTGGGCGGCTCGGCCAGACTTGGGCGAGCGCGTCTGTGCTCTTTGAAAAGAAGAGGGGGCAGTGCGCATTTTCCTTGGAGGCAAAGAGGTCGACCTCTGCTCTGCCAAAGGTCTGCCATAACCACTGGATCGTCAGGGGGTGGAGAGACCATTCTCCTGGGAGAATTTTGTCTCTGGACAGCATGTCCGCTCCCTGGTTCAGGGCACCCGGCACATGCGCTGCCCTCAGCGGGCGCAGGTTGCACTGGGACCATAAGATGAGTTCCCTGGCCATCGAGTGCAGGGAGCTCGACCTGAGTCCACCCTGGCGATTTATATATGAGACTACCGTCATGTTGTCCGTACGGACTAGGACGTGCTCGTCTTTTAGGTACGGAAGCAGGGCTCTGAGAGCCAAAGCGACCGCTTTCAGTTCCAGACAGTTTATATGTAGGCGCTTCTCCGGGTTTGACCACAAGCCGGAGACAGGCCTGCCCTCGTAAAGGGCCCCCCAACCTATTTTGGAGGCATCTGTCGTGATCATTTTTCTCCTTGTGTTCACGCCCAAACTCACACCGGACTGATACCAGTCGGCAGCTTTCCAGGGCTTCAGGGCTTTTATGCAGCCGTGATTCGCTCTGATTAAAAAGTGGCCCGAGCGCCACGCGTGAGTGGGGACACGGCTGAGCCAGCGCTGGAGAGGACGCATGTGCAACAATCCTAGCTGGAGTACAGCTGATGCCGAGGCCATGAGACCGAGCATCCTTTGAAAACGCTTGACGGGGGAGCGCGCGCCCGCTCTGAACGATGTTGCAAGGCGCTGAATAGTGAGTGCGTTCTGATGAGAGGCGCGCCGTCATCTGCACTGAGTCTAGCACTATTCCCAGAAAAGAAATATTCTGGCTGGGAGATAGCGTGCTTTTTGCAAAATTGATTCTTAGACCCAGGCATTCTAGATGGCTGGTAATCCAAGACCTGTGCGTCATTAACTGACTCTCTGATTGTGCTAGGACTAGCCAATCGTCGAGATAATTCAGTATTCGCACTCCCCGTTGTCTCAGGGGGGAAAGTGCTGCATCCATACATTTCGTGAATGTACGGGGTGCCAGTGATAGGCCGAATGGTAGTACTGTGTACTGGTATGACTGTCCCTCGAAAGCGAATCTCAGAAATGGCCTGTGATGAGGCGCTATCGGAATGTGAAAGTAAGCGTCTTTCAGATCCACGGATAGAAACCAATCCCCTGGGCGAACTTGCGCGAGGATGTTTTTGGTTGTTAACATTCTGAACGAGCGAATCATTAAAGCTTTGTTCAGATGTCTGAGATCTAGGATGGGGCGGAGACCACCATCCTTCTTTGGGACGAGAAAATAGCGGCTGTAAAAACCCGCCTCGCTCATAGAGGGAGGAACAGTTTCTATAGCACCCTTCTCTATTAGTTTGAGCACCTCGGTGCGTAGAACATGTGAAACATCTTTTCTCACTTTCGTCTCGACCACCGCTGAGAAGCGGGGTGGTCTGCGAGCGAATTGAAGCGAGTAACCGTGTTTTATTATGTTCAAAACCCATTTCGGCATGTCGGGATATTTTCCCAAGCTTTCGCTCGCACAGATATGGGCTGAATGCTGGCTGAGGGCATGTCGCAGTGACGTATGGCTCCCGCCGGCGAATCGCTCTGTGCTAACACCGAGCTTACAGCTCTCAGAGGCGCGGGCGCGTGCTGAGCAGCTTTGTTGAGTGCCGAGTGCAGGGGTGCGTGTGAGATTACAGGCACGCTCGCCGCATCTGTAGTGCTCACAGCGCGGGCTGGAGAAAATTTTGGGACTGTATGGGCAGTGCTTATGGGTGGGGGTAAACTGTGGTAGGCACGCGCGCCACTTTCATAAAACCTCCCGCTCGTGGCGGTAGGTTTTTGGCCATGTAAACAGTGTTTGTGAGTAGGGGTGCGTGCATTACAGCGGGCACACGCGCTACTTTGATAGGATTTCCCGCTTTTACTGGGGAAGTGTTTATAACTGTGGGAACAGTGCTTATGTGTAGTGGTGCATACATGACAGTGGGCACACGATCTACATTTATGGGGCGTCCAGCCTGAGCCGGGGAAGCATTTGGCACTGCTTTGACAGTTTTGAAATGTGGGAATGCGCACTTTAGTGTGGACACGTGACCCTTTAATGACACAGGCAGAAAATGACTCTTTATGTGATGTCTGTGTGTCGCCGTTAAAACGGCGTTTGTTTGCAGGTGAGCGAGCTGTGCGGCTGGCCCATTGACTGCTGTACAGACATTTCCAGCCGCCTGTAAGGGGACTGGGTAATGCTTTAGACGTTTTGGAGAGAGTGGTCCGGCTTCTGCGAGACACGCGCTCTCTCTTTTTCTCCCTATAGCTAGGAAGACTTACGAGGCTCCGGGTTCAGCACGATCTTGGGCCGAGGTCCCCGTTGCTCGGCCGGTTGCTTCCTGTTGGCGGAGCGCGAGCGGCGTCGGAAGTCAGATTCAGGTCTGGGCTGAGAGACGGGAGGTGCCGTCCTGACTCGCTGCTGCTGAGGCGGCTTTTGCCGGCTCTGCGACGAGCTGTAGCGCTGGGGCAGGAAGCGACGCATAGCCTGCGAATCCTTCCGGGCTTCGGTGAAGCGCTCAGCGAACTCTCTTACCGCCGGTCCGAACAGGCCGCTTTGGGAGATAGGCGCGTCAAGGAACGCCGCCTTATCTGCATCCTTCATCTCTGTTAGCGTCAGCCATAGATGGCGCTCAAGGACAGTCAAGTTAGCCATAGCACGGCCGATGGATTGGGCGGTGGCTTTCGTGGCTCGCAGGGCAATGTCGGTGGCGCTGCGCAGGTCCTTGAATGCCTCAGGATCAGGTCCAGACTCGTCCATGGTGCGGAGAAGTTTGGCCTGATAGACTTGGAGGACAGCCATGGAGTGAAGCGCTGACGCAGCTTGGCCGGCGGCGGCGTATGCGCGACCGGCGAGAGCTGAGGTAAATCGGCAGGGCTTCGAGGGGTGAGAAGCTTTGGCTTTCCATCCCGCGTTGGAGGGTGGACACAGGTGGTTGGCCACAGCCTCCTCGAGGGGCGGGGTTCCCTCGTAGCCTCTTTCTTTCACGCCGTCCACAGAGGAGAGCGATGAAGAGAAAGAAGGCTTCAGGCGAGCGGAGTGAGGGGCTTTCCACGACTTAGTGAGTTCGTCATGAACCTCCGGGAAGAACGGGGAGGGCCTTTGTCGGGGGGCCTGCCGGCGCCCCTGCAGGAACCACTCGTCCAGTCGGCTGCGGGCGGGTTCTTCCGGGGAAGACCAATCGAGCCCGAGGTCTTCCACGGCCTTGGACAGGATGCGGACGATCTCCGAGTCCATGTTGGAGCCCACACTCGTGTCCGCTAGCGTCGATGGCGCGGGGTCGAAGGACGAGCCCGGCCAGTCGTCGGATGCAGCATCAAGGGAAAGGCTGTCATCCTTTTCGTCATCCCCTGACGCGCCAAACGAGACGAGACCCATCGCTCTGCTGGAGGGGTGCTGGTCCGCCTGCGTGAACTGAACTGGCGGCGGGGAATCCTCGGGTGGCGGTGAAGCACGCGGGGATTGGCCCGGCGTGACGTCACTACATTCCGCACGCTCTGGCGGCCTCTGTGAGCGGCGCTTTTTCTTGCGCGGCTCAACTAGAGGGGATGGAAGCACGGTGGTGGTAGGCTCTCTCGCGGCGAAAGCGGCGAAGCGAGCGCGCAGCTCGGTGAGGCCCAGGGTGTCACACTCGGGGCATCCGCCTCGAGTAAGGGCAGCCTCTGCATGGTCCGGGCCCAGGCAGCGAGAGCAGATGATGTGACGATCCCCGTCAGGAAGGAGGCCTCGACACGAGGCGCAGGAAGGCATTTGGAACAACGCCTTTTAATTTGCTCTTTTAGAAAAAGTGTCGCGGGGGCGAACACTTAGAATAATAGCTTTTTTGTCAAAGGATATGAGGTGATGAGCGCCGGATGGCTTAGCAGAAGGCGTTCGAAGGCGGCTGAAGGCGCCGGAGTCCTCATAGCAGTCCTGCTGTAGGCTTGTCGACGGCGGCGGCGAAAAGACTCCAAAAATCCGGAGGATCCAGCGAAGAGAAAGGTCTTTGCTGAAGGAGATTAAATCTAAAGGACTCAGATGACGGGGCGCCCAATATATAGCCCTTAGCCACGCCCATCTTGGCGGGCTCTGACGCGCGCGGGCGCGAAGCACGCTCATTGGAAGCGGGTTCAGAGTCGCCCCGTCATAGGTTCGTGCAGTTGCCGCAGCACAGCCAATGACCGAGCTGCCTCGCTCACTGCTGTATGCTGTGCAGCTGCAATGCGTTTTACATAAAGACTTCAATATTTCTCGAGAAAAGGAGTTTTCCCATAGGGTAAGCTACTTACGCAATAGGAGAGACCTCTCGAAAGGGAAATCTATTTATTTTGTGAAAATGAGCCTACCTTGTGGCTTCTGGCAGAGAAAGCCATAGATGCTCTCAGTACAGACGTCATCTTGCCATTCCCCTGTCATACGGAAGATGTGACTGTTGGACAGGTAAGTACAATGATGTTCCATAGGAGATCTATAATAAGACTTCTGTAGACACAACATAGAAAAAAACATTTAAAAACAGTATTGGAATCAAGTTACATTTCAAATATATTACATTTTGGGTTTATACCTCCCAGTTATTATAGACGATTGGCTTCCCGTTGATCCATTTGGGAGAAAAACGCCCCTGTGCACCAATCCAAACCCCTGCTGACTTGCCATGAAGCAGCATGACGATGAAGGCTTCAACCATAAAGATAAAAGCCATGAAAAAATGTCAGTTTCACTTTATTTTAATGGTCCATTTAACACATTCTGTTGACTATAAGTAACTTTGCACCTACATGTCTACTAACTCTCATCAGAGTGTTAGTAGAGTATTACTAGACTGGTAGGGTTGTAGAATGTCTGTTGGAGGACCATCACAATAAAGAGTTAGCAGGTATTCATACTCTAGTGAGAGTTAGTTGACATCTAGTAGCAAAGTTATTTATAGTTAACAGAATGTTCAAAAGGGACCATCAATATAAAGTTTGGGCAAAATGTCAATATAAAACAACATCGGAAACGTCATCGGAAATGAACGTGATCTTTACCTTGTTCGATTTCATCCTCTATGGACACCAGAGATCCTGAATATGATGAGCAGATGGACTGAGCATCCTGCCAATTTTTCCCCTCTTCCGGACGGGCTGGGAGATGCAGAAACAGACACTGGCAACCAATCACAAACAAGCAATTCTCAATCATACAACAAAACACAAGAACCTAAAATGATCAATAAATAGTTGATTTCTGAAGGTCATCTCTGAAGAAATTGGATGGAAACATACTCTGTGAAATAATTCTGGTGTGCTATTAATATCAGTTCCTTAAAAAAAAAACATACATGTGAAAGAGAAAAGGCATGAGTCTACAATATTAGGAGTTAATTGTTAAATTATGTTTTTGTTGAAAAACTGCAGTGAAAAAAGTCCTTCAATGCGAAAATTAATGTGAAAAAAAATATTGGATTTTGTTGTTTAATATAAGTTGTGCTGTAAAACATTTTAAATGTTACAAAAAATATAAAATAGAAAAACATTCCAAAATAAATAGACAAACCAGTAAATATAAATGAAGCGATCCTACTTTGCAAGAGCAATATGAAAGGAATATGCACTTTGTGAACCACTGATCTAGGTTACATTCCCACAAGGCTGCTGAACCAGCTTCTAGTGTATATGAACCTTGTGTCCGAAGTAGAACCAGTTCTCAGGGCAGCTGCCGATATAGTGAGGCTCGAGTGGGTCCTCCACTAAAGACACCGTTCTGCGCTTGCACACGTAACCATGAGGATCTTTACAGCTTCCTGTTGACCAGTGACCTACACAACATCACCGATAAGCTGTGTTTGAATATACTGGATAATGGTACTTGTGTGTGCTTAAAATATTGTGTGTGCATGTATTGTTTACCCGACTGAGACGACATTTGGATGCAGTTTTGGCCAGGCTTTCGGGAAAATCGACCATTTTCCCAGTTCTCATAATCCAGAGCGGATCCATCAGTCCAACTGCAGAACACACACATAAAACACACAAATCCCAACATGAAGTCTGCTTCATACTGTATTATGTTCCTTTTATGCTCATCTTTCTTTCTTAAAGGTGAAGTGTGTGATTTCTGTAATACTTGCTGACCAAATGCAATTGCAAAAATACTGTTATCTTGACAAGTTAACTTGAGAAAAAATGTAGCAAGTTTCTTTCTGCCTTTATCTTTTACTTAATACAACAATAAATACATAAATAAAAGTCAAAATTTAACCTAATTCTACTGTAAAAGAGCCTCATTATGGTAGTCAAAGAAAGGCACCTGAGGCCATTGTGATCGCTGTTAGCAGACAAACCAATCCACCAATATTTAGTGTCCTAAAAAACAAAGACACAAACAAAGATGTTCTTTTATATACATACATATAGTTAGTATATGTATTTATGTATATATACAGTACACACACACTACAGTTCAAACGTTTGGGGTCAGTCCATTTTTTTTTAAAGTATCTTATGCTCACCAATGCTGCATTTATTTGATAAAAAATACAGTAAAAAAAAAAGTAATATTGCGAAACAAATATTAGTTCAAATATATTCTATTTGAATATATTTTAAAGTGCAATTTTTTCCAGTGACGGCAAATCTGAAATTTTAGCAGCCATTACTCTTCAGTCTTCATGCTCAAAAACATTTCTTATTATTATCAATGTTGAAAACACTTGTGCTGCTACTTTTTTGTGGAAACTGTGATACACTTTTTAAATATTTATTGATGAATAGAAACTTCAAAAGAACAGCATTTATTTGAAACAGGAATGTTTTTGTAACATTATAAATTTCTTTGCTGTCACTTTTGTAAGTAATAATTGACAACGGGCCATTGAATTATCAGATAATAATACACACCTGAGGTGGTAATGCAGCCACGGTGCGAAGCAGAGAATTATTTCGCTTTTACTATGGTTACCACACCTCAAAACATTGTTCAGATGATGTATTTCAAGACATTGGTCAGGAGAGATTAAGCAAATGTGAATTACTTGAGTCTGTTTGTCTCTCCACAGTGTTCGGCAGCAGCGTGTACTAATAACTGTAAGTTTATCTGCTTCAAAAACAGCGCCATCATTAAATTGCTAGTGAGAAATGTCATGTAGCTTTTAAGTTGCTACACTATTTTACAGATAAAAGCATCACATTTCTGTGCGAGTGTGTGTCTGTACTGTATGTGTGTGCGTTTAAGTGGGGGAGAGAGAGCGAGAGAAAGATGTGCTTTCCGTACATAAAACGTAATTTTGTGGCAAAAAAAATGGAAATAATTTGTCGTTTTTATCCTATTGTTTACTAGATTAATTTGCTTGGTCAGTGTCGTTGTGGGTTTTGGTTCTGTAGTCTGTAAGGACCTTTGAAATAACTGAAATCATTTGGTGAAGTGATATGGAACTGTAATGTGGTCAAGACCTGCCTGAAACTACTTTAGCCGTGCATTTCCCTGAAAATAATTGCACACCTTGGAACGTTTTTCAACCTATCAGATTCAAGCATTCAACAGCTGCGTAGTATAAGATGCCTTTAATGCATCCCTGCTGAAAAGTATTAATTTCTTTTTTTAAAAACGTCCTGAGCTCAGACTTTTGAACGGTACATAAGTAAATAACTATATAATAACCTTTATGCGTTCTCTGATGAAGTTCAGTTCCTCGCTAGAGTGAACAGAGAGAAGATCAGCACCCATCATCTTACAGGCGAAGGCTACGGCCTCCCAGGGAAACGGCTTACTGGCAAAGTAATATTCAGCTCCACGGAAAAACACCCATGGCTCATGTTCTGCACCATAAACAAAAACAAATGTCATCATCATCAACATCATAAGCGAGTCTTTATCGTATTTACCTGTACTGTACTTACGGTCGCTGTACCAGTACGGCTTGACCAACTCCACACCTGAGGAAAAACACCTACATTTCAACAATTAATGTATATTTCAGTGCAGTTTTATGGATGTTCTTCCTGCTTAAAAGACAAGCATGTTGTTGTTTTATCCTCAAAAAAACATATTATTGTTATTATTATTATTATTATAAATCAGAGACCATGACTAGACCTCTTTCAATGAAATACAAAATAATTAAAAAGGTAACAATTACAATTATTAGCCGAAAGCAGTGAGGAAAATTAAGAATGTCTAAGCTAGGGCCGGGTTGCATAAACCACTAAGACTAGTCATCCAATTTTTTTCTGTTCATACATGTTTAAGTCAGTTACATAAAAATGTAGATCGGTCTAAATTGTTACCGGAAAGTAAGACTGATTACCCCAAACTAACTGCTAGTTGGTCATTCTAGTTCTTAAGACACAGTCTTAACTTAATGGCTATTTATGCAACTGGCCCCTGGTCTTTTCAGCAGGTTGATAATGAATTTTTCATTTAATATTTGAAATGTATATCCATACATCCTAAACACAAACCTTTGGGGACCTTGCAAATCCACTCATATTTGGAGTCACATGAATGGGCCGTGAGAGTGTTTGTGAGGTCACTGTACACAGCACACATGTGAGAGTCCACTTCATTCATATCCTCAATGAACGATGTCACCACCTACAGAATGGTATGAATATGACAATTATTTAAAATAACTAAAGCTGATGAACTGGTTCCTCCATGATAGTCTTTTTTTCTAAACAGATTTCTGTCTTTTTTATTTACATGTAGATAATATATTCAAACATATCAAAATCACTCGACTCTCTGCTTTCTCTTTTCCTGGCTTTTTTGTTTGTTTCTCTTTTTTTCTCTGAATTCTTACCGGCGTGCCATCTGACCACTCCCAGGCTCCCTCGGACCTAGGGTTTCTCTTAGTAAAGCCCACCCAAAACCAACGACCCTCTGTACTGAAAAGAGACAAAAAAGAAAAGGAAGGAGAGAAAAAAAATAAGCAAATTGGTGCTGTTAAATCGATTAATCGTGATAAGTCTCATCTAACATAAAAGTTATGTTAGATTAAACCTTTCAGGTTTAAACTACATTTTAAATCCTTTATTTTCAATGTGGTCTTGAGAGAAATGTTATATACACTGAACAAAATTATAAACACAACACTTTTGTTTTTGCCCCCATTTTTCATTAGCTCAACTCAAAGATCTAAGACCTTTTCTATGTACACAAAAGGCCTATTTCTCTCAAATATTGTTCACAAATCTGTCTAAATCTGTGTTAATGAGCACTTCTCCTTTCCCGAGATAATACATCCACCTCACAGGTGTGGCATATCAAGATGCTGATTAGAAAGCATGATTATTGCACAGGTGTGCCTTAGGCTGGCCACAATAAAAGGCCACTCTAAAATGTGCAGTTTTACCTTTGACTGTATTCGGGGGTCCCCCCAAAAAAAGTCCCCCCGGACCCCCAATACAGTAAAAGGCAAAGGAGGCAAAGGAGAAGTGCTCACTAACACAGATTTAGACAGATTTGTGAACAATATTAGATAAAGTCTTAGATCTTTGAGTTCAGATCATGAAAAATGGGGGCAAAAACAAAATGTTGCGTTTATAATTTTGTTCAGTGTATAATGCCCACTTACATAGACTACCATATACAATTTTGGGGTCAGTAATTAACACTTTTATTTATCACTATGTATATATACAGTATACACCCACACTAGTATTGATCAAAAGTGAGAGTAAGACATTTAAAATGTTACAAAAGTTACAAAATGAACTTTTTATTTATCAAAGAATCCTGGAAAAATGCTAATTAAGCAATATATTAAGAAGCACAACTGTTTTTAACATTTATAGTAATAATGTTCTTCTATTTTGATATATATTAGTATAAATTAAGATCATATCTGGATTTAAATTGAAATATAGAGGTCGACCGATTCATCGGTTTTCCCGATTAATCAGCACCGATAGTTGTTTGGTGGAACTATCGTTATCGGCAAAAATCCACACGATAGTTTTTCCGGGTTGCGTCCGTTGCTGGAGCGGCTGAGAAGTGCGCGCGGTCATTACACAGCAGGAGAGCGCTCCGAACAGAAGAGACTGCTGGCATTATACAGAGCGAGAGCGGGCTCTAGAGGACAAATAACAAACTATCACTGGCTGAGTTGTTTACGTTAACACGTGAGGCAGCGCGCAGTACGGAGAGAACACGCAGCACAGAGAGCGCTGACATTTAAAACACCGACAGCGAAACGGTATGAATACATAACACTAAAGTAGCTACATATTGCCATATCATTACAAAGTAATTCATTTGTTGACTAGATGCTGCATCAGCAGAGAAAGAACAGTAGTTTGCCGTCGAGGCTGTGAGGACTCTAACATTATACCTCAGTCAACCGTTAATGCAATGTGACAAAAACACACGCAGACCTGACCCAAATGTTTTATGGCACAATTGTTACCATCTATTTGCATTATTTTTATCCGGCTGGTCACTTTTATGCATTCATTAGCCGACGAAGTTGCATATTTAAAACTAGTGACGTGATTTCTTTCTCAACATTATGTTCATGCAGCCGACAGAAACGTAAACTAATCAGAAACGCATTCGATTTAAGATCTTTTTAATCACTACAATAGATCTTGTTATTTTGATTAGATAATCATCAAGTGTTCTAAAATATAGAAGCAAATAAAGTGAGAGACTATAGGCTATATTACGTATACATAAGGTCTTTATTACATTTTAATGGCCATCTTTAAGCACGACTCTTTGGAATCAAATGAAATGGTAACACTTTACAATACCATTCCATTTTTAGCATTAACTAAGGTTAATACAAGTTCTAGAAGAATTATTCATTGTTACGGTAGTTTGTTAATTTCAACATTTACTAACGCATTTGAAATGGAGTTTTAATTCTTATTTTATCTTTTATTACCTTAGTTAATGTACTATGAATGAACTAACATGAATGATAAAGGTACAATTGTATTGCTCATATTAATACATGCAGTAAAAAGGTATATTGCATTATGCATATAGTTCATGAAAGCTAGTTAATACATCCTTGTTTACAAATGGGACTTGCAAAGTGTTACCTATGAAATGTGTATGTTTCTAGGTTATAGCTAACGAAACCTGTAATATTTTAATGTTTAAATTATTTTCTGTATAAAGTTTTAATATATTCATATTTATATATTTATTTAATTGAGCACATTTCAGTTCATCACTGTTTTATTGTGAGTATGATGTTTGTTTTTAATCCGGTATCCATTAAAAAAAATATCGGTTGAATTATCGGTTATCGGCATGTACGGTCAAACCTAGATATCGGTATCGGTAAAATCCACTATCGGTCGACCTCTATTGAAATATAAAAGTTATTTTAAAATGTAATATTATTTCACAATATTACTGTTTTCGAAAAAATACTGTTAATGCAGCCTTTGTGAGCATAAGAGACTTCTTAAAAAAAAAAAAAAAAAAAAAAAATTTTTTTTTTTAAATCTTACCAAAACTTTAAAAATTGCTTATAAACCCCCAACTGTCATGGGTAAACGTGTAAACCAACCTTTGGAACATCATGGAAAGGAGATTTTTGACAAAAGTCTGATCTTCATTGTGCTGGAAACTGACCAGATCAGCACCCAAAGCCCGGCAGAAGAACTGAGCCTCGGTCCAGGTGCGCTGCATCAGGATCTTCTCACTGTGATACACCTAAACAACAAACAAACAGATCATGATCCAACAGACATGAATGGCAGTAACATACTAAATATTAAGTAAACAATGGGTAAAAACGTATCAAACAAAAGATTCAAAGCAAGATTATGAGAGCATGCAGTTATTCTCTATTATTGATTTATGATTATATACTCTCTGCACCTTGTAACAGTGAGACAGGCTTTTGCGGCTCTCCCATCCTGTCGGACATGGTGCATTTTTATTTATGTGTGGCACAGGCATCAGGGTGTCATGGTTGTCGCTCACTTCCTGTTTGCACACAGCCAGGGCCTTAAAGGTGTGACAATTTTTCACCTCCCAGTGACCCAGTGCTTGACCTCCAGACATCACCACACACCCCCCACTATTCACTGCAGGCAGAGGGAGAGACCATCAAATAAAGTCTGTTTGTGCCTGATACCCCAGGTTTGTGATGGTAACTGTTTTAAAGGGTTAGTTCACCCAAAAATGAAAATTAAGTCATTAATTACTCACCCCCATGCTGTACCAACCCCGTAAGACCTTCGTTCGTCTTCGGAACACAAATGAAGATATTTTTGATTAAATGTGACAGCTGGATCACTCCTCCATAGGCTCCCTAAGGGAATGAATCCTGACAGCCCAGAAAGTCATTAAAGAAAATGTTTAAATATTCCATGTCACAACAGTGGCTCAACTATAAGTTTATCGCGTGACGAGAATACTTTTTGTGCGGAAAAACAAACAAAAATAACGACTTTATTCGACTATTCCTTTTCTTCCTTGTAGGCCTGAAACGAGACTTCAAGAGATTTCCACGACGCAAGCGCAAGAATTGCGATCTCCTTCAACTACTTCAGTTAAGTTCTCGCGCGTGCGCGTCGTGGAAATCTCTTGAAGTCTCGTTTCAGGCCTACAAGGAAGAAAAGGAATAGTCGAATAAAGTCGTTATTTTTGTTTGTTTTTCCGCACAAAAAGTATTCTCGTCGCGCGATAAACTTATAGTTGAGCCACTGTTGTGACATGGAATATTTAAACATTTTCTTTAATGACTTTCTGGGCCGTCCGGTGTCATTCCCTTAGGGAGCCTATGGAGGAGTGATCCACCTCTCAGATTTAATCATAAATATCTTCATTTGTGTTCCGAAGACGAACGAAGGTCTTACGGGGTTGGTACAGCATGGGGGTGAGTAATTAATGACTTAATTTTCATTTTTGGGTGAACTAACCCTTTAAGGACTTACCTGGCTGGTGTCGGTTCCAGTTGTTGTAGTTGAGGGGTGTCGACGAGCCATTCAGGGTCAGCCAGCGGTACTCTCTGATTCTGTCCTTGTCCTGTAGGGCTGTCCAGTAGGATTGGGAGTCAGAACCTCCCATTTCCCTGATCAGGCTGTTTAGAAAGGCCTGCTCAAACCTGCCACAGAGAAACCACACACTCCAATTGTGATGAATGTATCTGCTTCTTTCATGTTGTAAACATCGTAATTATCCTTGTATAGTAAGCATTGCCTGACTCAGCTACTCATTTGAGGTTAACACTATATGAAACGCGTTACCTGGTTATTGCAGGTTGGTTTATGATCCTGGGAAGTTCCATTAGTTACATAAATAGTTACCATTCAGAAATTTTTTTAAGGGAGTTAATACATTTATTCATCAAGGATGCATTAAATTGATCAAAAGTGACAGATATTTATAGAGTTATACAATTTATTTCATTCACACTTTAGATTAGGGTCCAATTCTCACTATTAACTAACTATTAACTACGACTTTTGACTTAACAAACTCCTAATTACTGCTTATTAACAGTTAGTAAGGTAGTTGATAAGTTTCGGTATTGGGTAGGATTGAGGGATGTAGAATTTGGTCATGCAGAATAAGGCATTAATATGTTCTTTATAAGTACTAATAAACAGCCAATATAATATACATGATAATAAGCAACTAGTTAATTTTGAGAATTGAACCCTAAAGTGTTACTGATATTTCTAGTTCAAATCAATTCTTTTGAACGTAATGTTCATCAAAGGATTCTAAAAAACAATTATAGTGGTTTACCAAAAAAATATAAAGCAGCACAACTGTTTGTAACATTTAATATCATAATTTCATGATTTCCATTACACGAGAGTAGATGTTAAAACTTCATGCTGATTTGTACTCGGCTTTCGCCAAGATAAGCAACACTAAGACGTAGCTTTACAGTTAACTATGCTTCACCCATTTACGCTTCTTTCCATATGGTGGTGTGACTCCCCTTCTGTCCGGCGTTAACGGCTGCAGTGTACTTGGCGCTTCAGCACACACGACGGCTGCAACTACAGTGTGGTCTCCCTAGTGGACCAGCACGACAACCGTCTGGATTGAGGGGACATCTCTAGGGTCTTCAAGTGGGCACCTTCCGTCCTCAGTGTTTCGTCGACTAGCCCACGACACCTCAAGAGGGCTCGACAGTGACTCTGGCGTCCCAGAGTCACCCCCCTCCGTCCCCCACTCAACTCAGCCCAGCTTACTGACCTCTACATCCCTCCTGCTGCTGAGACCGAACCACAATCTCACAATCTCTCCGCAACCCAACCATACGCTCCAACCCGTTTGACTAAGGCTGTCGAGCCCCACTGGTGCGTTAATATGCAGTTTCAGTGGCAACGGTTCCGTATGGCATACCACCTACCGCAAAACACAATATCTGCCCAACCACCCGTCATTCACGCAATATACACAGGAACGTAATGACTGCAAATACTATACAACCTATACAATTAAACCAACAGACTCTTCAAGTTTTCAAGAATTCCACGAAACCGTAGCGTGGCGGCCTGTACACAGCTAGCTAGAATCTTTCCGTCTCAACCACAGCCAGTTGCTGCTCCTTTCTGCTGCTTCAGATAAGTTCTTTACTTTGCGACGCAACTCTTGGCCACTGAATCCGACGTCTCTGAGGAATCGGGTTGTAGAGTATGCCACAAAACCTCGACAACCAGCAGCCAGCAGCCATATCACCCTGCAGCCCAAGACTGGTTGCCCACTGAAGCTAAGCAGGGTTGAGCCTGGTTAGTACCTGGATGGGAGACCTTCTGAGAAAACCAGGTTGCTGCTGGAAGAGGTGTTAGTGAGGCCAGCAGGGGGCGCTCACCGTGTGGTCTGTGTGGGTCCTAACGCCCCAGTATAGTGACGGAGACACTATACTGTCAAAGAGCACCGTCCTTCGGATGAGACGTTAAACCGAGGTCCTGACTCTCAGTGGTCATTAAAAATCCCAGGATGTTCTTCGAAAAAGAGTAGGGGTGTAACCCCGGCATCCTGGCCAAATTTGCCCCTTGGCCTCTGTCCATCATGGCCTCCTAATCATCCCTATATACTTATTGGCTTCATCACTCTGTCTCCTCTCCACCAGTAAGCTGGTGTGTGGTGGGCGTTCTGGCGCAATATGGCTGCCGTCGCATCATCCAGGTGGATGCTGCACATTGGTGGTGGTTGAGGAGATTCCCCCTTCTATGTGAAGCGCTTTGAGGTCCCAGAAAAAGCGCTATATAAATGTAACGAATTATTATTATTATTAACCCACTTCCACTGGATAAACCTGGACTCTCCATCCTCGCTGTTGTGCTTCAGCGGCCAGATGAGCATACCGCAGTTTCTTCCTCTCATATGCCTCATCTACCGGATCCTCCCATGGCACTGTTAACTCTATCAGTTGAACAATGCGTGCTGATCCAGACCACAAAACAATATCTGGTCGTAGGTTAGTGGTGGCAATCTCAGGTGGAAAAATAAGCCGTTGATCAAGATCAGCCAGCATCTTCCAGTCCCTAGCAGCTTCCAGTTGTCCTGGGCGAGAATTGGTGTTAGCACCTTTTCTTGGTGGTTGCTCGCCTGGGCGGAGAATATTGTCTTCTGCGTGTAATGTTTTGCTAGAACAGGCGGCAACTTATTGGTCATACTACGCTTGCCTTCCAATGCTAAAGCCAAACATCGCAGTACTTGGTCATGGCGCCAAGTAAACCGACCTTGGCTAAGAGCCACCTGACATCCTGTCAAAATGTGCCTTAATGTGGCAGATGATGAACACAAAGGACAAGAGGGATCCTCTCCTACCTAGAGGTTTAGGTTCTGCGGTGATGGGAGAACATCATATGTTGACCTAATAAGGAAACCGATCCTACTCTCTTCCATTGACCAAAGGTCTTGCCAGCCCATTTTGCGTTGTTCCACACTCTCCCATCTCATCCACTCTCCCTGCTTGGCCTGGCAAATGGCCTTTATACACCTCATCCTCTCCTCCTGCTTTCGCACCTCGTTGACTACCAGCTTCCTCCTTTGAGCTGGGCCTGCCTTGTGCCATTTAGGAGGAGCTAAACTGAGCCCAAAACCCCCTCTTCCATGCTGTACCTGTCCCACGATATCCCCAATTTGAAGGTCAGCCTTTGCCTCTACCACAGATTTCTTTGCTGACCACTTTCTACCAGTTTTTAACATAGCCTCCCTTACACATTTGTCGCGTGACTCTACTAAGGTCATAAATGTTTGTTGAGCAGCAAATCAGCATATTAGAATGATTTCTGAAGGATCATGTGACACTGAAGACTGCTGAAAATTCAGCTTTGCCATCACAGGAATAAATACACTTTAATATATACTAAAATAGGAAATAGTTATTTTAAATTGAAATAATAATATTTCAAAATATTATATTTTTTACTGTATTTTTTTATTAAATAAATGCAGCCTTAGTGAGCATTAGAGACTTCAAATAAAATAAAAATTACACATCCCTTACTTTTCCTCAAAATAGTAAATACAAAGTGATTTTGTTCAGAATAAAATAGACATTCTAGGTAATTTCATATTTCATGTTTTATTTAATGCACGTAATTACCTAAAGTAACGTATGTGTTAGTTGTTTAATTGACTAAATTGTACTCTATTAAAATTGAATACAAACTAATTTTCCACCATTCAGTTACCGCTCATTCTGTTCAAAACCAACATAATTCCATCCAGACGTTTTCTACAGACCTGCTTTCTACAGTAACAAGAGATTTGCAGTAATATCCTCTCACTGCATCCTCAAACGTCTGCTCCTGATCTGTGATCATGTAACACCAGTTGTCCTTCCGTCTCCAGTCCTGCACATGCACAAAATAAGCAAACTTTAAATAGATTCAGCAAGGCCTTTAATTGATATACAGATAAAATTAATCATATAAAATATGAAGACTTGAAAGAACACAGTAAAATTAACATGCTGAGATATTTGTGAATGTAAAAGAGATTTTCCTCACAAAACCTGATTGTTATGGTTTGTAGTGTGTAGTATAGGCATAGGATTCATGTGTCATATGTAGTGTGGACTACAAAGTAAGTCTACTAACAATGTGCAAATTAAAGAACAGATGCAGCCATGTCAAGCGCAAAAAGGTTTAAGACATGCTTTTTGTTACTCTCCTCCAATAAATGTTGCGTCTGAAAGGGAAACTCCAACAAATGAGTATGCAATAAGGTCAGTCACAAAAATAACTTTGCCCATGCCTTTTCATCGCCAATTTTTCACTGCACGTAGTAAATAATCACAGTAGTTTTTTTTATGCCTTTAGGGTTTGCGCTGGTGCAAGCTGATAGTAAATCTGGCTCATTCTCGGGTGCGACTTTTTGAGAGAAAATTTGGTATATATAATAGTACTTAATCTATAAATAGTGCATAGTTCATAGTAGACGCAGGAAATGTGGTGTGTAGCATTAGCTTCAGTGGCATCTAGCTGTGTTTTCACACCTGTTCCCCATTAACCCTGAGTCCAAAGGCCTCAATTCAGTGTCCTTCATATAACCTGGACCAGATTGAAACGAGCATTTTAACAGCTACAAACATACACAGTCGAGTAGCTGAACCTTTTTATTCAAGATCAAGATTTGAGGTTAAAACCGATATGAAGGGGAAAGTGTTTTTTCATCATTTTACACTCTTTTGCCTTTAGTAGAATACAAAACCATTTCAGTACAGTACAGATAAATGGTGGTTCTTCACATACAGTACAAGATGAGTAAGTGTGGGTGTCATATCCGTCACGTTCGTCCTTCTCGTAGCTGTCTTCTTTCATAGCCAGCAAAAGCAGAAACAGAGCGACAGAGCAGATCTGAATCAGTCTGTTGTTCTCCGGCCGTGACTCGGTCTAACCTTCACTGACGGCCGCTCCATCCTCTAGACACACAGCCTGTCTGCCCTCCTCACCCCACACAAAGCACATCTCAAGCACAACCAATCATAAATGCAGGAAAACAGATGGAATGAGAGTTCAAAAAACGAGGCGACCGTGCTTTTGCGACTGCAGGCCCAAAACTTTGGAACAGTCTGCCTCTCTATATCAGACTGGCTCCCTCAGTTTCCATATTCAAATCTTCTTTAATTAAAGACTTTTTTATTTTCTCTTGCTTTTATTTCTCCCTGATTCTTAGCTGTTTATTTGTACTCTCCTGTACTGCTCTGCATCATATTTTCTGCTTTGTACAGCACTTTGGTCAACCTAGGTTGTTTTTAAAAGTGACTCATAAATAAATATTGTATTGTAATATTGTATTGTGCCGGTTATTGGATTGACGGGAAAAAGCAGTTCGGTATTGGAGGTTTTTTTTGTTAGGACCTCCACTCATTCACTGCATTTTATTCATGTTTCTCATGCAATGTATTTGGAATGACATGGTAAATGTGCGTGTATGACTGTTCTGGGAAACTTATGGTTCTGTTTATGTTCTTTGTATTTGTATTTGTATATTTCCATATTTAATTTTGTTTAATTAATTTATGTACTTTCTATCAGTTTTTTTTATATGTAGCTTTAATTTATTTTCATTTCAGGTTAGTTTTAGTAATTTTAGAACTTCGACTTAAACATTTTAATTTCAATTAGTTGCCAAGGCAACATTTCCTTTAAGTTTTTCAAGTAATATTTATATTTTATTTTATTTCCGCTTTATTTCAATTACCAAAATATCTTTAGTTAACAATAACAACACTGGTAGACATCAAAAGTTCTGATTCTAAACAGCTTGCAGAAAATACCAGACACATAAAAAATCATACAGCTGTTGTATTGGCTAGCAAAACATAAGCATACATGATTTTATAATCTTATATATTCATTTATTTTGTTACTTTCTTATTTTAATTCATAACATTGCCCTCAGGTTTGTAATTTTGTTTCTCCTCACCAAATTGTAACAATGTGTGTGCGTGTGTGTGTGTGTGTGTGTGTGTGTGTGTGTGTGTGCATGTGTGTTTATGTTACGTTCTCACCTCTGGACATCCTTCATCCCATTCTCCAGCAGGATGCTGAGGCACAAGACCTGACGCCTTACAGATTGCGGCATGCTGCTCTTCACACTCCGCAAACTGCCATCTGCCTTCCTAAAACACACACACACACACACACACACACACACAATGAGTCTTTCATCAAGCACAGAAGAAAATTCAGAACGACCAGATCTGTCACTTGACCTGGTGGTTTACTACTGTGACTAACTGGTGACTGTGCATTCTGATCACCCAGGATAACATTTCCATGCAGTGACTGTCTCTGAAATCAGATCTCGTCGTGTTTATCTAACACACAGTTGCTGTCTGATTTATGGGGTGATTCTAGACACGTGCTTCTTTTATGACCACATACTGTATGCTCAGTTTATGACTAATATCTTGTGACATTAATCTGATCTCTGACCTCTGAACTCACCTTCCAGTCCGCTGTAACACAGATGCGCTTGTCGCCATGTTGATGGGAAGGCTCTTGAGAGGACCAGGATGTGAATGTGACAGGAGAGTTGTCTGACCATTGGACTGCTGGAAGTTTAGCCTCCTTGTGCAAGCCGATCCACACCTTAGAGTTGGATCCTGACACAACCAATTACATATTGTGATCACTGTAACTTTAATAAATTACACTATAAAGTGAAAAACATCCAGCCAACCATTCGAGAGAAGTTTCAGCAGCAGTTCCTGTTGGGAGAGGGAGTGGACGCTGACCAGCTCTGCCTCAAGAGACTTGCATGCGCTTGAAGAGCCATCCCAGCTCGACTTCTTCTCCAGGTACCGGTAACAAAACCCATTGTGGTCCAACCAATTGTCAGGACAAATCGTCTCCTTATATTGCCAGTTATCTTGAAGACAAACAGACAGAGATAAGCTTTTAAATAAATACTACAGTATAGACTACCGTTCAAAAGTAGGGGTTGGAAAGATGTTTTTGTACAACGTCTCTTAAGCTAACTGAGGCTGCATCAATTTGATCAGAAATACAGTAAAAACAAACAATTGCTCAATTTAAAATTATATTTCTGTGAAGCAAAGCTAAATTTTCAGCAGCCATTACTACAGTCTTCAGTCACATGATCCTTCAGAAATCATTCTAATATGCTGATTTGAAACATTTCTTATATGATTATCAATGTTGAAAACCGTTGTGCTGCTTATTTTTGTAGAAACCGTTTATAGATTTTTCCAAAATCAATACATTTTTGTCCATGTCAAATCAATTTATGTGATGCCTAAATTAATGAAAAAGCGTTTGAATGAAAGTCCTTAGTACAATTATATAAGATATCGCTCTTCAAGAAATAGTGATCCTAAAAGTGTTAAATCGTTCCTCTAGGCTCCTCTGAGTCAAGACCTTAAATTCATTGAAAGTCTTTGGGATGTGGAGGAGGAGACTTTACAGAGTGCTTGACTCTTGCATTGTCAATACAAGATCTTGACCGAAAATTATCATCACAACATTGTATAGTGTATAATCTTTCAAAAACAACTGCCTTCAGCAGTACTACTAATTTAGATAATATACTGTATGTATATATAAAGTTTTGGTATCAAGCCAACCCTTCTAAGGAAAGGATTTTTGATTTTTATACTGTTGCAGATGACCCCGACTGTTTCTATATTTACACACACTGTGAGAATGTGTGTGTTTGTGTGTGTTTGATAGCTAGGGGCAGTAGTTCAGACTCTAGATGAGCCACAGCTGTTGTGCCTTTGAACAAATCTCAGGACACACCCACATTCTTCTCTTCCAACCAATCACAATCAATGCTGACCATCATGGAAACAATAGTCACTGGTCTATCTGACAGCGTGCTCATTCCCTCAATAATGAGCACTGGAAAATGACACACTTTTTACGTAATAATGGTTGTTGCATGCTGAGGCTGAAGCTTAAACTAGACAGAACTTGAGAAAACCAGGTGGATGGAGAGTCTGGGAAAAGTCAGACATGTTAGAGGGAAAGACAAAAGGCTATTAGAAACGGATGGATGGACGGACAAAAAAGCTGGATTAATGAAAGGAAGGATGAATAAGCAGTCAGATAACTCATCTCTTTACCAAGCGGCTCGGCATTCCGGCTGTAGTTGGAGGTTTTCTTGCAGATGTAGGGCAAGGCTGACTCACAGGACATACTCTGCCAGGAACCCTGCGTGGAGTTGAACACCCCACACTGCTGGTTCTGCTGCACCGGCATGGAGGTCAGATCTGGACAGATGAATAAACAGCGAATAGGGCATTTCATAATTAATACTGCTGCCCATGAAGAACAATTCTTCTACTTAAAAACATAAGCCAGTTATACCTGAGGTATGATTGACAAGAGCCAATGGAGATCCATCAGACCATTGCCATCCCCCATGCTGACTGAGATGGTTTAATCCAATCCAGACGATCACACCCATATCTGAGAGTCTTTCTGGTGGAACAACAATGATGCATCAATGAAACACTTCCATGAAACACGGCATGTTAGATGTTTGAGCTCATCTTTTCCATGCAATAGTGGATGGAAATTTATAGTGCTAAGCTGCAACAAAACAAGCAAAAGCAGCATAAAAGGTGTCCATGCTTTTTTGGAGCAAGACAGTATAACTAGCCATATACACCACAGGTCAAAGGTTTGGAATAATTAATTATAATAATAATTATTGGAATAATTTTGATATTTTCAAAAGAAGTTTCTAGCTCACCAAGGCTACATTTATTACATGTGGTAAATGTGTTGTATAATGGAAATTTGTTTGTCTCTTATTGTTTTCCTCCATTGTGATATAATGAACATCCTGCATATGTATCTCTTATTTATTATTATTTAAATATGGGAATATTATTAATATTGTGAAATATTATTAACATTTTAAATCATTGTTTTCTATTTTAATGTATTTTAAAATGTAATTTATTCCTGTGATGGCAAAGCTGAATTTTCAGCATCATTACTCCAGTCTTCCGTGTCACATGATCCTCCAGAAATCATTCTAATATGCTGCTCAAGAAAACTTGAAATAAACTTACTATTTTCAGTGTTGAAAACAAGGAAACAGTGATACTTTCCCCCGTCCCCCCCACGATTCTTTGATGAATAGAAACAACATTTCTTTTGTAACATAATAAATCTTACTGTAACTTTTGGTCAATTTAATGTGTCCTTGCTAATTAAAAGTGTTAATTTCTTTCATGTTTTAAAAATCTTTCTTACACCAAACTTTTGATTGGTAGTGTATCACGGTTTCCACAAATAATAAAGCAGTAATGCTGTTTTCAACATTAATAATAATAAGAAATGCTTATAATAAGCACCAAATCATCATATTAAAATGATTTCTGAAGGATCATGTGACACTGAAGACTGGAATAATAATGCAGCTTTGCCATTGCAGAAATAAATTACATTTAAAAAACATTCAAATAGAAAATAGTTATTTTAAACTTTTTCTTCAAATACATGTAGCATGTGAGCAAAGCAATAAAGTCTTAATTATTCCAAACTTTTAACTGGTAGTGTACTTTCCTTCAATGGAAAAAGATTATTTTGTGTATCACAAGAAAAAAACAATAATACAAGGTTAGAAAGACAAGGTGGTGAGTAAATGATGACCAAAGTTTCATTTGTAAGTGAATGTATCCTTTAACTAGCTAAACTAGCTTGACTTTCTTAAACTAGCTTCACCAGACAGGCCATGCTCAAAGACCATCTCCACCAGCTAAATGTAGCTGGGAAACACAATGGCTGTTAGTTATCCACCAGTCAGACCAAACCCAAAACCATCATAAACCAATGCATGTCAGCAAAGAAACACAAATAAATTATGTCAAAATAATCTGAATGTGCAAACATTTGAGCGTGTGTATACCTCGGATATAGCTCTGCTCACTGGACTGTGTGATGGACAGAAGACTCCCACCCTGTGCTTGGCAGGAAGTAAGAGCTTGACTCCAGGTGAGGATGGAGTACAAATTAAACTGGTAACAGGCATTCAGCTCCGGATGGCTCTCCCAGAATTCATTGCAGCCTGACACTGAAGAAAACACACATGGATAGGCTTGATTTGGTTCCTTAAGTTAGTTAGTATCTACTCAAAATACACTACCATTCATAAGCTTGGGGTCAGGAACAACAAGTCTCAACAAAGCTGCATTTATTTGATCAAAATAAAGTAAAACTGTAATATTGTAGAATATTGTTACAATTAAAAATCATTCAAAAATATAATTTATTCCTGTGATGGTTAAGCTGAATTTTCAGCATCATTACTCCAGTCTTCAGTGTCACATGATCCTTCAGAAATCATTCTAATATGTTGATTTGGTGCTCAAGAATCATTTATTTGTATTATCAATGGTAAAAATGGTTGCTCTGATGAATATCCTTGTGAAAACCATGATAGAAATCTTATGTAACATTATAAATGTCCTTACTGTCACTTTCTATCAATTTAACTGAATAGAAATATTAAATGGTAGTTTAAATGGTAATTGAATGGTAGTGTATAAAAAGGGAAAAAATTATATTTAAATTAATTAGTATATGGTTTTACCTGAATTGGGGCAAAAGCCCCATTTCTCATCTTGATCATAGTGGTTTGTGGTGGCACACCAGAGGTGACGGTCCTCTCTGCCCTCAGAGGTACAATCCCAGAACCATTTATTGTTGTATTTGAAGGGTATGGAGCAGGTCATGCCATGGGAGTTTCCCTGTAGTGTGTGGATGTCTGCCAATGGCAAGAGAACAACAGTTACAGAACACGTAGAATCTGTCTGACTCCGGCCACATCAAATAAACCTCATCAAACAATCCACCGAATGCACTAGTTTGATAGTGGTCAACCAAAATCGGGCATCAGTTTAGCGTTGATACAGATATCTAGAGACCAGGTTGACAGCAGTTTAGTTTAAGTTCTGCCAAATCAAAGTCATGTGGTGCAACCAACATGCAAAACCATGCAGAAAAAGACACATAAAACATGAAATGACCCTGATGACCATCATGGCTTTTTGTCAAGGACTCAAGGTCCCTTAAAATATCAAATAAACTTTTTTAGCTTGTTTGTTTTGGCAATGCAAAGTTAGTTCAGATTTTAAAATGCCATGTGGTTATTAATGATTTGTGAATAAATAAAAAAAACGTGCACATGTGCACAATCACATGTACTCAAAACGTAAAAAAAATATGTTATTACTTTTTACTTTATGGTTCCGCTGATTCAATAATCTGAAACTTTTCTTGAAAATGGCTTAAAGGTTTTTCAGAACCATACGAAATCAACAAGGACCACAAGGAGAACATTTCTTTTCTACATTTCCACAACTCGGTACGTGTGGTTTTGGTGTAGGTGTGGACGCTAATATAGTTATCGTTATAGTTATTATTTGTGGTGTGAACGCGCCTTTAAACTAGATTTTTACTTTTGCTTTATCGCGGACACTCGTATTTGTCATTGATCCTAGTTTGAAAAAAAGTGTCTGAAGACATCTTGCCTTCGTACGGGTAAGCGCACGGCCCTTCACCAGCCGCCCCATAAATCCTCCACTGTTGCAGAACGGCTTTCTTTACCACCACTTTTGAGTCCACCACCGCTAGCTTATTATTCATTGCTCCGTACAACAGGCTGCCTCCACAGCGCCACCACATGGTTGTGAGGGAAACATCACACTCGTAGATGCCAACGACAGGCTGCTGCTTGGTCACGTTGATCCCTAGACATCGATTGGTGCCCAGACTGTAGAGACGGTGCCGGGACACCCATTTCCAAAGCAGGGCGGCAGACGGGGGGTCACAGCTGGCCAGAGATAGACCGGACGGGTCTGCAGAGAGGCAACCCTCCTGCGATACACTTTCCAACTGGAAAACTCCTTTACCTGAGTCACACAAACACAGATATTGAATATGGCAGCTTTCGAATAGGTCAAGCTAAAGCATATTTTCTTGTCGTATCGAATACATTTGGGAGATGGTGAGGCCCTAGGGTTTTTTGACCAGTGGGAAAAGCCTTTCTTTAGGAGTATTATATAGCCATTTACATGCAGGGCCATGTTAGATTATAAAGGCAAGTGATATTGGAGATTCTAAGCCTTTCAGAGGCACTGAGGTATCAGACAGGTCTGATTATGCAGTGAACAGATAGAAAGATAGAGCTGCTTTCTCCAGTTTCACCTCCACAAAATGGGGCTTAATATTTCAGAGTTCTCAGAGTCGTCAGGGCTGAGGGTCTTTTGTGGGCGTTGACACGAAAGAGTAATTGAAGATACAGGCCAAAGACAAAGATATTCTCAAACAGTCGAACACACACAGAGTATTCTAAAACTTCAAAGGGAAGTTACGCATTTTCCTCGCCATGTGTCTGAGTCGGAAAGTATATAGGAAGTAAAGTATTTCTTGTCTGACGGTGGGATTTTCATTTAGCTTGTGCTGAGAATGGGAACAATATATTGTTTTTTTTTTCTCTTGCAATGTTTTAAAATATGTTACTAAAATGGCTTAGTCCTTCACACAATACCGTTTTAAATATAGATGAAGATCTTTACATGTTTTTAAAATGGAAAAGGTTAGATTCACAGAGCTTAAGTTCATCTTTAAAATTGAGTGCCCTTTTCTGGAATACTTTAAGGTGACAAATATGTCCTAAAGTTATATTTACCTTTTCTTCTATTTTATTTTATTTATTTTTGCCACTTTTATCTTTTTTTCAATACACTTAGTGTGTCCAAACCTGTTTCTTCTGATGTATACAAAGGAGGATATTTTTAACCATAACTTTTTTGTCCATACAATAAGGGTATGGGGTCCAGTATTGTTTTGGGCCCCATTGACTTTCATTCTATGAACAAAAACAGTGGAGGATTCTTATATCTTCTTTTGAGTTCAACAGACACATAAGAGGCTCATTTTTGGGTGAAAGTGTCCAACTTTACCTAAATTGTAGGTATACGGTTACCAAAACTGAAAGTGTTCCACAACCCCAAATATCTCAGTGACATAATCATTATTTGCTATGTGAGATAATAATACTCTGGAACTGAAAGACCCAAATGGGTTATTTTGAGCATGTTGTTACCGGTCTGAGTGAGCGAGGGTGTAGGTGTGTGTTTATGCATGTGCTGCTAACCTCAGCTGACCCCGTTTATAACAAGAGGGGTGACTCACAACAGCACTGGTTCCCAAGTAAATGTATACCTGGAATGCAATGCTAGTCACTTTGGATTAAAGCATCTGCCAAACACATGAATGTGAATGTAAATGCACTAGGACTGTAACGAATCAGGCTGCTGGACAAACTTCAGAAACCCACTGTGTCTTTCAGCAGGGGTCATACGTGTGACATTCCGTTTATTAGAGGGAGAAGTCATGCAGTATTGTACTGTACTGTATTAACAACAAGATTTGCTTAATTTTTAGTCTTTAAGGGGAAATGTGCCGAAATACAAAACATGTATGTATGTTTTGTATACTTGTAAAGCAAAGAAAAAATGAAATCTAGCTTCTATTTGTCTATATGACAGACAGACAGACAGACAGATAGATAGATAGATAGATAGATAGATAGATAGATAGATAGATAGATAGATAGATAGATAGATAGATATTTTGAATATTTTTTTAATTTATTGATCTATTTTTTATTAAAGTTATTAGTTATTATTTTAAAAAAAAATTTTTCTCTAGCAGTGGTTTTGTATGTTAAATTATCAAACTACACTATAGCAAAAAGTCACCATAGATTAAAATTGAAAAGTTGAACTGTAATCTTAACAAATGGTTAGCCTATATGTCAATGAATACTGGGGCAAGTTGTCACGTTATTAATTTAAGAATAAAATCTGTTGGCCAATTTAATGATTGGATATCTTTGTATGTTGTTTCCTTTTACAGTTTTGTAGAATATCAAATTCCATTGTGAAACATAGCCTACTCTGTTTGCTATACGGTCATGTTGTCACAAAGGTCAACGTGTGTTCAATAAAAAAATTTTTTTTTGGAAATAGCAACTCAAAACAAAAAAAAATCCTTAGTTTTATTCGAAAATGTTGAGTGTACTTTGAGTTCCGTCCAAACTGTCTCTGTTGTATCATGTGATGAGCAGCCGCCTATCGGTTTGTTTGTGTGCAGTTAACTTTCACTAAAACAAGTTAAATGGGCAGCAGTTGTGCAAGTCTTAAAAACACATTACTAAACATATTTTGTATAATCTCCCGCTTGAGACTGAAACAATAATCTGTGCAGGTTTATCTCAAACGAGGAATGACACAGTACGGTCAGTCTTTCATAGAGAAGAGCTGGACTATGCGCTCTACATACTAATGTAATTTGCTGAGCACAGCACACTTAATCTACACGATAAACTCTTGATCCTGACCAAACCCACGCGCTCATGCCATCGCGCAAAGTATCGTTTCAGTAAGTATGTCACAGATATGTCGCGCAGGCCGATTCCACTTACTGTACAGCTCGAGAAGCTGAGTTTTGTTCCAAACTTCAGTTATGTTCGACGCTTCCGCAGCAGCACAAGCCAATTTGACATAAAGCAGCATATAAAGGACATAAAGCGCTTCATGGAAGCGAATACGAAGAGTTTGAGTGTATCCTTGCATTTCCACTGGAGTTGCGCGCGCCGCATAGACTGCAGCCTGTTTTTCTCCACACTTTCCGCAAGTTTTTAGGTTCTTTACGTCACTGGTCTTTCTATGAGGCAATAAAAGGCAAAAAAAAATCTCTCTGTAACAGTCCGTCTGCTCTGAACGGGACACCAGCAGATTAGAAGCGTTTTAAATTCCCGTCGAGTCGCCTCACTCGCGTGCAGTTTTTCTCTTGAAATCGAACATGTAGCAAGAAATTAACCAAAGTAGTAATACTTATATGACATGTTCAATTAAATGTAGATACAAATTGTTTTAAATCACTGCACTGTAAAATGTGGCACAGAGCCTTCATCTTAAGTGGCTTAATTATATCCTACGAAAAATGACCATGCACTGCACGACTCGTCATCATAATTGCATTCACACATGAATTACAAATTCAGAAATAATATTTTGAAAACAATGTTACATTGACACACTAATCCCTGGCTGATAGATAAGTGAATACTTCCTGAGTTGTAACATTGAAACAAGCATTTTCTAAGTATGCTGCTTTGAAAAATGATGTATTGTGAAAAGCTCTATAATTGAACTAGCTATATTGAATAAATATCTTATTAACTTTTGGATCACATTGCAGCCTTAAGTTGGCCTTGTAAAAATACATTTAGAGAGAAATAATGTGAGACTCAATATGGAAAACCATCTAATATATTACAAAACACAAGTACAAACAGACTTTTTACATTTGATCCTGCAAAATCATAATGAATTAATCAATCTAATTACAAAAGGCTCAGCCTCAACTAACCAATCACAAACAATGGTCACAAACACTACATAAAAAACATTTCGCTACAACAACCACAAGAAACACTAACTGTAAAACAAGAAGATCCAGTGTTGCCCAGATTTAACAGTACCTTTGCCACCTTTAGCAGCACAACATATTGTTCAAAATTATTTAAATTTTTTTAAATAAATTCACTGCCAGTAATTGACAATCCTGCCCCCACTTTACAAGCACACAATTGCACACACACAGTGTCCACTTGTACAGTACAAGAAAATAAATAAAAAAACAGCATTCGCTCCTGGTAAATAGAAGCCTACATTCTGTGTTTCAACACACAAAGTTGGTCAGTAGCCCTAAGAAATATCACTCTTCTGCTGCCCTGTGCTTTTGTAGGTCACATTTTTAAATGTTGATGTTGAGCTCCTGAAAAGAGGGTTTGTGCCCTGGGAATAAAAGATAGACAAAAGCACATTATAAAAGCAAGTTGGGTCATTAACACATTAAAATGAATGGAAATTGCAGTGAAATGCAGTAAACATGTTGGAATAGGGAAACACTCTCGATAATGTTATCATACCGACTGCCATTTTGCTTTCGCCTTCTCTGCCTCAAACTTGGCAACCTCTTTCCGATCATGGACAGAAACAAAAAACTTCCAGATCACAAGGAGTGTAATGCCAACGACGAGGACAGACATGCACACGCCCAGAGCGATCAATGGTGCGTTCGGTGGCTCAGGGCAGGCTGTAGGATAATTATACAAATGATTTTAAATAGGATTGTAACTATATTCTTGTGTATAATGCTGCAATGTATAAGTTAAACTGTATATGTTTATGTATTAAAAAAACGAAATGTTTTAATCTCACCGTAAAGCTTGGGGTTGTAAATGATGCTGCCGTGATCGCTGTCCACCAAGCTGAAAGACAGTAGGCAGCTGTCCTCGTTCTGTAAGGTGCAAAATGCTGCCCGACTTTCCTCAAAATCTAGAAAAATAAATAAATAAAATAATTATCAAAAAAATGTGCACAATATTGTATGAACCCTCAGGGGTTGGCGGCGTGATCACTTGCATTTTTTCCTGATAACGGTGAAAAGAACTTAAAATACAGTCATAGAGTCATAGAGACAGTAGCCTAATACATCTTTCGAAACTGTAAATGGTCTATTGTTTTTGCGTACACTCGCAGTAACGACAAAACAACAATCAGGGTGCGCTTTCTGCCGTCTCAGTCTCCGTGAACTTTTTTCTGAAACGCGTTTCAAAAAATGAACCGAAACTCAGCGAATACTTGCCACACAGACATGAGAGATATGTCTTTAGAAAGCTTGATGTCTGCTTTTAAATAAAGTAATTCATATCGAAAACAAATATTCTCTGTTTATGTAATCGGTATGAAGCGAACGAGAGGTACAGTTTTTCACGCCTCTGCTCATTATTTTTAGTGTGGCCACACCCACAAGCTACGCAAGCTATTCACACGGTGAGACACGCGAACCTGTAAACGTCCCCGTTACCTCCATAAACAAACCATCAAGCTTCATCAGGTTCATCTACTTTTCATCGAGTTAGAATAATATATAATACTCGCTTGGAGGAATAAGCCTTGAATTTACCTCAGAAGAAGAAGAACGCGATGCGTGGCTTGATCCAACGGAGGACACCATCAGTAGGCCTAAATCTTACTCATTTATTCTTACTTACATTAGTCAGTGTGTTATAGTTACATAAACTTGTACACATTTTACTAGTTGAACTATAGCCAGACTGAAATGTGTGAAATAAGACCAACAAAATTTAGGATTATTCAAAAGAAAAAAAAGGTTTGAATTAATAATCTTTAATTCATGTAAAAAAAGTTGCTTCAGCTTTGGAAAAAGCATTATTTTTCTGATGACATCACCAAACCCTCTTATTTTTAAACCCAGCCTCTCCAACCACCTATCCTATAAGAGCCGCATTTCACAATCCAATCAACTCCTGATAAAATTAAATCTGAACTACATTTTGTTCTCAAAAATAGTTATTCGTCACTCCAAAATTCACCAGTGTCACGCATGCATGATATTACATGCATGAAGTACAACATTCCAATCAACCAATCAGATTTGAGGCACCAGTTTACAGTTTATGTTAAGTTTAGGCTTACAACCAGAGTTAGGTGCTCCTACATCAGTGTTTTTACCTATCATTTCTCTCAGATATTAGGGATAAGTTATGGGTAGGGTTAGGTTTAGGGATAGGGTTAGGACTATGTTTTCAGACAGGAATGTTGTTCAAGGATCAACAAAATATGTTGATCCAGGAACTTTTCTTACTTGGCAAAATGGCGGTGACCATGATATTACCCCATTCAAACCTAATTTTTTCCCCTTAATCTCTTTCCTTTGTTCCTCTTGTGTCTTTATCAAAGACAGACAGCGTTTTGTGTCTTTTCATCGTCTTAGGGTCAGAGACCGTATAGAGCCAGCCTCCACAATACCAGCTGGCTTGTGATCTCAGGATTCATATAATAGACTGATCTTGTATAGACACTTGAAGGGTCTTGAAACTCAATGGGCCCCAACAATAGGCTCTCCACACAAGCTAAGTAGCGTGTTTTCCTTTGTAAAGTGTCAAGAGGGATGATCTACTCTAAGAATGGCTGCTTTTTATGTGGGTGCATGAGTATATCAAGACAGATTTTGAAAGAAAACAGTGTTAAAGTATCATAAATTTGTCTGCATGAGTTCAAATACATGAATATACAGGTTTGGAGTGGCATGGGGGTGCTTTTTTAGCTACTTTGAGGTGTAAAGTAAAATATTTGCCTAAAAAACAACTACCTTAGAGAACATGTGAGCACTGATAAAAGAACACTGCAGAGAACAAAACAATGGATTCTGACCTGTGGAATTGCTGACAGTGGCATGCAGGGAGTTGCACTTCACGGCACACTCGTCCGACGGGTCTTTATCTTTGAGGTAACACTCCACACAAGACCTGTGGGACACATAATGACAACATTAACCTGTCGACCTCACAGAGAGTTTGTCTCAAGAGGAAGCTTGTATTCGTTGTGAGTTCATTCTCTCTATATCTCTCTATCACAGAGTCAAATGACCCACAGGGCGACCGGACCTTTAGTGGGAAGGAAATGCAATCCCACAGAGCTGCCACATGCCTTTTGCTGCTCATATATGCCCTATGGATATGAGTGAACAAGAGGAAGACTCACACAAACACTCAGGCATGAGAAAAACACAGAGGAAGAGCCTGGTCAGGTGAAGACATGGGGTGCAATGTCAATCAAAGAAATCAATTCATGTTAGTTTTTATTAGGTTAAATTATGTATTGTTTCACATCGTATGACAGTTGCAAAAATTGTATTATTAGTTAGGTAGTTTATTTCTTGTATTATATATATATATATATATATATAGAGAGAGAGAGAGAGAGAGAGAGAGCTTTATTTGAAATACTAAAATAACTCAAACATATTTATGTTTAACTAAGACATATATATTTTTTAAAAACTTACTGTATTAAAATGAGAAGAAACAACAAAATTACTTAAACCTCAACTAAAATGAAAATAAAAATGGAAAATATAAAAATAAAATCTAATTCAAAATGATCTGAATGACTGAACGATACTAAAATAACACTGGCCCCAGAACATGAGAGCCGACAGAATAAAAAGCGATAAGAAGCAAATGTTCTAAAATAATAACAGATGTTCTAAAATAATGTTCTTAAATTTTGAACAAATGTTCTAAAATAATTATTGTTGTAAAATAAATAAACATATTTAATACACAATTATTTAAATAACACACACACACACACACACACACATATATATATATATAAAAGATAAACAAATCTCACAACTCTAAAAACATTTTTTTAAATTATTTGTGGGGAAAAAATAGTTTCAGAATCATTTCTTGAACTGTTGATTACAAAAATTAGACAGCCCGCATTGATTGAAACCAGGCTGTAGTCAAAACAAATGCCTTTAAATGCCTCATATTGATTTTGAAAGTCAGATTCTGTCACAGATAAATGTGGATGTCTTTACCTGGGTAAGTTACAGATATCCTCACAGGTTGGGCACCTTTCACAGCGCTCTCCTGAGGCTCCGGGAACGGTGCACTCGCACTTCCCACACACACACTTGCCCCGTCCGCTGCAGATGGACCCATCCGCTGATGTGCACATGTTGGTGCTGGTGCTGCAGTTACAGAACTCCCCCATCCAACCGCTGTGACACACACACTCGCCACAGTCACATTCCCCGTGACCTACACAAACAGCACGAATGATCGGAAAAAACATACAAAAGATTTCTATCATGGTTTCCACAAAAATATTCAGAACTAAATTATTACATTGTTTAAATTAATACATTTTTAGCTAACTGTGTACATTTCTGAAATACGTAATTCACCTCTGATAACAGATCACTCTAAATTGTAATGTAGATGCAAGCATTTTCTGTAAAGCTGCTTTGAAACGATATGTATTCTGAAAAGTGCTATACAAATAAATGTGAATTGAACATTTTTATTGAATAGAACAACTGTTTTCACCATTGATAATAAGAATTTTTTCTTGAGCACCAAATAATGAATTCTGATCATGTGACACTAAAGACTGCAGTAAGGAATAAATTACATTTTAAAACATAATAAAACATATAAAAATTTATTATAGAGTTATTTTACATTGTAATAATTTCACAATATTACAGTTTTATCAAATAAATGCAGTCTTGGTGAGCACAAGTAACTAATTTCAAAAAGTGTGTGTTATTGTGTACATATATATATATATATATATATAGTTGCGATAAATACTTAACTAATAAATAAGTTTTATCAGACCAGTCAGATATGGTGATTAATTATTCAAATCTTTTTTTTTGAATTTATCACATTAAATGATTGTGATAATTATCACACTAAATTGACAGTCATAAAATAAAAATAAATAAACTCGCATTGCACATTTGCAATATAAATATAAACATGGGATGGCCCAAACTAAACCCTTCCGCCCGCGTCCTCCCAGGCACAGCAACTGTTTTGGCAGTTATCAGTGTGTTATTCTTTCATCAACATTCCACGGGGTGAGAGCAGATCAAATATCCCTCCCACTGCGTCAGCGCTTTCTTTTCCTCCCCTCAAATTTGATCACAGTGTTACGATGTGTTCTGACCTCCGCAAAGCTCTCCTCTGAACCTCAGGCAGGAGAAGTCGTCACACTCGCAGTACGCCCCATACACGCGACCGAAATCGGACGGGTGACACGCGCACTGTCCGCAGAAACACTCGCCCTGGCCGCTGCACATCTCCGCACCTTCATATGCCCTGCCACACACATAAACATACGTTAAACTGTGTCTGCGTGCCTCGCAGGAAACACTCCATGACGCTCGTTCTCACCTGCAGTCACTGACTTGGTCTTGGCCCTCTGTGCACTCACACTTCGGCCCCACAAAGCCCGGATCACACACACAGGCTCCGCACTCCAGCGCCCCGTGCCCTCGGCTGCAGTGGGTGCTGTTCGCCTCGGGGGTTTGATGGCAGTCACACACACACTGGGACTCCAGTTCGATCTCCAGGGTATCTTGGAAACCCACCGGCCGCAAGTAAAACAGCCGTGGGCCAGCAAGACAGCCTTTTAACTCGACCATAACGTTAAAAGAAACCTGAGTGAAAAAATCAGATTTGTTTAAAATTTCTTTGAGAAAATGTATAGAAGTCACATACAGGACATATTTATCAACGTTTCGAGCTAATATTTTCTAAACATGTCCAGCGTGTTTGCAGAGGTTTGTTTGTAACTGTCAAATCGTTTGATTTGCTTGAATACAAAACTGTTATGTACACAAAACAATGAGAGCAAAGACCTTTCTAAACTAAAATAATAGTATATTCATGGCATTATATATCATACTTAAGCATGACATACTTGTTATTTCGTCATCAACAGATGCAGGACACAGGACAGGTTTTTTTTTTCTTTCTTCAGTCCTGTTTTAACCAGGGCAGTATTATTGTAAGCAAATAAAGAATAAAGAACTGACCACATCACCAGCTTTGACATTGGAGCAGTTTTTATGTCCGGGGATGATGGTCCCGTCCTGACAGAGTGCCGTGAAGGAAAGCTGCAGACCCTCAGTATTGCCCAGAACCTCCAGATCGATCTCCGACCGCAGTTCCTGTCAATCAAAAAACAGACACATGAACTCCTTTAACGTGTGAAGTGTGTCATTTTCTCAGTGTTATAAAAACTTGAGTCGGTCATTACTGCAAAATAAACCCAGTCGAAACAAAGCAAAGCAAAAAGCAAACAATAACAATAACAAAAAGCAAACAAACATCCAAAACAACAAAAACACATTTTTGAGTTCAAATACATTTCATTTGTAAGATCACAGAAGAGTGATATGAGAGACTTTAAACTAGCACAGATTTGAAATTATGTTTAGTGGTCATTTTATAATGCTGTATTTGATAATAATCAAGTATTTCATAGAGCTGGGTAATAAAGAAAACAAAATATCAAAACTGTGAGTCAGCCAATCAGCTTCAAGGACTCCAACCAATGTTATATGACTGACACTATTGGATTGAGAACTGAACTGAGCAGGACGATGACATCACTGTTTTCTGCAGAACAGCCTTATAGATGAAATTAACTCATTTAATAATTGATGATCTTTACAACAGAACTGAATCAACACTGACTGAACTGACTTCAGCTGAACAATGACAGTCAAAATGAACTATGTTTTGCATCATTGAATCATTTTCCTGTTATCACTGAAGCTGCTTTAAATCTGTTTAAAGCGCTAAAAATAAAGGTGACTTGACTTGACTTATTTAAGTATGCGGTGTACTCAGCTGGAGTCCATCATGTGTCTGAATGACTCACGTGTCGAGTCAGCAATACGAGCACACCAGGTGCCAACTCGTCCAGAGCTTTTTTAGATGGTCAACTTCAAGGCAAATAGTCTATTCTACTATTTTGACTGGGGTTTGTCATAGACTTCACACTTCAATTATTAATACACCACCATATAGTGCACCTGTGTCAGGTCGGTGGGATGTGCAGCACTCAGGTGGTTTTTAGAGGGTTCTAATGAAGATTAGAGTTCAGGCAGAGGAAAGAGAGAGTGGGGGATGGAGAAACGGAGATGAAGAGATCAAACAACAGCCAAAGAACGAGTGCAGACACGCTCTGTGAACATGCTCAAGAAAATGAACAGAGGGGGTTAAAGAGAGGGGAAATGTTGAACAGATAAGACATGTCAGCATAAAAACATAAACTATTCTCTCATACTCAATGATCATTTGGTAATTTATGTAACTTCCTGCAAATCATCATTAATAATTTGGTTTCTGTTTTACTTTTATATTTTTACTCAATGACTAACAGACATGGACAAAATGCCTATTTTTTATTTGAAACAATATTTTTAGCTCTTTTTTTGGTTGGTGATGGGGGGGGGGGGGGGGGGGGGCTATTATAAATTATTATTCAAATAATTTTTACTTCAAATTATAAATAGCTTGATTCTAAAGGTGTTTAGTGCTGGGCAACCATTAATCATGATTAATCATACAAATTAATTATAAAAATTTGTGTTTACATAATAATATATATGTATATAAATACACACATATGCATGTATATATTTAAGAAATATTTTCATGTATATACTGTATTTATACATCATTTATATTATATATAAATATTTTATATATATATCAAAAAAACGTAAATATATATATGCATGCGTGTGTATTTATATTATACAAAATAATTATATAAACAGTACACACACATATATTATATAAACATAAACTTTTATTTTAGATGTGATTAATTGTTGCCCAGCACTATAAAACGTTACTATATATTTGTATATTAATGTATATGCATCAATGTATATTTTTTGGATTCTTTCAAAAAATAATTTTACAACAAATAAATTACTTTTAGTTTGCAATATCTCACAGCAAGGATTCAAACATTTTTGCTGGAAAAAGATGCCATTTTTAACCCTAATCTACGTCAGCCTGCTAGATAACATTTCAGGATTCGCGAAACATAAACAAACAAGTTTGCAAAGCATAAAACCAGGTAGGCTACATGATCATTAAATGTATGAACGTTGGCCTAATGTGGCAGGTGACACCGTCAACCGTTCAGAAAGACTTGTGAAGACTAAAAGGTGTTCATTTACCTTATATGAGGTCATGATGAGTTCCAGAATGTTTCTTGAATCAGATGCCAACACCCCCACAGTAGCACCAGGAATCAGACTAGCATAATTCTGTCAGAAATGCAGAAGAAAGTGGTTAAACATAGACTCCAAACTCCTGGAGAACAGCCAAAGAATTGAAGATGCGGGGGATCGATAAGGAGAAAGGGAGGGGAGAAGAAAGCAAAAAGAGAATTCAGAATACATTAAATATTTGTGTTGTGAGAGGTCGGTCTGGGTGATGTGTGTTTGAACATGTTATAGGAGAACTGAATACATTGGTGATTCATGCAGTGTATTCACATACTGATATATCTCATCACAGGTCCTCTCAGGTTCCTCATGCACAGAAAAACACATACCTGTTTGTTTGCCTCACTGTGGCCTAATATGAAAAGTCCCTTACTCTTTTCTCACCTCATAATTCTGTCTCTGTTCATCAGTCACAGCGAATATAAGGAGGATATTGTTTTCAACCAGTTTGTCGACAAGCTGCCCTAATGTTGGATACTCCTGAATATACAGGACAAAAGCAACAAAAACAAAACACTCAGTCACTCAACAACAAATTAACAAAAAAACAGAGGACATAATTAAATGTATTTGTTTAAAAAACAATATTTCATTATTTTTGTTAAAACAAGAACTCAAAATTGCAGTTTGTAAAGGAATATTCCAGGTTAAATACAAATTAAGTTCTGAAAATCTATTTGAACTATTACTGTAAATGCTTTTACAACAATATGATCTTTTCTGTTTTGAAAACCTTTTTGGACAACTTCCCCCATAGGCTACTATTGTAAGGAAGTAGTTGAGTAAAATGTTTATTTTTATTTTTTACTTAGAGCTTTTCACTATTTTAATTACATTTTTGGCTTAATTTTTTAAGTAACTAAAACAGAAATAAGAATAACTTAAAGCAGCTTTACAAAATACAAAACAAATTACATTATAGTGTTTTATGATATGATATGATATGATATGATATGATATGATATGATATATGATATATGATATATGATATGATATGATATGATATGATATTGTATTGTATTGTATTATATTATATTATATTACACTATATTATATATTTTTAAGAATGAATATTCCATGAATGCATTCATTTAATGACTAGGCCTACCACAAATAAAATCTGCAATAAAAATGCTAAATAAAAATGATTTTAAAAAAATTAATAAGAATCAGGAAGATGGTTTTTACAAAAGTTATAGTAGTATAGCGTGTCACACCGCAGGAAACAACTTACCAAAAATAATAGTATTGTAAACACATACCTGTAAACATATTAATTTTCCTTTTAGAAACTGAAGGATCAAAATTATTCGCTATTTTTTATCTTGCATGGTGTCGTTTGTTTAGCCGATGAAATACTGACAATTTGCGCTTCCAGAAACTACATCTATCCCTCACAGTCACAGCCTCTTATTTATTTGTATCTGATGAAAAATGACTATAGAGTTTCCGTTCTATTTATTGTAACCCGGAATATTCCTTTAAGTGATCCAGATTTCCCGATTACTCAGGAACTGAAGCTGCAGACTTCACCTTACCAGGTGGGCAGTCATTGAATACTCATTATTGCCATCCAGGTGACACTCTCCGTCATTGGGGACCACGATGCCGGACATTTTGCTATCCATCCCAAAATGAGAATCAGCATCGCTCACGAACACCAACAGCTTCATGGAATCGTTCCGCCAGCCAATCCTGTCCTGAGGTGGGATGGACATTTCCAGGAAGTTGGAACAAAATGGCATCCCTCCATAAAAGCAAAAACTGAGTATGGATTTCAAGGGCGTCTTTGGAAAACGACTCACCCCACACACCGCCGCTTGCATGATGGCGTCGAAACCGCACTCTGGCACGTCAATGTTCGCAGATACCCGTTGCTTGGAGATGATCTCATTAAACTTGTCAGTGCTGCTTGTTAAAGACAGGAGGTGTCTGTATCCGAATGTGGGGAGACATTCAAAATCAACACTCCTGCGAAAGACAAAAGCGATAAAAGTGGGTTGCTATTGTCTTAAACAGTTCATCGTTCACTTCTAAATGTAAGATGATGTAACGCACTGGTCATAAATATGATTGGTTGAAATTAAATCACACATTTCCCCCACTGATGTCCCACCGGCTGTCACGATTCATCTTACTATGCGTTTATACTGGCCGACCCTTTAGATCTGGCTACGGTGGTGTATTATGGGAAATACCTGCAGGGATTGGCCAGCTCCTCGCGCGTTATCTTGATGAAAGGCAGAACTGGTTTCTCCACAAAGGAGCCGAATCCTAGTCTGAATTTGCTGGTAAGGTTAGCCATCTCTTTTGAGAGAGTCGAACCCAAGTCTTTGATCATTTTCAGATCATCAATCATAGATGCTGACAGGTCCATCAAGTAATAGATGTCCACCGGATGGTCCTCCGGTTGCTGGACTTGAATCTGAAAGGACTGCTGACTTCCTGTGGAAGAAAAACGACAAATGAAGCTCAAAGTTCCAGTTGCACATTCTAAGATTCCAGTGTGGTACAAATGTTTTCCAGGTCAGAGCGATGTTCAGTGCCCACTCTAACCAGTAGACTTTATTTAGTTTGTCTACAGATTGTTTTCGGGTCTCTGAATGACTAGATCTTACCGTCAGGGGAAGTACCTCAACAGCTGTGGGTAGAGAGAGACTTTCTTTGATTTTCAAAATCTGTGTCACCCATTTTTATACCTGGTCTAAGCTGGAGGCGCATCTTCTGAGGCGCGATGTATGAAACATTGGAGTGGCCGGTGCGCTTTCCTAACCCTTGATCCTTCAGCACTTTGACATTCGGGACGGGAAACTCCACAAAATCGCCGGGGCATCCCTTCTGTAGAAGAGCCTCCGGTGTGTCGCATCTCTCGTCGATTGAGAAAAAGTCTGTGAAATTCTAGATAAACAGTTTGAACTATTATTAGTAGTAATGCTTTACAGTGTTGCATAGTGACATAATTAACCAAAATAAAAATAAGAATAATTTCACGCAGCTTTCCAATTAATATAATATAATATAATATAATACAATATAATATTACATTGATTTGATTATTTTTCAAAGTTGTAAATAAAACAAAGATTATTGAAGTACGTTTTGCAAGAATATTTACTTCAAAATGTCATGTTTAAGTTAAGTTAAGTTCATGTTAAAATTCACTGTATTATCCATTTTAATGGAATTTTGTTTTTGGCCCCCTGCAAGTGTTACACACATATTCTACATCTTATTCACAACACATAAAACACATTAAATCCATAATAGAAAAAAACAAACGGTCCCACTTTATATTAAGTGGCTTTTACTACGTATGTACCAACTTTGAAATTAATAATATGATACAATGGACTTATTGTCTACATACATGTTTTACCTTGTACTTTACAATACCTGCATGTAATTACAGCTGTAATTAATTTATGTAATTACATTTGTAATTACACTGTTGACCCTTCCCTTACACCTTAACCCGCCCTTAAACCGACCCATACCACACACACCTGTCCCTAACCTTACCCGTATCACATCTCAATAGCAGCAAACGTGTTTTACAATACAACATCCACACAATAAGTACATTGTACGTATTTTTCGATGTAAGTACATACTTAAAGCCACTTAATATAAAGTGCTTAATATAAACCAAACAAAGGTCCCACTTTATATTAAGTGGCTTTAACTACTATGTACCAACTTTGAAATTAATAATTTGATATAATTAATTAAATAATAGTTCAACTGAGAATGGTATAAAAGATTTTTTACAAATTTTTTTTTTAAATCCCTAAAAATTCATTAATTTATTAAAAAAGGACATGAAGAAACATTTACTGCCATTTTTACTATATTATATTGTATAGGTATATTATATTATTAGAATATATATAGTTCATATTCTCTCTTTTTTAGAACTATCCTTTAAAAAAAAGAGTCTGCGCACTGCATTCTGATTTTTTAGAGCAAAAAGTTGCTGCCTTAAATTTTTTAAGTACAATCAACTTAGTTGGATGTTTAAGTCATTTCAACTTAAAATAACATTAAACTGACTTGAAAAATGAATCATGTATAACTTATAATTTTTTGGTGGAAAATTGCTTAACTTATTTTGATGAGCTAAAGCAATGTAAAAACATGTGGTGTCATAATTTATTGATCATATAATTTTTTCAGCGTGTAGGATTTACTGTGAACAATTTTCACTAGTAAATTTCACAAACAGTTCCAAAGTGGTTCTGATGGGAGTGCTGTGTTACCTGTAGTGTGCACCATGCGCACTGCGGCCCCAGCTGCAGACACTCATCACAGGACACAGCGCTGAATTGAGAACACGTCCCTGCACACAAGTGCAGTGGTTTGTGGAAGCGGTTCGCTTGTTTCTCACGCAACATCAAAACCATAGAAAGTCAGCTGATATTTCTACTCTCTGCCAAAAAGTATTCTGAGCATCAAAGTACACTTAAAAGTATAAAAGATATTGTTAAATCAAGTTTTTTTTTGCTTCACTTGCAAGAACACATCATATTTCTACTTTTCTATTACAATATATACTGTTTTTGTTTTTGTTTTTAAAGAGAACCCAACAAAGATAGCAGGTGAGTTGGATCGACACATGTTGTGAAAAATGTTCAGAAAAAATGGTTCCCCTCCCAGGATGCACTAGCGTTAGGGTAAATAAGTATGGTAGCATATTTTTACTGTTTAACTTTTTTTTTTTTACATTATTGCTGTTGCCATGTTTATTAACTTGTTGTCTTGTGATGTCAGGATGAGCTTGTTCCTCTATTAAAATCATCAGTTGAGTGTTATATATATATCCTATATTATATTTCATACCAAGTTTTAATATGTGACATCTTGGGTGGCTTATATCTTGAGAGCCTTCAGGTGAATTTACATAAATATGTCACTGTAAGTCAACAAGAACCCTGACATTATTCTCATGAAAACACATCTTTATAAGAAGCAAATTATATTGAACAATTTAAATGCAAATGAGGGAAACAATCTACTTAGATCTGTTTTTAAAATGACAGACTTTAGATTTACATATCTAAATAGGTAATTGTACAGATTTTGTTTAAAAAAATATATTATTTTTTTTTATAAAATATTTTTTAATTAAATGTGAGTAATGCACGTAAAAAAATTTAAATAAAGTTAGTTCTAAATGATTTATATTTTAAATTCATATTTTCATATTTTTAAAGCCGGAATTAGGCTGAACGAAGAGCGAAACTGCACGTATAGACTGTACTTTATGTGTGTGTGTGATTGATCAAAAATGTGTTCAGTCTTACCTCCGACAGTCCCGAGCCAGAAGTGAAGGACAAGGTAGAGTGAAACAATCCCCATTAGTCCTCACGGTTTCTGATCACAGGAGAAAAAATACAGTTCATATTCTCACACAAACAAACGCGGGATGCGGTCATGTAGCGCGAGCAGGTCTGAGCTCACCTGGACAGACAGACTCAGCGCGTGCGCTTACCTGCCCAACCTTTATATGCACTTCCGTGCAAGTGAGAACACAACAGGTAAGCACTCTCTCTCAAGTCATATTTCACACAAATACTTGTGTCACAGCACATCAGCCTCTCTAACGCACTTAACATCGCGTTTATGAGTAAGAAATAGATTGACTAAGAGGCTTTTTTTACAAGAGTAGATTGAGAAATACACACTCTCTCTATCATTTTGTCGTAAGATATTTTATTCAGCGATAAAATTCGGACGATGTTCTACCTTTTTCATAGAAATGATCAAGTTTTGTATAATATTAGATGTGTTAGTGTGGCACTTTCTATGGTAGGCTGTGATGTGACTTCTTTCTCACTTCTGCAAACACGGTTTAATGTGGTAGAAGTTGCGACATTGAGAGTGAATTGTTCGTCTTAGAAAGTAAAATGTCCATGCTATTGTATTAGATAAAATACTGTTTCAAAAATGAACATTAAAAGTATTTAGATACTCTCTGGTTGTAAAATATCGGGTCATATAACATTAATGCAATGAACTGCACATTGTTAATTGGACTCCCGTGTGAACTTGAGGGGAACTGACTGACTTCCTACATTCACTAAACTCGCTCTGGGACTAGTTAAATATTAAATGTTAAATGTGACTAAGAAAGTTAAAGCTAGTTGTGAGAAAAGATGCAGCCACTTGATTTATATATTGTTATGAAATTCAAATACTAAAGGCTACAATATAGGATATGTAAACAAGCTTTCAAAGCATTACGTGAATTATTCACTGACTTTCAATTTACGCAACTTTTATAAAACATTATTTAAAAAAAACAGCATAGTCTGTTGACTTTGGTCTTGACCCACATGTCTTGTTGTGCACAGTTAGCAAAAAAAAAAAAAGAAGTTTCTGAGATATTATTTAGAGTGCTGACTAACAAGTAATCTAATTTTGTGGTTACTGAAATGTTTGAAAATGCTGTTGAAATGTATAAATGTCAACTTACATGCATTATGAAAACGTGCATGCTAACTGTAGTCTTGATTTCCTTTAGGGGTGTTTGAGCTTTAATTAGGGGAATGAAGCCCCATAATTCACACCCTTACTGAGTGCAATTAAATCAATGGAGGCCCCCGAGTCACTATATTGGTTTTGATTCCTGTTTGACTATCTTGTCAGGCATCAGATCACAAGGGCTTCACCGACTCCTTTTGGCAGTTGCCTATAATGCCACATTTGCACATAAAATATCACCTGCCAACTTTAAAAAAGAATGATTTCTGGTCACATTGTCTCTGCATATAGCAGTCAGTGTGAACTACATAAACGTTTATCTTTTCTTTCATTGTTTAGTTGATACAGTATATAATTATACAGTATTTATCTCCACACTCATCAGTTAAATGTAATTAAGACTGACAACAAGCCTAAAGCAAACATAGAGGTTAACCTCAGGCTATGACCCTGCAATGAATCATGCCTTATCAGCACATTACTTTATATCAAACATCTGCTCAATCCCATCACTGACCTCAATCATAATGTGGATTACTTATGAAAACACCCCTAAATATGACTTTCGTAAACACGTCTTTTGGGAATCAATTCCATTGATATCTTGTTTTCTGCAGTGCACTCTCAATGACTATTATGTGTATTGCCGTATATATCCATAGGGAACAGCCTGATTCTTCAATAAAGCCTTCGGGAATCCCCATGGCCTTGACTGATATTAATATTTGTTAAGTGTGGTTGCATGTGACACATTCCACAAAACAGGTGTGTGTGTGTGTGTGTGCGCGTGTGTGTGTGTGTGTGCGAGCCACGCCTGGCTGTGAAGAGCTGTGACTCAGACTCTGTCTGAGACCACAGAGAGTACAGACATATAGATAAAACCAAGTCAATGTTTAACTGATCAGGTAATACAAAATGACCGCAGGTCGTTGTTTTCATATTTCAAAAGAATGACAGAATGTAATGATTAACATATGATTGTAAAATTGTTGGGATGGCCACCAGTGGGAATGAGTGGATGAGGCCTTGGAATAGATTTTACTGTTACAGTACAGTATACAGATGGAATAGCGTATTGTTTTCATTTACAAGCATAACTCAAGATCAGTGTGTGACTACATTCAAATATTGTAGTTCAGATGTTGCTCATTCACAGCCTTCGACTTAATAGACTTGGTTATCATTTCAAAGTGTCAACTCTGTTCCTTCGAAAATTCCTTGGCAAATCCAAGCACAGTTTGAGACATTGTTGTGATGTCTTCTGAAATTCTAGAAGAGACGTGAGATTACTGGGGACTTTTTCTTTGGAGCAAAGTTTGAGAAGCACCAGATTGAACCTCATTTACTCTCAAGTTAATCGAATTGCTACAACTGAAATGATTTAAAATTTCACAGATCACATTTGTGATTTTTCTTTCCTGAAGTGTGTATTTGGTTAATCACTTCCATTTAGAACAATATAATTTTTTTTTAATTCCATTTCAAATGAAACTTAAGAAAGGAGATGTAGCCATTAATGGATGGAAGAGGAGTGAGAGAGATACAGATGTCAAGACACTGTATAACTGCAGTTAAGACCATAAATCAAACCTTTTCAATTCAAACGGTTCCTCTTCTCATTTGTCCTATCCTGTCCTATCATATCCTATCCTATATGCCATCCTATCCTATCCTAGATTATTGTAATACTTGCATCCATACTTTGACTCAAGCCCATCTTGGGTGTGTTCACACACTTGTAGGTTTGGTTCGATTAAAACGAACTCTGGTGCGATTGCTCTGTTAATGCGGTTCATTTGAATAAGTGTGAACGCTGGCATCCGGACCCTAGTGCGCACCAAACAAGCGGATTGAGAACCCTGAAAAGATGGATCTCACTCCACTTTCAAATTAACTTGGGTGTAATTTGACTGACATATGAAGGCGACACGGACCAACGACATGTAAACAAACAAAAAAACAGGACATCAGGTCACAAGATCAGAGTTCAGGCATCAGAACCGTGTCTCCTCGCAGCAGATCTTCATTTGTGTGTTTTGACTCCTTTACACATTTTATAAGCTCTTCATAAGTTGTCAGCTCTATCATATACCATCATATGTAGGCACATGCAGCAAGCACATTTAGCCCAGCACATTGCATTTTTTTAGATGTTCAACAAGTTCCGTCACAAAATATCCATCATAAAAGCCTTTTTTTTGTCTTTAGGTTCGGTTTTAAAAATGACAGTGTGATCGCTAAGGGGACCAGGAATAAATGTGTGTATATATATATATATATACATTTTTCTTTTTTTTTTGTTCCAGACCAAAAGAAGCAAGAGAACCAAACTACAATTGTGAACACACCCTAAGACCATATTTTTATGACTATTCGAGACCAGGCCAGGAATGCATCTAAAAAAAATGGTCTTGGACTTGAAACGGACCTGAATCTGGCCTTGTCTGAACTCAAGTACTACAACACTCCTATCCCATCCCATCCTATCCCATTATATATCCTATCCTATATCCCATTCTATCATATCCTATCCTATCCTGTCTTATCATATATCCAATCCTATCCTGTCCTATATCCCTATCCTATCCTGTTATATATCCCTTCCCATATTATCCAAATCTTGTCCTATCCTAACCTATCCCAACCTATCCTAACCTATCATATATCCCATCATATCATATTATATATCCCATTCTATCCTATCATTTCCTGCCCTACCCTATCATATTGTATATCCCTTCCTGTCCCATCCCATCCCATCCTATTGCATCTAATCTATCCTATCCTATCCTATCCTATCCTATCCAATCCTATCCTATCCTACAGATACTGTCCTATCATATATAATTCTATCCTAATCTATGATATCCTACATATATTAGTCTTACATTTGACATTGGCTGTATGTGTGTGTGATTTTTTAACTAACTTTTTAACCTGCCCAAGAGTTATATAAACTTTAACCTTTTCTTCTTCTTTTTTTTTTTCGTTTTGGATGTATTAGAATGGAGTCACTCACCCCTGGAGGCCTCGGCAGCTAGCATGCTGTCCTCTCTCTCAATACCAAAACCACAGCAGCAAGTGGGATAGAGCGATACCGGAGCGTGTGAATGTCTATCCGGCTGGAAGTGTGAGTCGGAAGCAATAGTACGCTGAAACTATCACAGTGGTTTTATGGAGCATGACGCCTGCGCTCCCTTCCTCACCCCCTTTTCTCTCTCTCTCTCTCACACACACACACACACACACACACACACAGACAAACTTTTCTGCATGAATGACAGCAGCAACTGCAGGACTACACACACACACATACATGCACACAGCATGAAGCTTCTTCGTTAGTGAGTGAGAGAGAGAGAGAGAGAGAGAGAGAGAGAGAGAGAGAGAGAGAGAGAGAGAGAGAGAGAGAGAGAGAGAGAGAGAGAGAGAGAGAGAGAGCGAGAGAGAGAGAGAGACTAACGGGCCAAATGGGCATGTGTGACTGTGGATTTTGTTGAATATGTGTGTGTGCACACAGCATGTAGGTCAATGGGTTTTTTTCTGATGTCTGTCAGACAGCGAAACTGATTCTGTGGCAAGTAAAATCCACCATCAGTGTCAGGTGCTTTTTTTGTTGTTTAGTAACAGGTCTTGGCATGTCCATGTGTGAATATGCGCGTGTCAGTTTTTTTCTACTTTGGGAAATCAATGTTAAATAGAATATTTATTCCAGAGAATTTTGTCACACAAAAATGATTCGACTCATCAGCCAAGGGTTCCATGAGGAACATGGCATTGTAAAGATACTAAATTACATATTAATGAAAACTTTGAAAAAAAGAAAGGTTTCTGTGAGGGTTAAGAGATTGAAAAACATCATCAGCTCAGTATAAAAACAACTGAAGTTAGTAGAAAGTCTCCACAATGATAGAAAGGAAAACGCGCGCGCGCGTGTGTGTGTGTGTGTGTGTGCTGCAGTCACACTCACCGGAAATGAATGGCACAGATACACTCATTCTTCCTCACTGAAATATGAATGGAACACAGAAACAGAGAGAGAAAGTAGAGAGAATGAGAGACACTGAGGGAAAGTGTCTCTTTTATATAAAGTCAAAGGGAAAATAATGTGGGCAGCGAGAGCTTTGTGGTTGCACTATTTCAAACAAACACACACAGAGAGTGAGACTGAAGAAGATCTATTAGAAACGCGATGGTTACATAGGTAATGCTCTTACAATGAACTTTATTAGATTCAAAGCAAACCATGATTTGGCCTTTTAAAAGAAGACCACTTCAGATGTCCTCACAAGACAGCTTTTGACACGTTTCACTATGTTTGTGAGGACATTAATACTTTGATAAATGAGAATCCACCATAGTCTTAAATTGTTTTTAAAGAAACAATTTTTTTTTTTTTGTGAATAAGTTTTACCTTTAAGGACCTCCATTGGAGTTTGTTTGTTTGTTTATTTAATGATATTTAATTAATGAATATTCTTTTATTTGTTCATTTGAATGAATGAATACATTTTTATTAATTTAAGCAGAGACTACTGGGGAATAGTTTGCCCTCAAAGTAAAGCTACACATAACCACAAAGACACAAAATTATAATGAACTGTGACGGCCTCTTTCCATCGTGGGGTTCAGCATGTGGGTTTTGATTGACAGGTTGCTGTGGTGGTGATGGCAGTATTTAGATTGAAAAAATCAGAGACAGATCTCCTATCTATGCAACACACACACACACACACACACACACAAGTTCAAGCACAGACATGTTCATCCACACATACTCACACATATATGCACCTAACCTTCACACTCCCACCAGGATACAGGGTGTGCGTCCTCTCAGCTGTCTGGGGGGAGGGAAAGAGACAGGTGTAGCCTTCTTGCTATTAAATGTGAACTTGTCATTAGTATAGATCAAGAAGCCAGAATCTGACAGAAACAATAAGAAAGACAATGAAAAGGAGAGTGAAAGAATTAGAAACAGAGGAAGAGGACTGCCGCAGATAGCCTATGCTTTCTTAGATTAGAGTTTGAGTCTGTGGCAAATAGACAGTGGAAAACACACACACACACACACATACACACACACACACACACAGTGCGAGAGAGAAACATATGCAAGGTGCCTGTGAGTCTTAGACATAATCTCCTGGATTTATGAGAAAACCCAGCAGGCTGATATTACAAAGGGCCCGGCGGGAAGGCCCCTCTCCCAAAGGTGCAAAATGACCTTCCAAAGAGATGACTGTATATTATCTAAATATAGGCCTTAATGAAAATGTACTTTCTATGGCAGTACAGTTTAAAATCAAGGCAAAAGACAAAAATGCTATAGATGTGTGCGATTTGAGCTGATAGGCCTACTAATAGTTTTGTGGCCTAAACTTTAACGCCATCTGCTGGCCAATGCCAGTAAGACAATCCTAAATTACAACGATTTACAGTCACTTTAATAACTAGATTTTATAAAAAGGATGAATGATTGTCACTTTTATGCAGTTACTAAGGTTTTCGGTGATCTTTTTAGCACGTTGCTCGGGGGTTGCTTAGTCAAGTCGAAAGAATCTACGAATTGCCCCATCTGATATTTTGATCTTGGTTCCACTTTCAGTAGGCCTGAAGGCCTGAAAAAACGGAAGTCCGGTTATAATTATAAATATATCTGCTTTCGAAAATATCAAACAGATTGTGGACACAGACACACGCCCTTTTTATGAACCCCTCGTCCACAGACATTTACAGCTACATCGACATAAACTGAATTTGATCCAATCTTTTGATATTACACTGAATATTCTTGATGTAGGCTTTGAGATTGATTTGAGAATGAGATAAGACAATGGAAACAGACACAGAAAGAGAGAACAATCATTCTAAATATATTGGTTTTGTATGGCCTAGAGCACCACCTACGGGTTAATGTCAGTACGGACATTATTTTAAAGGTTTTGGAGTCAATTTGAAGAAACTTTTCAAATTAAAGCTACTTTTCTCAGTGTGGAGATATGACGTTTCCGCACGGGCGAATCTCGTATGCATGCAATTTCCCGCCAAATACGCCCCTACACCTCAAAAATATAAATCATTATTAGGTTTTTCAAAGTATATTTAGGTAAAGAAAGGATTTGGAATTTTTTTTTTTTTTGCACTGCCTATCATTTTGTTGGGTTATTAGCAAAGAAGAAGAAGAAGAAATTCGATAGTGTAACTAATAAAATACAAATTGATAAAGCTGTTTTTAATAAAAGCTGCTACAGATTATGATAAATGGCTGATATTTTTTCAAGACAATTAAGAATTTCCTTTAAAATTACAGTTTGTTCCCTTAACAAGTTAAGCATGTGGTAATATAGCCTAATCTTAAATTACCAGGTCCAAAAAAATCACAAGATTACAAACCAAACTCAAAAACACAAGTTTGAGCTCTTTTAATAAAAAAAAATTCTTTTCACAACAGAAAAAAAATGTAGAAATAAAAACAAACAAAAAAGTCTGGACGTGCAAGTGGCAGGTGTTCAATAAAACAATTTGAAAGATTAATAATTTCAACAACAGTCCTGTATTTATACACTGCGTGAATAATTGTCGTTCTGAAACGTCTACTTTGACTGAAATAAAGACACTCTATCTGTCCAATGAAATTATGATGTGCTGCTTTTTGACGCACTTTAGTCACCATGATCATTTTTAACTTTGGTTCTTCAGATTAGGCCTCTAAACATGGAGAGGCTACAGCAAAGTGAAACAATTCCAGAGAAGGTAGTTTACATGAATTTTTGAAAGAAAAAAAAAATGAATGAAACAAATGCAGGAAAAATTATACAAGCCTCTCTTTTTTTTGTTACTGCACCTATCAGGAATAAAATGGACGAAAAAAATAAGAAGAACAAAGGAATTCTCCACACAATCAAGCTCAAAACATCTCAATGCAATGTTAAAAAAAAAAAACACACCAACAGAAAGACATACAGATACAAAACATAGATGTTTCTTTAAAGAGGAGGACAAATAGACGCATTAAAGATGAAGTTCTGCATGACACCAGCTCCCGAGCTGGCGCTTTTACATCTGATTGGACAGGATAGACCTGCAGCCCGACCAATCAGACAACAGATACAACTCTGAGGTAGATCAAAGGCCAAGCTGACCTGGACATCTAAATACACAATCACACACAGACACACAGAAATCTGCTTAACTAAGTGTAAGACAGACAGATGAAAGCCTTGTTTACAACCATGTTATGAACCCGCGATCAAGTCTTCCCTCCACCCAACTGCTTAGAGATGTTCATGTGTCCACACCTACGAAAACTTGATTAAAGCTGAGATTGACAAAAAAGACACAAACTACCATTCAGTTTGACCAAAACCTATTGCAGTAGTCCATACTATTGTGTTCAATAGTAGGCAGAAAAGGTCTTTGGTGGAAAGTGTCATAGTTGCCTTGAAGTTGCATGTTTTTTTTTTTGTTTAAATTATTTATTTATTAAATTGATTATTTATTCAGAAATGCATATTTGTTATTTGCAAAACTGTTCTATCATATGTTTATAATCTGTTAGGCCTCAACTATTCGGTTTCAATTTCTTGATTTCTACCTAAAGAAACATTGCACTTCTGCCTTTAATCTGCGCATCAACTAAATCCTGATGTGTTGTGTAAAAAAAAAATGAAGAAAAAAGATAAAATAAATAAAAAATGGCGCTGAAAATAAAAATCGCAATCATCCTGTGAACAGATGGAAAAATGTCAGCTTTCCCAAATCCATAATATCCCTTTTATTAGCCCCCCCCCCCCACATACCTTAGCTATCTTAACCACACCCACGCATGCCCCGCCTCCCACGAAACCCCACCCACCCTCGTCTCAACATCCACTTCTACATCTACCGAAAGACTTTACACATGAATTCAATGGAAAGAAAGACTCCTCCACAGCAGACACACAATCTCTGAAACAAATCATGTTTGATTCAGAGCAACATTAAAAAAGGAAACAGGAAAGCCATTGCTTTGAGAGACAGGAGCAAGAACCAATAGCCAGCAAGCATTGCATCAGTCAGTCTAAACCCCACCCACCTTATTTAAAAGGTAAATATTTGAACTACTAAAAAGGCAAAGAGTGGAAGACCATAAAGCAAACAGAAACCTCTTCATTTCGACTGCAACCGCAATTTTTTTTCTTTTGTCTGTTTGAGAAACAGTCCGTAAAAACATAATAAAAACCATATTAAAAAAAAACATCATGCATCGAAAGGTATCATCATCACTCACTGTTACTCACAGACATGGTCTGTGTTAAAAGTTCTTGGTAAAAAATAAGCATTTGTCATCTTCTCCTTCCTCTTTCTAGCAAAATAAAACTCTGCTCCCTTTTGTTGTCCATAGTTGATGTTATATTGCCTTGTCTTGATTTGTTGGAGAAAATGTTTGCACAAGAGTTTTCTGAGGTTTCTTGTTGATTTCTTTTAGTAGATGATTAAATCATGGACAAATTTTCTGGAACCCGTGCGCGAGCGTCGCTTCCTCTCTGATGTCACTTCCTCTAAGAGAAAGCAAACGTTGTTACTGTAGCAACGGCTCGTACGGTAGTCTGGCTCTGATCTCAGAACCTGAAACAAAAAACAACACTAGTCAAACACTGAACACTGATAATGGACATGTAAGCGGTGTTCCCGAATTGTGTTAATGTTGACTCAGTTTAATTTAATTTTCTACAGTAAAACACAAAAAGTCGTGATTTTGTAGTACGTCCTAGAGAGTTAATGTGGACACTCTCAGTCTCAGACGGTTCCAGAAATGCATATGCCACACAAAATTGGAAACACTTCAGGAGTTTCCAAGTCGTCATCCGATTGGTTGAATTCCGTTGTGATGCCAAACCCCCTCATGGAAGAAGGAAGCCGTTGTGTTTACAACTGTCACAAGAGTGCTTATCATGATCAACTAAATGCTAAGTATGTGAAGCATGTGAAGTTCATGGCGTAGACTCTTTAAAATATGTCCAAGAGTTTTCCTGTTATTCAGACTGATCTCATAAAATTGCGTAAGAGTTTTCCTGTTATTGTAAGGACATCGACTTTACATTTTCACGCCTCTAAACATGACGCTGACAATACAAACTGTGATTGGTTGCTTTGCATGTCAGTCAGGCGTCCTCTTGGGTGGTCCTTGGCCAATGAAAGCTGTGATGGACTCCATCAGTCTGAAGGTCTAGCTATGCGAGACTAATGTGGACAGAGCTTTCAAAGTCCCAAAATGCCAAAAAAAGTACCATAAAAGTAGTACATAAGAGTTGTGTGCTGTATTCCTAGTCTTCTGAAGTCACAAAATGGCTTTGTCTTAAATTTGAACTGCTGTATCTCTAAAATCTCATTCAAATGTGGAATGTATCGAACAAGGTTTTGACGTCCATGAGGCTACTGCTTTCCCAGTGAATGGGATTTCAATGTATGGGAAAGATCACCGTCAACATTCTACAACTTCTCCTTTTGTGTTCACAGAAGAAAGGAGGTCATATGGGTTTGACAGAACATGAGAGTGAGTGAACAGAACACTGACCACCACAAGAATGAAAAGATGAAAATCAAATACCGTTTTATTGCTTGTTGGGTTGAAAAGAGTACGATGAAGGATCCGAAGAGGACACATCCTGTGGCTGTACACCACTTTCCTGCTGAAAAAAACAAACAAAAAACAAATAAATTTCAACATTTATTTCAATATTTTGTGTGGTTTTCCAATAATAATCATAATAATAATCTAAGCTAAATTTACTTTAACTGTATGAGTCATTTCCAGAGAATATTTCTTAAAGTCTATCTTTCATAATCTTTTCTTTTTGTAATATAATCTATTATAATATAACAATCATTCAATTAATCAAAAGTGATAGTAAATATATTTTATAATGTAATGTAATGATGTTGAAAATTTAGCTTTGCATCACAATAATTAATTTAATTAATATACTGTATATATGTATAATAAAAAACAGTTATTTTAAATTGTACTAATATTTCACAATATTATATTTATGATTAAATAAATGTAGCCTTGGTGAGCATAAGATTTTCAAAAACACAAATCTTACCAGCCTCAACATTTTGAATGGTATTGTAAATATGATGAATTTAACAAGGTTTATGCTTATAATTTGGTAGCAAAAATAAAGCCTGTCTAGTAGAAAAAAAAACAATTTCATTCTCTGAAAACAAGAATAGCTTTTTTAAAGCAAGATCAACAAAATTTGTAAAGGCGTCTTGACAATACAGAAAACTATAGCAGTCTGTGGTATAAATGCTGATTATAATTGCGGTATAACTGTCATTGATAACCGGAGTGTAGGACTGACCTCAGGAGGGATGGCAGCGGGCTGAATGTGGGCGTACTGAGGGATGTAAGCTCCTGGCATTGCTGTGTTGGCAGGAATAAACTGCAGGAGAAAAGAATTATGTGGCTTTATTAAAAACACAGGTGTTAATATTACTTATTAATTAGCATATACGCCTGTGCCATATTAGTGCAATCTGTGTGATAGGATCATACGGTTGCAGTGCCGCCCAGAGAGAGATGGCCCATCTGCTGGGTGAGGGGAGCCAACATAGCGGACGGCTGCAGTGACATGGGATGCTCCATAGAGGGCGACAGAACGGCTCCCTGAGTCAAAAAAACAGAGAATACAACAATTATATTTAGCCATTGCAGAGAAAGAGCGAGACATCCAGCGCTAAATAACAGAGAAATTCTGCCCATAATAGGGCAAAAACACGAAATATTGTGTAAACACACACACGTCTTTCTGACTTATGTGTAAGCAGCACTGGTTGTGAGAGATGTAAAGAGATGAAAGAAAAAAAAGTGTTAATTTGGCCTTACTGGGTGTTGCATGATGTAAGGCTGATGTTGCATCCACGAAGGATTCTGTACCTGGAGACACACACGCAGATGTTAGCAAGAAAGCAGGTGCTAGTCAGAAACACTCACATCAACACAACGTGACCGTGAAGTTGAGGGAGGTGAAGAAGAGCAGTACCTGGTATGTAGAGATGTATGGAGACACTCCTGGCTGAGCCATTAACCGGTTCCCCATAGCATAAGGAGCAGCATAGTACCTATAAAAACACATAATAAAAAGGATACAATATTTCTGAGGGTCTACATGACATTTACATATCATTTAACATTTTAATGGCAATTGCACAAAGACATCAGAGAAAAACATCTGAGCATTGTGGGGTTGGTTGGTGTATTAAAGGGTTAGTTCACCCAAAAATTAAAATGATCCAGTAATTTACTCACACTCAAGCCATCCTAGGTGTACATGACTTTCTTTTTTCAGCCAAACTCAATCAGAGTTGTATTAAAACATTTCCTGAATGGTAACTGAGATTTTGAAGCCCCCCAAAAAACACATCCATCCATTATAAAAGTAATCCATACGGCTCAAGGGGGTAATAAAGGTCTTCTGAAGCGAAGAGATGCTTTTTTTGTAAGAAAAAGAATCCATAATTGTAACTTTATAAACTCTAACTAACTAATTTGTTTACCGGTTTTAATTTAGTTAAATCGTGGCCACGACTGAACTAAGACAAGGGAACGAATCAGTAGCCACAGTTTAACTAAAACGAGGGAACAAATTAATACAATTTGGCCATGTTATAAATAAAATGAGGGAACGAATCAGTACAACATGAACATGATTAAACTAAAACAAGGGAATTAACTATTACGTCTTAGGAACAAATTCTTTTTTTCGCATGTCATTTGCTGGGCTCTGTAGATAGTGTAGAAAATAAACATTATAAACTTAAAAATAATGTGAAAAATAAATTGAAGACACGTTTAAGCTGTTCTTACCCATTCTGAAGGGTGGTATTGGGGTCATAGGTCAAGGTCATTCCACTCTAAAGAAAGTAACATAAAAATTGGTTTTGACCACAGCTGGTTTCATACACATAAAGCCAGTTTCACTATACAATTGACAGCTAATATATGTCAATTATTATATTTAATTAGCCTATAGTACAATAGTTGGAAACCAAACAAAGGATGATGTATGAAGTCATGTTAGAATGGCTCATTATGCTTCAAGGAACAAATACACACCCATTCACCTGCCGTCACCGTCAGCACCACACACATAAGGAATTGTGAACAGGACTTACTAGTCTCACCTCGGCGTCCCGTGTCCAGGTTCGTCCGTTAGGGACATATTTAGCCTGACTTTGTCTCTTCTTCTGACCGCCGTCAGCAAACTTACACAGCAAAGGCTCTGATGCACCTAAAACACACACACACACACACACACACACACACACACACACACACACACACATGCTTAGCTTAACGGTACTGAAGACAAAGACTATATGGCTTACAGTCTGTAGCCTACATATAGACTACACCACAAGAATATTGTGCTGAATACTCACCCAGCATCCCAGAGGAGGACTTAATGAACTTCCCGTTGAAGTGAGAGATCACGGCATCGCACTTCTCTGTAGACTCCATCCTTGAAATACAGCGGAATAAAGACAGAAAATTTCACAAAACATTCACATGCATGAACAGTGTAAATCTGACCCCGTTTCACACGTGAACACACACATACACACACAAAATCAGTAGTCTCACTAACCTGGCAAAGCCCACTCCCCGGCTCACTCCATTAGTGTCGCGGAGGATTCGGGTGGACACGACCTGTCCAAAGGGTTTGAGGAGGTTCTCTAGCTCCTGCTCATCCATAGACACGGGCAAGTTGGACAGGTACAGGTTAGTCGGGTCCTGCTCCTGTTGCTGTATTTAGAAAACATGAAACACACAAGATTTTACACACGTAATTAACCATCCTTCATATGTCTATTCGGCTGACATTATAGCCAGCTGTGAGGACTGAGTGAGTCCAAAGACCTTTATGTCCTTCATGTAATGGTCAAAGCAATGTTGTCATATGATTTTTCTGTTAGCTCATAAACCTACTGCTAGGCGATTAGTCTGTTAGCTTAGCACACTGGTAACTGATTATCCTGCTAGCTTAGCATACTACTGCTACCCCCGGTTTAACAGACAAGGCTTAAGTCTAGTCCCAGACGAAAATGCATGTTTGATCTGTTTTAACTGAAAGCAACTTGCACTGGCAGATCTTAAAAAATGTTACTGCCATTGTTTTGTCTCAACACGCACACGGCACACCAGTAATGTTTTTTTAAAAGCACATGTATAAAAGCTACTTATTTAGCTAACCTTTGCATATTGTTAGACGATTAGCCTGCTGGCTTAGCATGGTTAAAGCCACTGTGAAATCGAAATGTATTTACAGAATGTTGCAGTGCTTATTATAAATGATTTATCCATTCACATCATTATTATTATTTTTATTCATGTGCACTCACAATCTTTAATCAAAAGCGTTAACCTCCCCTTCCCCTAGAAACGACATCTGTTCTATTCATGACGTATGTCTAACAACATAATATCCTCCACAACTGATTGCAAACTTGCATTCAGATCTGCTTCCATTTAGTTAGAAATGCTTAACTTCCTACGATCCAATCAATTCCCGAAGGACGAAATCAAATCCTGCCCTACATTTTTCTCATTCCTAAATCCGTTTCACTCTAATATACATCACAATAGAGATGAAAAGACTTTTGCAACTTCCGTTTCATGCTGAGTTTAAATGGTTGGCCTGCAAGCTTAATATACTGCTAACTGATTAGCCTGCTAGCTTAGCTATCTGTGCCTGATTAATTTGGTGCCTTAAAAAAGAAAAATGATAGAAAATCACTTTGTGGTGTATATATTCTTAACCATGACAATACACTAATGTATATAAATCATCAAATGAAACATTTGTCATTCTATTTTTTTCCCAGTTAGCTTGAAAGCTCAATCTTGCTTACTGCTGTGCGATTAACAAGCTAGCATAGAAAACTGATCAGCCTGCTGGCTTAGCTGTTTATGTTTGATTAATTTGGTGCCTTAAATAAAAAAAAAGGTATTTTGTCTTAATTATGAAAATATGTGAATGTACTTAAATTACGTCACATATCACATATTACCAAAACTAATGGTCAAATTAAAACATTTGTCATTCTAAGTTCTATAACGTTAGTTACGTTTTTTAATGCCTGCTAGCTTTAAATACTGCAGACTAATTATTGGTTTAGCATACTGCGAGATGACTAGCCTGTTAGCTTAGTATAGTGTTAACTGATTAACCTACAAGCTTTACCATCCATGTCTGATTAATCTGGTGCCTTAAGAAATTAAAAATGATAGAAAATCACTTTGCATTTGGTCATAATCATGATAAAATGTAAATGTATTTAAATTACACCACATGAAACTATAAATAGTCAAATTAAACATTTGTCATTTTATATATTTTAAAAGCCTCTTCAAAGCTAACCTTGCTTATTGATAGGGTATTAGCCTGATAGACTAGAATAGTGTGGACTGATTAGCATGCTATGGATAATTTGTTGGCTTAAACATTTTTAAATGATACAAAACACGTTTTTTTTGTCTTAATCCCACATTATGTTAATGTATTTAAATTGTCACATATCATATATTACTGAAACTATGAATGGTCAAAGTAACTTTTTTTTTTTTTTTTTCATTTAGCTTACAATCTAACCTTTGCATATTGAGGCAATTAGCATGTTAGCATTAAATGATAAGCCTTTTTCACTACCACTACCATAAGCGGAAATGCTATTATAATTACATAAAATATATTGTGATAATTTAGTCGTTCATTCTACAGTTCAAATAATAAAGAAGCAGGTCGTCTGAATAAGCTCAAAACCAGCATACATCAGTGCACTTGATTGAGCAGATATCATGACGCATTGCAATTCTATTCTTCTTCTGTAACTGTAAGCTACACACCATCTGTTCATTCATTTTTCGATTTGTATAGAATCATGTGTCCAGTGACTCAAGGGTGAGACCTGCAGGCGGTTTATACTCTCTGTCTATTTATGCTGTGATGTGGTGCATAAGTACTTTGTGAAGCCGCAATACAATTCTGTACTCGCCTCTCAGCTAACAAGGACACACGATACACTACAAGCTGGATTTCAATCTGACGTTTGATTGGCTGAAGGCAGAATCTCAGCTCGCTATTCTAGATGTCTCAGCAGAAACGAGGGCGGGCCAGGATAAGACGTCAACATTCCTTAACATGTATGCGTCAAACATGTTTACACGGTACACACACGCATTACGGGGAAGTGGAAGAGTAATACGGGGAAGTGGAAGAGTAATATGCTGACAGTGGGGAGGAAGAGGAAAAAGAGGGCAGATTAAAAATTGAAGATGCAGGCAGAAACACACAGCAGAACCTGAGAGAAGGTCACAGCAGGAGTTTTACACACACTTCTCTGTGGCACAAAGATACACAGAAAATGTGTGTGTGGAAGAGAGGAAACGAGGTAGAAACACACATGAATAGACACCAGAGGTTAAATTTTAATGTTTTAGATTGACATTTCCTGAATCGTCCACAGAGACGGGTCATGAACTAGTTACTTAGGAAGAGGAAGTAATGTCAAAACTGGATGACTCACCTTGGCCATTTGAGCCTGAACTCCACTGGTCTTTAGTGCTGTGACGGCTTTTTGCGCGGACACTGGACTGTCAAAATCCACAAACCCATATCCTATGAAGAGGACACAATACATTACCACATACTAACTAATCTACAGCAAAAAGCTAGACCAACCACACATCTTTAAATAACAACTCTGATTAATTTTGCCCAATGTCACAATGTGTACATGTTTTTTTTTTTTTTATGATCAGTTAGTGATGGTATCGGATGATAATACCAAAGTACAGACAAACACAATGGTACTAAATTATAACCACATTGATGTACTATGGTATTTACACTACCGTTCAAAACGTATGGGGTCAGTAAGAGTTTTTATTTTTGACAAAATTTGCATTAAAGTGATAGACATGTTACAAAATATTTATATTTCAAATAAATGCTGTTCTTTTGAACTTTCCATACATCAAAAAATCCTGCAAAAAAAACTGTAAACTACCGTTTTCAACATAAATAAATGTTTCTTGAGCAACAAATCAGCATATTAGAATGATTTCTGAAGGATCATGTGACACTGACTGGAGTAATGATGCTGAAAATTCAGCTTTGCCATCACAGGAATAAATTATATTTTAAATATATTAAAACAGTAAACAGTTATTTTAAACTGTAATAATATTTCACAATATTAGTTTTAACTGCATGTTTTAGCAAAATAAATGCAGCCTTGGTGAGCATAAGAGACTTATTATTTTATTTTATTTATTTTTTTAAACTCACCAACCCAAAACTTTTAAACGGTAGTGTATATGGTACTATTTAAAAAAAAAATACCATGGTAATTCAAATGAATAAAAAAAAAAAACATGGTATAACCACGGTAACACACAGGGTTTAAAATTAACTTTTTGTCAGTCGATTAAGAAAAAGTACCATATTTTAATTATTCTATACTATATATCATATGTATTATTGTGCCACGTAATATATTATATTGAATGATATGAGAGTGTTCATTTTGAACCCTGGTAACACATACAAGAATAAAATTACATGACAAACCTTTGCATTTGTTTGTAGTCTTGTCAAGAATGGCTTTGGTGGACACGATTTTACCATATCTATTCCAGACAGACAAAAAGAGAGAAAGACATTGAGAGAGGAAGTTAAACACTGGCTCAGCTCACGAGTCAGTCAATGTGTCAAATGACACAACAGTACAGGAATTCACGACCCGAAGGACATGAAACACAAGATCTACCATAATCCATGAGCTGGGAAAAAATAACACCACCCGAAAGAGCTTTTAAAGTCAGCTTGAAACGCATATAATTCAGAAACAAAGAGTCACTTGTGACAGAATCATCCACGGACACTTGATGCTGACAGCCCAGGTGCTTTAGAGTCACTGTGTGACAGACGAGGATTGAGCTGCTTTAATGGAGTGTCCATGAGAAACCTGTTATTAGAGCGCACAAATCACCACGGTTCAAAGGAAACGCTTGTCTCAGCGCACGCATGTGTGTGTGTGAAAAGGAAATCGCCGGTGCAGTGCAAGGGATAAACACTGGACTGGAGTAAGTGAATGCATACTAGCGTGCTGCTTTTTGCATGCGATTATCTTTGCATAAATTCATATGGTTTCACACATCTTTACACGTTATTTTTTTAAATAGTATGCGAGACAGTACGGATTATGTTATAAACATTTCAAACGGTAGTATGCTACAAAGCTGCCACATGACCTCATCGTGTTGTATACTTAATTCTCCAAGTGGCGTCCAGCATTTTTTATTTGTTAATACATTTTTAATCAAATGTTTTTTTGGAAGACTAATTAAATGTTAAAAACTTAAGTAAAAATAGCATATCTGGCTTATTTGTCACACTGGAAATAGAATGAGGCATTGCATTGTGGGATACTGTACCCAGTGCAGTTTACATTTGTCAAATGTAGTAGGTCATAAGAGCATTCAATGCATACAAGTCATTCAATTGCTATTGCAGAAATAGTAGTAATATGCTATTTTGGATTCTGACACTTTTTATTCGGAATGATGGTTGAGAGAATGGACGGCGAGACAGAGGGAACATGTGAATTTGACAAAATATGGGAATCAAACCCAAATCTCCCACACAAGCACCAAACCACAACGTCTGGAACGACAGTTCAAAAGTTTTGGGTCAGTAAGATAGAAGGATGGACAGATACACATTGAATTAAACAGAATTTTTTTGTAAGTATAGAAAGACTGAAATAGTATTTCTTGTAAAACATATTCGGTAACACTTTACAATAGGTTCATTAGTTAACATTAGTTAATATATTAACTAACATGAACTAACAATTAGCAATACATTTGTTACAGTATTTATTAATCTTTGTTAATGTTAATTAATACAAATCCAGCTTTTCATTGTTTGTTCATGTTAGTTCACAGTGCATTAACTAATGTTAACAAACCTTTGATTTTAATAACGTATTAGTAAATGTTGAAATTAATATTAACTAAGATTAATAAATGCTGAAAAAGTATTGTTCATTCTTAGTTCATGTTAACTAAGGTGGTTAACTAATATTAACTAATGAACCTTATTGTAAAATGTTACCGATTAATTTTTTTTACTACCAAATTATAAGCATAAACCTTGTTTAATTCATCATATTTACAAAACCATTCAAAATGTTGAGGCTGGTAGAATTTTCTGTGCTTTTGAAGGCTGCATATATTTGATCAAAAATACAATTAAACAGTAATTTTGTGAAATATAATTACAATGTATTTTAAAGTGTAATTTATTCCTGTGATGGCAAAGCTGAATTTTCATCATCATTACTCCAGTCTCCAGTGTCACATGATCCTATAGAAATCATTCGAAAATGCTGATTTGATGCTCAAGAATAATTCTTTACTATCATCAATGTTGAAAACAATTGTGCTGCTTAATATTTACGTGGAAACCAAAATATGTATTTTTTCAGGATTCTTTGATGTCTAGAAAGTTCAAAGGAACAGTACTTTTTTATTCTATTTTTTATTTATAAATGTCTTTAATGTCATGTTTGATCAATTTATTGTGTCCTTGCTGAATAAAAGAATTAATTTCTTTCCAAAAAAAAAAATTAAAAATCTTACAGACCCCAAACATTTGAACAGTAGTGTACACTAACCGCTACACCAAAATAAATTCACATTTCTGCTGGCTTAGATTTATTGATGTCTCTCTCACGAAGGCTGTGCAGGAAAGAGCTGTGACAGGAGTGCTGACAGGGTAAGAACTGTTTTTCATTCACCTTCACCGAGGGCTCCATTTCCAAACTGAAATTTGAATACGCTCATATATTTATAAACCACCTTCCTGTGCCATTAAAACTTTGGCTTAGATGAATAAATATGTTTTCAGTGTGACGTTCAGCAGAGCTGCAAAGCAAACACTAAACAGCATTTTTGGGGCGCGTCCTGGGCCGTGTCAAAAGAGAGGGAAAAGCGGAGCCAATCACATTTCACACACAGATCACAAGACTCCACGCGCCAGAGGAGCCCGCGACCTTGGCCTTGACCCGTGCGCTCCAGCGGGGACGCCCCATTTCCTGCCCCCACCGGCAGAATTCTGTCAGAAGCTCCCAGAGCGACGCTGTTTTTCTGCCTGATGCAGATCAAGGCAAATAAATCCGCGGCTTTGCCATGAACGGTCACTCTCTGTGATTAAAACGGCTCTGGAAAGCGAGGTTACGGTGTCACTGCGATACCTCAAAGCTGAACTGACACATTCCTCATAGTTTTAACCAAAATGTACAGTTGTTTTTTTTATTTTTTTTTTTTATTTTTTTTTATTGTCAAAAAAAAATATTTTTTTTTATTGTCAAAAAAAAAAATTTTTTTTATAAAAAAAAAAAAAAAAAAAATGTACAGTTGTGATCATATGCGTGAATCCGGTTGTACTGAGTATAGTTATAATGTGCATATGACCCGAGCTTCACTTTTAACTAGAATACTAGCCAAGAGGATTATGGGCCCCCCATCTGACTCTTTCGAATCAATTTGAAGGATTCCATGGTGATGACTGGTCTCCCGGGGGCAGCGAGGAGTAAATTAACCCACAGTGGGAATGTTTGAACGGAATACATGCGGGATCAGAAAGCCTCTGCACAAACAAGCACTCTCGTCTCTCGCCGATATAAACACGCATGAAATTCGATGTGAAGATGAGTGTCCATAATAAAATGACCAAATATTCCATTGTGTTCAGCAAGATGAAATTAGTAACAGCAGTAACAGCAATATTTTAAGGAACTTGTGACTTTTCCTGCTCCAGTAACTGCTGAATCATGGCTGCTGGTCTAATACTGCAGGCAGAATGGCTGTTATGAACCAGAGGATCACAAACAGACACTCATTGGTGTGTGTGTTGAGTTTTAGAGGGTGATGCGTGAAGCGTATTCTATTCATTAGGAGAAAGCCCTGATATATAAACAGCCGACCCGACACTTGACGTTAAAAGTATCTCATTACACATTCATGGTTTCTAGTTTAAAAACAGAAAATTAACAAATAGAATCTAATTATTTTAAAACTACAATGCTAAAACTAAATGAATACTGAATATTTTAAATACTAAAAAAGTCAACATGAAATGAGAAGAACCCTATCTATAAAGTTTATAAAGACTACTGTGAGCTACGAGGTTGTTGATTGATTGTATATGCTTTTGTTGAAGCCATCGTCCTGCATTTCTTTACTTATTTTTTATAAATAATCATGTTTTCCTGGTGAAAATTTCCCAAAGAAATCTCTTTAGTTGCCACCCACTTCAACAAAGACCTTTTTTTAAAAACACCTTTGGGAAAAATGTGCAGGAAAAATACCAGAACCAAGGCCTCTGAAAAAGTGAATAAGAACTTTTGCACTTTATTTACTTTTTACTTTCCCCTCCAAAATTCTTTATTCTTTATTAACATACACTATTCATGATCCAATCAAAATTCCTGGTGGATAAAGCCATGTCCCAAGCTATGATTTTTTTATTGTTGAACATCCCGTTTCACCTCAGAAATACATCAGCTTCCAGAATGTAAAACAGTTGCGAATTTCATTTTAGGTTGACTTTTGAAATAACGAGTAAAGAAAGACATCCCGGTTAAAATTTTGCTAAAATCCTAAAATGCAGAAATCAGGCATTGGATTGAGGGATACAATGTCGAGCACAGTGTAATTGAGAAAATCAAGTTCTACACAAAATGTTTGTTGTTGAATATTCTATTAAACTTGGGAACACATTAAACGTATCCAAGTAAAACTGGTTGTGAACACCATTTCATGTTGACTTGATGAGAACCATGTGACTACGGTGGCCAAGATGTGCACAACCCAACGAAAAAGGAAAGGAAAAAAGGAAACAAGCCACAACACAACGTAAATGCTCCCGACCACTAAGTGGCAGTGTCGGCACTGAAAAACTGATATTTTCTCGGGACACGACAAGAGATTCTCTATGTAAGTGATGTGATCTTAATATGTGTAATTGATTTTTAAATGAACAAATTATTTTTACTGAATGTTTTGATATCCTGATAATCTTAAAGTATCGATTAATGAAATGGGCAGAAGATTGCGAGTGAAAAGCATCCAGAGTGAAAAGCATCCAGACCGCCAGCGAAAACCATAGACTGTAAAAAAATATGGACGTAGTGTCCGTGACATCCAAGGGGGTAATCCATCGACCGGAAGTTGAAGCCGGCCGGGTGCCGCCATGTTGTAGCAGAACTTCACTTGCGTTAGCATTTCCATTGACTCCCATTCATTTTGGCGTCACTTTGACAGCGAATAACTTTACATCTGAGGCGTTTAAAGACTCCATTTGTCCATTATTTATTTCTAAAGAAACACGACAATGTATAAAGGGCTCCATTACCTTCTATGTTACATTATGGCCCCGTAGAAACAGATTTTGTAAAAATAGGCTAACGATTGCGTCATAACCACTCGACTCTCTGTCGCGCTGTACAGAAATTACCGTACAGACAGGAGGAGAAGCTTGCAGGCAATCGGGGGGACGTCCCGTCAAGGGAGAAGCCCATAGATAATGAGTCCATAAAAGCAACGGAATACTTACTCCTGCTCACTCACGCCAAAGAACTCTTTACTCAAGTTCCCCGTCTCTGCAAGATTAACGTTGGCAATTTTCACGCACAGCTACTAGAAGATTAACGTCTGTCAGACAGGTTGCTCACGTCATCAAGCTTAGTTTGAGTCGGTCTGAGTCTGCGCGTCAGGAACGGAAGTGCTCAAAAATCGCTAAAAATGGGCTTCATGTGTCTCAACTGAGTTCCAATGAGATGGCTCTGTCCACTTCTTATACTGTCTATGGTGACATCACACGTAGGTTTCTGAAGAGCATAGCGGCCTCCAGCGGCCAGTCGATGAATTGCAGTGTAAGTCACTTTGGTGTTGGATTCAAGGGAAATACCAGAAGGTTGCCGCTTGGCGAAAACGTGGTGCTTGATTTTGTTGTGTTGCGGCGATTCTGTTGTGTTTTGAACTTACGTTTGCTTTTTTAAATTCCGTTGTGTTGTGTCTTGATTCCACTGTGTTGTGGCTTGATTTCGTTGTGTCGTGAACTTATGTTTGCTTTTTAGATTTCATTGTGTTGTGCACTACTGGCCCACCGTGCGACTATGGCTATGATATCACTGACATGAGTGAGGTGGTTTTAACTGGTTATTAGAGGTATAGTCTTGAAAAAGCTGATTGTGGAGGATGTTTGCAGGGTAAACAGGGGCTCATGAGGGTTTATCCCATAACTTGACCCAATTCTGACAATCTCACACATTCAAGCTGTTAACAGACAACAGGCCCTGCTGTGCTGTGCAGAATCTCACACCAAGAGGAAAACAGAACAAAAACTGCATTTATTAGGTTGAACATACATCCAGGACAGTTACTGGTGATTTTGTCATGACATAACAGCAAATACTCACGGCTGGCAGAGTTTGACCAGGTCATGATCGGTGGTTCCTGGCGGTAAGCCGCGGATGTAGAGGTTTGTTTTGCTGAGTTGCTCCCAGCCGGTCGTGCTGCTGCTGCTACTGCTGTTGTTGGTGCTGCTATTGGTGTTCGGGCTGGGCGGGGCCATTGGGAGGGTGGGCGGAGCAACAGGAGGCTGTCATAGGAGAACAAAGATTTCATTGATTTGACAAATGGAAATGCGTAGAAGATGACATCACATAACTGAAACTTTTGGGGTAAAAACAAAAATAGCGCCTTCCAAATCAAACCATGTGCAAACTCCTCTTTCTGCAACAGCACCAAACACTATAGAGTTTCTTAAAAGGAAAGAAAAATAACCACAATAATATCATCATAGAAAGAAAATAGCCCCACCTCAACCTCCCCTCAAACACATCGTCAGACTCCATTCGTCATTAACTCTATCTGTAGTGAACTTGTGTTATTATTACACAGTCAGCCATCGCCAGTGAGTCTGCCCACATCCACAGCTCCCTACAGTCTAATTCCCATTAAAGCGAAGCACAAACAGGCCTAGAGGCACAGTCGGCCCTTCAACTCTCATATCAGTCCAATCTACGCATTCCTCCAGAGCTGAATGTGTTGGGATTATTTCACTGGATGAAAGCCCATGCAACTTTGGAGAAATTTCTAATGCGGCATCAATTTCTTTCAATGCTTGCCACAATGTGCAATGATTAAAGGGATAGTTCATCCAAAAATTAAAATTCTGGCATATTTACGCACACTTATGTCGTTCCAAACCCATATGGCTTTCTTTCTTCGGTAGAACACAAAATGAGATATTTTCAAGAATGTGCTGGCTTCTCTTTTTATAAAATTTTCAATTAAATTGAACAGGATGAAAAGCTTTGAGCTTCCAACAAGATGTAAAGGTACCGTTAAAGTCCCTATTAAATCAAGATTGAAGTTTTTTTGGCTTTTAGTTTGAAAATGTTAGCCTTAGGTTATCTATAAGCTAGTGTGCTCCAATTTTTTTTTTAAAAATTCGCATTTGGAATAGACAAGCATTCAAAACTTACAGTCTCTCACTTCCGTCAATATGGATAATATGGATGAATGATTTTGATGACATCACTCTGCACTAACTAACTTCTCTTCAGATTTTCTGTCCAATCAAATGCTCTCTAGAATCTAAAGCGTCCCGCCCCCTACACTACAAATAGAGGCTGAAGCTGCGGCTAAAATCAGTCACACATTTCTTCTACATGGTGAATGTCACATACTGCACTATATAGGGGATAGGGAACGATTCAGACAGTGTTTATGCTTTCCATTGGGTTGAATGAAGTCTGGTTTCACGTTAGTGTCATGCGAACCGCCGCAGCATCCACACGATGGCCCAGAGCAGATCATATGCGCGAGTCGTGCAGACCATAAAACGTATCGGACCCATTTGAATTCTCCACAGAATGCTATATTGTAAAGCGATATTGAGGAGATTAGGAGAAGAAACAGTTAGAGATTAGGAGGAAACTGGGGCTTTGCAGAGCTCAACAGCTCTGGCCGAGCTGTGAAATAAACAAAACGCTATTGGCTACTTTAAAAAAGAGGAGGAGCTGATAATCGATATGTCTCGCCCTGTCTTTCTGTTTCAGTGGAACTAACATCAACACATTGAATAATGCTGCACATTTCAAGGCACTTCAGTGGGACTTTAAAGTGGTCCGTACGACTTAAGCGCTACTTTCCAAGTCCTCAGACATCACGAAGAAGATACCGAAATTTATATAGTGAAATATTGAGACATTACTCTCCTTGCGAATGAATTCTTTTCTCGAATCAGCTCAACGCACACCCCGCCCCACAGTCAATTCTAAAGTTTTCATTTGTTATGTCAATCACAGTGCTGACTGACCGCTAACCCTAACCTTAGCATGAGTAGCACATCCTGCAAATAGTATGTTTGCCAAAAAGGCCCGTTCACACCAAGAACGATACCAATAAAGATAACTTTAATAACTATATTAGTGTCCACACCAACGTGTGATGTCATTCTATTAATTCTAAGTACAAGGTGAAGTTTTGTCATCTGCCACTTTAAATACTCAAGCTCTTTTAAGCAGGATGGATTCTGATTGGCTGTCAATGTTTTTATCGTGGAAAAAAAAAACGTTCTGAAAGTGATTCCAACGATATCATTTCACTGTGACGTTAATGTTATATTTGTGGTGTGCACTCTGCTATTCCTTTACGTTTTGAAAGATTTTTTTAACTATATCTTTTTTGTTATATAGTTATCGTCCTTGTTGTGAACGGACCTTAAGCCATGATGGAATTTTCATTTTAGGTCGAACAATTTTGAAATTGCATCCTAAAAACTGTTCAGAGAATTTAGAGATATCTGAAAATGATGCTTTTATTCACCTTTCAGTGCCTGCCGTGTATTCTGGGGATTGAGTTTGACTCAAGAGTCTCATTACCAAACCGCAGTACCAAACTCACCACAGACTGAAGCATGTTCACTCAAACCGAGAGTTGCGATTTCTCCACAAATCTGCTTTAGCTAAGAGGAAGGAATGTTTTCCAGGGAAAGATCACATGATACAGGAGCGCTCTGGGATACAGGATGTGTGGGCCTCTCTCCCACCCCGAGCAGCGGCCACCACAGCCCACATCACTGACTCACTTCCTGTTTCTTAGTCATTCATTAAAACGGCTCCATTTCTCTCAGCCGTCACAAAATGGCTGCCTGTTAAACATCAGCGGGTGACTTTTCACAGAACCAAATCACCACAAAAGTGACGGCAAAACCTCAAAACGTCACACGCTTTTAAAAAAGACAGTGGCTCTTACAGCATGCAAACTATATATATATATGTGCATGTAAAACTGAGTCAGTATGTGTGCGGACACCTGACTGTAACTATATTGGGTTAGTGGGAGTTCTCCATTTTTGACACACTGACCCATTTCCACATGAGTGACTCGCACACTTGTGCGCTGAGGTGAAACTGGATGTGACCCCATAAGCTTGTTAGTGCCTGTTAATTACTGAGGCAAGAGATCAAGCCACTTTTCCTTCCACAACAGCATGAAAATCACATGCTGAGATGGATGGATGATTTAGAGGAACATATTAGAAAATAACTGAGCAACTCATAGAGCTCATCCACAAAATGTAATGAGAAAGTTGAACAGGACAGACAGATGGAGATCCTGTCCTAATTTCCTCTTCAATCTGTCTAATGAATGAAGGAGATGATCATTTTCGTACACTTTCTTGTCTTTCTTTTCCCTTTCATGATGAAAATCTATTGATTTCAAGTGCTGTATAAAAAGTACTCAAGGCAACATGTCCAGTTTTATCAATAGGGAAAATAACAAAGTCATGGGAAGGTTAACTGAGACATAGAGAAAGCAATGGGAGAGGGATGGGTGGGGGGTGCACATTCAATATCCAAGCCATCTCTCATACGTCGGCGTGTCCCTTGGGTCCTGAGCTATGCGCTGTAGTCATCCTCGACCATATGGTTCCTATAAACTGTGAAATCCTGAAGCCCATTAACTTCTGCTGCCTCTATCGTAGCCATCACTCTCAGCTCCACCACATGAACGCCTATGCAAATGCATAAATGTGTGATTTCATGCAGGGCATGTGTGTGTGTGTGTGTGTGACATCCATAAATTCTCACATTTGCAGATTTGGGATGTATAGACAAGCAATGTTTAAATAGAATTCAGCAGGCCACACCCACTGTTGGCCCACCAATTGCTGGAAAACTCATGAATATTAATTAGGCTGAGACTCTTCATAACTACCCAAGAATCTACTGACACAAGTTGCCATGGGAGACTTTCAGGCTTCTCTCATCCTCATCTCCCTTCACTCATTAACAACAAGCATGCTAATGTTCTTCTTTTTAAAAAGACAGTAACATTATTATTACACAATTTATTTAACAACTGTAGTACGACAGGGGTAATTCAGTGAAGAACATCTACAGAAATGACACTTCGTTATGGTCTCATTTCTATTTCTAGACTCAGTGTGACATCCCAAAGCTGAAAAAAAGACGCTTTCAGTTCAGTCAACAGACTTTATAAATATTACACTGTGCAACTGTAGGTCAAATGAAGTGGTGTTGTGTAATACACCAAATTAACATAAATGTGTACAATTAACATGAAAAGAAAATGCTTTGAAGGCAATGTCCGCGTCTCAAAACATAGCGACTTAGCTTTTTTTTTCTTTTCTTTTTTTTTGCATTAAATGTGCGTGCATACATTTGGTCCATCACACTCCCGTTCCGAGTCAGCAAAGATCAAAAACGCCGCACGCGCCCTAAAATGCTGTCTAGGCAGGCAGCTCACTAGATGTTGAGACACAGCCGCTGTGCGTGAGCGAGCGCGCACGAGCAAGAGTTAAATACATTCTGTCCCAGGTAAAGGATCTACTGACCCACTGCGAGTCCATCCTGTACTATCTATCATCATTACAACTGCAATGCCATACTTTACCTACCTGCTTTCGATATGACGAAGTTCTCAGTGGATTGGCCGTATTTGCGAAGATCATCCTGTATTCCCCTCTGTTATGTGACCCAACGATGAATTAAAAAATCTGCACTCAAAATCAGTTGATATTAGGTTACAGTAGAGAACTGTAAATTTTCCACATCGCACACTTTAATGTTGACTTCGGAGTGAAGTGATAATCCGTGCTTGAGCAGATAAATATTTCTGCTTGATAAAAAGCTCGCTCTTGATCGATGGTTTATTCCCACCTAGGCTCGTCCGACCAGTTTCGATAAATCGCCTGGTTCATTGATCTCGGTTCTGTTGCCCGCAGCGTAGACCCACCTACTGAGGAACGATCCATTCTGCAGTCAGGCGGCAGGGTGATGGCGTATCTAATTAATCATATATGACGTGTATTTTCGACGTATAAAGCTGAATTATATAGAAGCGGGAAATATCTAAGACTAAAATTCAAACATTTTTAAAATCCTAATAGAAAAATAGACACAAACCATGTCATATTTTGTCACGGTCAATCCTCTCCCCCTACATGAGGTTTGGTTCAATCCCGCACGCATGCAACACATTCCACTACCTCGCCATCAGATCCCATCTACAATACTCACAGGAGACCGTCCCACTGTGGCCTGGGTGGTGGTCCCTACATATAGATACACCCCAATTAACACTTTTCTTTATATTTGAATGCTCTGAACGAATTTAAAGGTGATTTTATTAGATTTCTTTTGCTTATTTAAAAAGTTGTATAAATAGGCCTAAATGAATAGCATTTTTAAAGTCACCATGAAATCCATTTTTTTTAATACAAATTATTATTATTATTATTATTATTATTGCAGTGATTTCTCTTCTCTTTTCTGATGAAGTGTTAACTGGCACCAGGGCGGGACAACCTGTCACTAACATGAGATGGATATCATAAAATAAAAAACAAAAATCTTGGTCGAAAAGCCGTTTTACCTGAATATACCACAAAATAACGAACATTTAACATTTCATGCCGATTTTAATAAATATGTTTAAAAATGTGTTTTATTTAATGTACTCATCTAGCAGGTCGACATGGGCGCTGCCATTTTGACATTTAGGCCCTGTTGACACCTGTATTAAGATGCGTTTTGGTCGATCGGATCACAAGTAGACGATGGAGACACATACCCGTTTACACCTGGTGTTTTAATCCTTCTCTTTTGTGCACTTTTAACCACTTCTGTCCTGATTTCTTTGAGGGGAGGGTCTATGGGCGGGTAAATGTATATGTTTTTTTCAGATCTAATGGAAAAAAATTTGCTTGCACAATTTACAACACAAATGGTGAGCATCAGCTTTCATTTCTGCTCTGACACACACAAAGAGTGTGTGTTAGAAATCAGGAATGGTGAGAGAACGTTGTGCTTGATATGTTTTCATCTTCAAGCCAAACTTGGGTCTTCATCCGGCAAAGTGTAAATCCCATCTGACTAGCGCACCTCTCATTATGTTTAAGTGTTAGGTCATAAGCGGAGAGTAGACCGTCTTTTGTGGCTGTCCGAACACATTCAACCACATGAGTGTTTACACTTGAAAGAAATCTGGTCGAATGTGTTTTTCGAATACCTCTGGAAGTGGTCAAAAGTGGACAAGCTCAAAACGGTTTAGACCTTAACACCTGAATTTAGCATCGTCCACTTGTGATCCGATCGATCAAAACACATCTTAATACCAGGTGTAAACAGGGTCTTAGTAATCAAATTTAATGTATCCAGATAGATGTTCATATAAAGTCCAAAACCATGCACTTACTACTATTAAGATGAATGAGACCCAGCCACATGCCAACAAAACCTAATGAGGGCATCAACTAACTTCCTAACTTAAACTAATAGAAACAGACAAATGTCCCGTGTGGTATTTAATGGTAGGGAGGTGTGAATAGTTCCCTCTTGCAACAATAATAACAAGGCTGAAATGAAATGACACCTCCTAGAGGGTTGCCCAGGGCATGTCTTATCTACTTTTTGTCATGGTAATGTTCGTCCGTAATCACATTTCACAGCTTATGTACTGATTCAAGGAACACCTATGTGTTATTCAATGACAGTTTGCAATTTGGTGCAGGACACATAGGCCTAAATTAAAATGCCACACATATGTTTGGAAGGTAATGAGAAAGTATTTAAGCGCTCACTTGACTTGTCGTATTAGGTTTGTTAAGTTGAGTATCTTTCTCATGCCTCTGTGACTGGAAATTGCACGAGTGTCAAAACAAGCTTGTTGTTTTTATCGGGTGTCTTATAACAGCTTGCATGTTTACTGTCCAATGAAAGCTGTTACAGTGATATTATAATTATTTGTGCACAAAGACTCTGCTGCTGACTGAGAAGGATTTTATCTCATCACACACACCCTCTGAGAGTGATTTCTACTTCCACTCGCTGTGTGATGTGTGTGAGAGTTAAGTGAGGCAGAAAGCCAGAGTGAATCAGGGTAGAGGCCACCGAGCTCAAATTATATGCATGTGAAAAACAGAACGAATGAAAGTGTGTGATGGAGGGAAGGACCAGAAGTAAATGGTCTATATTACATTCTTTCACTCATGCGCAAACACTCTTGTCTCTCTATAATCTTTGATTCTTTCACTATCTTTGATTGGCTTTAATAAAGAAGAGTTTAATGCAAAATAAAGAAGATACAATAAAATATGAAATATACATAAAATCATTCAAATATAAAATATTATAAAAAAAACAATGCTTAACAACAACAATAATAATGATAAATATAATAATATGATAATAATAATAAATTGTATTAGTTATATAAATAATAAATATAATAACAATTAATAATGTTCATTTGAATAATAACTATAATAATTAGTATTAAACATGGTTTATTAATCTTATTCTCTAAAAAATGCTGGGTTGTTTCAACCCATGTTTGGGTCAAGTATGGACAACCCCAACCGTTGGGTTTAAAGATTTAATTAAAAAATTAGACCCAAACATGGGTTGGAACAACCCAGCATTTTAATATATTACTAAGCAAAACTTTCCTCAGATGATAATAAACACAAACATGAAAAAAGTCAATCTGAATTTCCACCATTGACCACAAACACAAACACAACCAAAAACACAAACCACACCAGCCCACCACAGTCAACCTGACAACCCCTGCTACCATAGAAACAAACCACAACTTATAGACTATATGTTTTGCTACTTGACTTTAGTTGTATGCCTAAATATCTAGAAAAAGCCTGCCAGTAATTTACAATATACTAACCAATAGCAAAAATCACACACACACACACACACACACACACACACACACACACACACGCACACGCACACGCACACACACACGCACACACACACACGTTGTGTTTTCATGTTTTATGGAGACTCTCCATAGACATAATAAATTTTATACTGTAAAAACTGTATATTCTATCCCCTTCAACACTACCTATAAACCTACCCAGAAAACTTTCTGCATTTTTACATTTTCAAAAAAGATCACTTAGTATGATTTATAAGCTGTTTCCTCATGGGGACCAAAAAATGTCCCAAAAAGGACAAGGATTTCAGATATTGCCATCTGTGTAGGGTTTAGCAGGACACACACACACACACACACACTCTTGTACATATCTTGTGAGGGCATTCATTGACACTGGCAATCTCTAGCTCATACCCTAACCATCACTACTAAGTGTCTTATGTCAGGTTCTAACCCGATCACTTACCCTAAACTTAACCTTAGCCTAATTATAACCTTATCCCTAAAACCAAGTCTTGAGCCTCAAACAGGCCTCAGAAAGTGAGTTCCGGCCAAAATGTTCTCAATTTATGCTCTTTGTCCTCATTCCGGTGGTCTAAAACTCAAACTGGTCCTCGCAATGATAGTTAAGTACACACACACACACACTCTCTCTCTCTCTCTCAGGGACCGTTTATAAACTGACAATCATATATTACTTACATCTCATCAATCTTAGTTAGTTGTGTGTCATTATTTTCTTTTGGGACAGTGCAGGTGCAAAGGGCCATATTTAAACACGGTTGAATATCGACTCTTCAACACTGAGCTCTGCTGAATGCATTTCGATGAGTACACACACACACACACACACACACACACACGGCCCATGCTGCATATGAGCCATTTTAACCACAATCTGCTCTCACATCATAAGACCAATATGTGTGACCTTTTATCGCATCCCACTTGCTATCTAAGCAAGAAACATGGCTTAATAATTCCCGCTGCGATTAGTGTCATCTGTCAGGGTGTATTGAGAGACGAAATCATGCAATTAGGCAGTTCTTTTCACCCCAGAGTCAATTAGGGGACTTGATGTAGACAAGCTCTTTTAAAGTGCTTGAAAAGCAAGCTATGTTCTGTATTCTCTGTTGCGAGTACCCGAGATCAGTTCAGCAAGACGGCTTTTGTTCGACCCGGTCAGGTCTCCATTGGACGGATGAAGGGAAATTCAGCCTAGGCTTTGTATGTCTCCAGGGGCGAGCGCCTTCACAGCACAGGGTCAGTCACTGAACACCAGAGGTCAAACAGAATGAAGCCCAACAGTCCATGAAGCTGTAAGGGAAAATTCAATAGGTCAACAGAGATGGGAAAGGAGAGGGAGAGAAATTGAGAGGTAGAAAGCTCTGACTCAGCATTGTGGGAGGTCATTGAGGAGAATCAGGTAGAACAGCAGATTGCAACAGTCTGTTCAGAGTGTCACATTGTCAGGTGAGCTTTTGGCTTTGCTGTGTGCAGTAATATGCAGAGGAAATGTCTATTTTGCTGTAAATTATTATTGTAGAGACATTTTTTTTTTTTTTACATTTTCTGAAGAAAATGTGAGTGATGCTAAGGTTATACAATGGCTGTAAAATAAAATCATCATTCATCATTCTTTATCATTCTTGTGCATGGAACAAATGGTAAAGTTCAGTACTTAAAGGGATAGTACCCCCAAAAATTAAAACTCTAACCATTTACTCACTATCATGTCATTCCAAACCTGTATGTCTTCTTCTGGGGAACATAGAAGAAGATATTTTGAAGAATATTGCTTGTAATTAACCAAACTGTTTTGGTACCATGAAAATGGACATTTCTCAAAATATCTTCTGCTATTGTATTTTTTCTCGAGTACAGATTGTATTTGCCTAAGTCATTTCTTTTTTTGACTGTGAAACAATGAGCCAGGGCAGTGTTGCTAACCTTGTGGACAAATGAATCCCCCAAAAATGGCATAAGTATGTGCAACATTAGATTACAAAGCACGTATGGTTTGATTTTTAACGCTATGTGTTTGTGTACAGCCAAATGCATAGCTTTTCAAAGTTTACTCCATGTGATCACACGTAGGTTTCTGAAGAGCATTTTTGAAGCCCAAAGTGGGCGGAGCCAGCCATCGCCATCTTGGCAGCGGATAATCGAAAATGGGCAAATAGGCGGGATTAGCTGAGGTGATGTGACGGCTAACAGACAGCAGACAAATGGCTAGTAGTGAAAGCAGCGGCAATCCAGCTGTCACTCAAGTGGCCACGCCCTTTAAAGGCCCCCTGAAATCAAAATTTAGTTTTTTAGCTAGAATATGTTAGCCTTAATGTCATAAATACTTCAGCTTCTCATCACATCTTCTGTCCAATCAAATGCTCTCTAGAATCTGAAGTGTCCCGCCCCCTATAAATACCACCTGGCCAAAGTGACCGTGGCTGTACCTGACTGTACGTTCGGCATGACGCATGCTCAGTATCAGCTGCTCATCAGATCCATCAGAACTGTCGGAGTTACTGGAGTAACATATACTCTGGGATAGTGTTTATTTTGAGTCGGAGTGACTGTCAGGCACGTCCGAAAGTGAGTAACTTTAGAAAACTGGATCAGCGCTGACTCTGTTTTGAACGATTCAGTTCGAATTGGTGAAATGATTCGACCGGTTCACAAAAAGTTGTCACGTCACAGAGAAATATGTGATATTGGAGATGTGTGTTCGTTTGCTCTAACGCTCAAGTTTTATTCCGTTTTCAGAATGAAATGGCTATAATTTATTCACACCTCTAACGTTAAAATTGAATCCAGCATATCAGCGCTCGGATTTGTTTCCATGGTGCTGTCAAGTACGACTCGCAATCTGTGGGGTAAACTAAACGCTATTGGCTATTTAAAAAGGCGGAGGAAAAGGCCATTCAATATGTCCCGCCTTAGCTTCCTATTTCCGTGGAAATTACGTCAACGCATCATACAAAGCTGCGCGTTTCAAGGCACTTCAGTGGGTCTTTAAGGCTTAATATAATTTAAACGGATGAGTTATAAAAAAAATTCACCCCCCTCACAGTTGTCATGAAGGGCAAAATTAGCTATATAGACCAAAACCAGTTTTTGTACCAGACTGTAAAGACATTTATTTCTGCTGTAATTGATTTCCATTACACGAGAGTAGATGTTAAAACTTCATGCTGATTTGTACTCGGCTTTCGCCAAGATAAGCAACACTAAGATGTAGCTCTACAGTAAACTATGCTTCTCCATCCATTTACGCTTCTTTCCATATGGTGGTGTGACTCCCCTTCTGTCCGGCGTTAACGACTGCAGTGTACTTGGCGCTTCAGCACACACGACGGCTGCAACTACAGTGTGGTCTCCCTAGTGGACCAGCACGACAACCGTCTGGATTGAGCCAAGTAGGGGACATCTCTAGGGTCTTCAAGTGGGCACCTTCCGTCCTCAGTGTTTCGTTGACTAGCCCACGACACCTCCAGAGGGCTCGACAGTGACTCTGGCATCCCAGAGTCACCCCCCTCCGTCCCCCACTCAACTCAGCCCAGCTTACTGACCTCTACATCCCTCCTGCTGCTGAGACCGAACCACAATCTCACAATCTCTCCGCAACCCAACCATACGCGCCAACCCGTTTGACTAAGGCTGTCGAGCCCCACTGGTGCGTTAATATGCAGTTTCAGTGGCAACGGTTCCGTATGGCATACCACCTACCGCAAAACACAATATCTGCCCAACCACCCGTCATTCACGCAATATACACAGGAACGTAATGACTGCAAATACTATACAACCTATACAATTAAACCAACAGACTCTTCAAGTTTTCAAGAATTCCACGAAACCGTAGCGTGGCGGCCTGTACACAGCCAGCCAGAATCTTTCCGTCTCAACCACAGCCAGTTGCTGCTCCTTTCTGCTGCTTCAGATAAGTTCTTTACTGTGCGACGCAACTCTTGGCCACTGAATACAACGTCTCTGAGGAACCGGGTTGTAGAGTATGCCACAAAACCTCGACAACCCACTTCCACTGGATAAACCTGGACTCTCCATCCTCGCTGTTCTGCTTCAGCGGCCAGATGAGCATACCGCAGTTTCTTCCTCTCATATGCCTCATCTACCGGATCCTCCCATGGCACTGTTAACTCTATCAGTTGAACAATGCGTGCTGATCCAGACCACAAAACAATATCTGGTCGTAGGTTAGTGGTGGCAATCTCAGGTGGAAAAATAAGCCGTTGATCAAGATCAGCCAGCATCTTCCAGTCCCTAGCAGCTTCCAGTTGTCCTGGGCGAAAATTGGTGTTAGCACCTTTTCTTTGTGGTTGATTGCCTGGGCGGAGAATATTGTCTTCTGCGTGTAATGTTTTGCTAGAACAGGCGGCAACTTATTGGTCATACTACGCTTGCCTTCCAATGCTAAAGCCAAACATCGCAGTACTTGGTCATGGCGCCAAGTAAACCGACCTTGGCTAAGAGCCACCTGACATCCTGTCAAAATGTGCCTTAATGTGGCAGATGATGAACACAAAGGACAAGAGGGATCCTCTCCTACCTAGAGGTTTAGGTTCTGCGGTGATGGGAGAACATCATATGTTGACCTAATAAGGAAACCGATCCTACTCTCTTCCATTGACCAAAGGTCTTGCCAGCCCATTTTGCGTTGTTCCACACTCTCCCATCTCATCCACTCTCCCTGCTTGGCCTGGGAAATGGCCTTTATACACCTCATCCTCTCCTCCTTTCGCACCTCGTTGACTACCAGCTTCCTCCTTTGAGCTGGGCCTGCCTTGTGCCATTTAGGAGGAGCTAAACTGAGCCCAAAACCCCCTCTTCCATGCTGTACCTGTCCCACGATATCCCCAATTTGAAGGTCAGCCTTTGCCTCTACCACAGATTTCTTTGCTGACCACTTTCTACCAGTTTTTAACACAGTGGCTGCCTCCCTTACACATTTGTCGCGTGACTCTACTAAGGTAATTTCCAGTCTGACCTTGGCACACTTAAACTCCTCAGTTAAAGCAGAGACTGGCAGCTGCAATATTCCTTTACTATAAAGTCCCACTCTGCTGAGGCAGCGTGGAACTCCCAACCATTTCCTGATGTATGAACTTATTAACGCTTCCGGCTTATCCACTGTTGTCAAAGAAACCTCGTACACAGTCAGTGGCCACAGCAACCTCGGCAGTAGACCAAACTGAAAGCACCAGAGTTTTAGTTTGCCTGGTAGCGCACAGCTGTTTATGCTCTTCAACCCTTCCACTGCTTGTCGTCTAACTTCTCCCACTCGAACTGTGTCCTTTAGATCCCCATCGTACCATCTCCCAAGACTCTTCACTGGCTTCTCAGAAACTGTTGGTATTGCCTCACCATTAATGAAGAATGTTTTATCTACTACCTTTCCTTTAACTATCGAGATGCTCCTTGATTTAGAGGGCTTAAATTGCATTCGTGCCCATTCAATATTATCAATATTCAATATTAAAATTGGGCACATTAACATGGGGGTTCTATGGGATTGACTCTCTTTTGGAGAATGTCTCTAGTGGCCAGTCAATGAATTGCAGTTTAAGTAATTTCCATGTTGGATTGAAAAGAGACTGGAAGGTTGCCGCTTGGATAGCATGCATGAACTTGCACTAGAAAGTTTTGTCTTTGTCCACTATGTCCAGTGTGTGCACTATTTCTCTCCAGAAGTTATGACAGATAAAAATGTCTTAGCGCAGGCATCTATTATTGTTGCTGTCTCCAGCAGTTTATCTTTGTTCCGTCGACTCAGTTTCTTTTTTCGACTGTAAAACAACGCACCTTGTGGACTAACTATACTGTAATTTTAGCAAAACAACGCTCTTGGCGCATGTGCGAAAATTACGTCACCCTAGCATACGCGTAAAAAACGAAGTATATTTTAGGCATACGACAGAGCAATAGAAATTATTGTCAAAACATTGCGCAATGTTTTAAAGCACCACAGAGCCACATTGTTTTACACTTTTCCAGAAGAGAACCTAAGAATGGCTTACTTAGTCATCTTTGCACATTACACTGGAGTACTTGCGATAGTACGAAAAAATTCTGAACATTTAATGCTATTCTAGTCAGTCAGGTTTACACTAGATATGTTACTCATACATACTCAACCATCAAACACACACACACACACACATGCAAAGAATCATGTGGGTGTTCAGTCAGTTCCTGTCCAAAAGTCATGGGTTTTAACATGCATTCCTCTTTCATTACACACACACACTTTTCCCCACAGTTACAATGCTGCAAAACAAAGCAATAGTGGCCCGTAGTGACTGGGCTGCTGCCGTTGCCATGCAACCATCCAAACGGAGTCAGTAAACACTGTTGAGTCTGCGTGCAGCGAGAGTCTCGTCTCGGCTCTGCTCTTGTGTTTGTGCAATCCCCTGTTGCGTTCATGTCCTTTTCCATAAATTTGCAGGGCTGCACAAACAACAAGCACGCTATCCTGACAGAGTTCACTCACAGGTAAACACACCAACACATTCACATATACATACGGCCTTGCGTATGTTGGAGACACTTCACAATGGTGTATTTTAAAGGGCCGATGGCCCCACTCAAGGCTGTGGTGTAGAGAGCCAGAACGCTTGGCTTTATGCCCAGACACAAATAGAGCACTTCAGTGAGCACGTGCTCTCTTTCTTTCTCTCTCTCTCTCTCTCTCTCTCTCTTTCTACAACACTCTAATCTCCCATGGCACACTCATGAATGGCAGCAGGGGAAAGGTCAAGCCTACAGTATAGATATGCAACATTACCTGACACATCAATCTAAATTTAGATTTTAATTTACCGCTCATTGTTTCCATTAAACAGCCAATGGGAAAATGTAAGTATGCATGACCCCTAAACTAATCATCCTTTCCACATGATTACAATCAGAGAAGAGCCAAACACGTCGTTTTTATGCCTTTGAGAGGCAGATCTCTTTATTAAATCAGGAAACTATGCAATTTCACTGTAAAAAGTAAGTATGCGGTGAAAAGCTGTGATCGTCTTTAATTATTTTGAAATGCTTTAGTCTCCCCTAATTTAATATGCAAACACAGCCATAAAATGCCAAAGCCAATTTTTTTTTTTTTTTAAATACTGCTTTCTTGACTAGTATGCTATAGAAACAGTGTCTCAACCAATGGTGTGCTTTGGGGACAGGGCTATTTGTGTGTTAAGGAAACCTGTTTAGCAACAGTTTTGTTTTTTATGCAACAGTCACTATCCAAAATTAAAAATCGCATTAATTGTCTCCACAGGAAAATGTATTTGTAACGATTTTATAACTAACCCGAGAAGAAAGATAAACTGTGAGCTACAAGCTTTAATCATTATTTCAACTTATTTGTTAAATAATTGTGTTTAGTGGGATTTAGTGGGTTCAGGAGAGAAACTACATTATCCATGATTTTGCAGGGATTTCTCCACCTAACAGAGAATTTTGTCAAGCTAATCGCACCAAAATAACACTTTTGCACCCCAATTCCCAGGAATCATTGCAAAGGATGTAATCAAGGCAGTCCTCCAACGGTTTCACACTACTTCAATATTTGTATATATGCATATTTTGCAATACAATATGTTGTCTCTATGTACACAATCAACATCTTTAAATAAATAGTTTGATATTTATCTGTCATTTTAAATGTGATTATGTAATTCGCAATGCTTAATGAGATTGTAGTTCTTTCCCTCAGATTGTCAGATTTTCTAAATACTTTTTTGCCTCAAATAAATGTTTGTAATATTGTGATTCACATCGTAGCTGGTTGGCTTGGTTCACAGTTTATAAATCTTAAACAAATCATTTTTAAAAACCCCTGGGGAAAAATTATTGGGAGAAATACTTCCCGAACCAAGGCAGCAGAAAAAAAATAAAATACTCACTTAAAACATTCACTGGAATGAATACAAATTTAGAAAATTATGTTTTACTCTTACATGAGTTGATTGAAGACTTCAGTCTAGTAAAAGCTTTAAAACTTAATTATAAAACTTTTAAAAATAAAACTTTTACATGGAACTGGTCACCTCATGGGGGCTGCCATTTTGATCGGCTGAATACTACAAACTTTTGTTTATCTGAAAAAATGATTTGACTGCAATAAAGAAAGCAAAACACCGCACAAGTGTCACTTCAGGAAGCTGAAAGTTTCTGAAATCAGAAGTCCAGCACAACCTTTATCTTGTTAACACCCCTGCTATTGGACACTTTTGACTGCTAATTTCTAGCTAAACCATTAGGTGTCATTATCCAAGACGACTATTATACTTATTCTCTGAGAAACTTTGCTTTCGAACTTTGTCTTTCTGAGCGAACACAAAGTGTATCGGGGGAATGCAAAAGTCTTGCAGGGGAACAGCAAGTTTCTCGGGGGAGCGTTAAAATTTTGCGAGATAACATAATCTCATATTTTTACTATCACCATGTCCCTTTAGGGGCTCCTTACATTACATTGAGTGCACCTTTAAAAGTTATTTTTGTTAGTGTAAACTTAATATATTCAAGTTGATCTTGAACGAACATTTTTTTTAAAAATAGTAGGCTATATCATGTAATTTTGCAAACTCTGTCTACCATTACTAAACATTCAGCCAAACATTCATATTGTTCAGACCCATGGAATTTCGCTTCATTTTAAAACCTCATAAGGCCAATGGCGTCAGTTTCATTCTCATTCCTCTAATAACTGCAATACCACAGTGTCTGCCAGGTTTACAATGCACATTTTATATAATCTAGTTCATCAGTCATAAAATGTAGCCTATCACAATAAATTCTCTCCCTTGAGAGCAGAGAAGAGCCAAAATTACGAAAACTGGTTAACACACCCAACCACTATCATAAAGTTCATATTGAACATTTTCTACAGTACATCATGTGCATCAGTTAAATCTATCTGTTTTTACATTTATGTACCATGTGCACATGCTCAAGAATGTTGATCTGGAGATTTAACTGAAGCACATGATGTACCAATGTTTCAAAGTCAAAGCTTGTTCCTAGATCAATGTTATCAGCTGGAGGTGCTCTACATCTGATGGGCTGGATCATTTTTCATGAAGGGGGGTAAATAGCTTATATCCGACAGCGGGGATGTTCTTGCATCGCCTCTTTAATTATTCAGTCTGAGAAAGCGATCCATTTGCCCAGTCAAATCCTGATACGAAGAGCTGAGCGACCACACGTCGTACATTTATGGCACATCATGTTCGGTGGGCCTTTCCTGGAAATGCTGGATCTACTTCTCTCTTCTTTTGATTTAAAACACTGCGGTTTAGAGTTTCTCCCAAAGCGATTGATCTATACAGCAATTTTGCTGCATTAAACATGCATGAATTTTAATGACTGATCTGAGCCAGGCGAGCTTGTAACAGTAAAGCCTGTTTAGCCACATTGTGCCAAGAGAACTGGATGCTTTTACAACCACCATGTTAAAATCCTTTAGGAGGAAACAGTTGTGCTCAGCTGAAAGCAATTTAACATACATCATAAGCCTGACTCATTTGCTTCTCATAAATGTGGAATGATCTTGAAATATGCCTTGAAAATAGCAAAGTCTAGATTGTTAAAGGCACCAATGAGAGCAGAAAAATACTTTGTTGGCACGACGCCATCAACATATGTTTCTGTTAAACATTCTATGCCAGTAAATAACGTGAATAACAGAATAAGTTGTTCCCTGAAAGTTATTCATTTAGATTTCTATTCTATTTTACATTCTTATCTCCTTTTTTTAGATAGCGGTCAGCAAAACCTGAACTGCATCTATTTTAAGAGCAAAATAACAAGGTATATTTCCCCGTAAGCTCTGGGCCCGCGTCATCTCAAACCCCATTGCTGAATAATAGATGGCATGTGCTGTTCTCTTATTCCCAGAGGAGCTTCCTCTTCCCTCAGGCCCACTGCGATCACCTACTGGGAGGCTCCCGAACACAGTTCACTTATTGGCCAAATGTATCCCAGTCATTGCTGATATGCCTTTTTACTGCTCCAAAGACCCGGTCAAACCACACAAAATCTGCTGGGTTGGGAGAGAGAGAGAGAGAGAAAAAGGAATCAGGGGTTGTTTGCAGCTTGGGAAAGAGTACTATTAGTCACAAAAAGAAAAAAGACATTCTGTAAACGGGTGTTTCTTCTGACTTTTCACCTTGAGGATTTTTAAAAAATAAACTCTAATTTATTTCTATAGTTACACTCTTAATTTGTCCATTTAATTTGTATTGTATGTAAACATGTAGGCTACTGTGTTTGTTTAATCACATTCTATTATTACAGATGTGATAGAATTTACATTACTTTGTCTCATCTAATTTCATATATAGCATTTTATATAACCGAAATACACACAGTAAATTAATATTTTCACAATTTTTTCCCCAATTTGACAAAATTACAGCTTGATTGGAAATGATGCACAAAAATGCTTTGTTCACAAGTGATATTACCTTCAATTTTCTATATTTTATTCACATCTCATATTTCCTTTAAAAATCTTTACTGACAGACTTTTGTTTGGCTGTGGTAGAAATGATGCAACAACAGAGTAATTTGTGTAGGCCTATTTTAATTTTTTTTTAAAGTGGGACAAAATAATAATGTAAAATAATAAAATGTACACATAAAAGGCAAAAATAATATGGTTTCCAAGACAAATCTATTTTGGAAGTTTTGGAAGAAATGACATCACAGTTGAGCGTAGTAACACATTTTGTATAACTTTGACTATGAGAAAATGTTGTCTATGACAAAATCTACATGAAAGTCATTTAAAAAGAAGCAAAAAAATAATAAAAAAGTGCAACCTTCTAAAAAGAAAAGAAACTGAATCAAGTTCTGAATCAGATCTGAAACTGAATCGGAGAACTCTGAGTATTTTACTGAATTTCTACCGTCTGAAAACCAGGCGGCAGTTTGATGCCTGTTTCCTCTTAGTGTTTTTTTTTTTCTCCCTGTGGTTTCCTTCCTGTAATCTGATCTATGAACTTTTACTCTCAGCATTCCAGGAATAACCGCCCCCCCCCCTTCCACCACCAAAACACACATCCTCCACCGCGAGGCCATGACGAAATTCTCCACATATTGACTAAATGACTCACATTCCAATCACTTTCACATTGGTGAACTACGATAATGTTGTTCTGAACCATGAGCAGATCCATTAGTGAGTCCATGGCATAATACTGCACTCGAGAGGCCCAGTCTGTAATGCAGTAACATGATAGGCGAGGACCGCAGAACCAAAGCTCGGTCGCATATTGAGCCAGTTTAGGTATGATCTGCAATCTTTAGTTGTAGTCTTAAGTCTTATCTCCAGCTGGCCAGAGGGAAAAGCTGTAACGGGATCCTGTCCTGCAGGAGAAGGGAAGGGTGGGTAAGTGGGTGGTCGGAGAAAGGCTGGAGGCATTTATGGCTGAGGGGGCCGAGGGGTCTGGAGACTGAGATTCCACCAAGTGAACCCCCCTCGGTGGATGGGGGGGGGGGGGGGGGGGGGGGGGGGGGGGTTTCGCGGTCGCATTTGTGCTCAAGAGAAAGGGAGTGTGTGTGTTTGGGATGGAGGGGGGGGGGGGGGGGGGGGGTCATAACGCATTACTGACATACCAGTGAAGAAGTCTGGTTTTCACAACCATTCTCATCCTGTCTTGTTCTCACACACACACACACACACACACACACACAATACGTTGGGTTCTTTTTCCCCCCTACCCAAACGCTGTTTCTCTCCCATTGGATTAGTGGCTGGGTCAATCTCACTATAATTATTTTGGATGCTTATAGTCAGCATGAAACAGTGAGACAGTTGTCTTCCCTATTGTGACGTATATAGTGAAATGTGTTCTCAAACAAGAAAAAATGCAGGGTGGGACTTGATTTTGTTCATCAGTGTAACGTCACTCCCCTTTGTAATCGCTCTCGTATGCATGTTTGTAGGGCCAACTAAGGATGCCAGTAGACATGGATATAAGAACACCATCCAATCACAGAATAAATAAAATGCTTATACATTACAACCGGGGGTTTATTATTGTTGCGAAGAGAAGAGATTATGAATCAAGAGGGAGAGGTTATTTTGATTAAAGTTGACAAGGGCACATGAATTTATTTAAAAAATAATGATGTGCATAGATAAATATTTATAATACATACTGCAACATTCAATAAAAACAAGAATTGTCCATTTTGATTTCATGGTGACTTTAAATTTGTTCTTTTGTGTGTGTGTGTGTGTGGCTTGGTAAACCTATACATTATGGGGAGAAAATTCCCCCACAAAGATGGCAATATCCCATTATGGGGAATTTTGTCCCCATAATGTATAGGTTTACCAGGCCACACACACATTCCCTCTTTTTCTCATACTAACTATTGTATGATGTCTAGCACATACTCTCACCCCCACCAGGGGTTTATGATTGCTTTTAACACGTTCCTTGCATGTGCTAATGTAAGATCGGTTTCACATACTTAAACTTATAATCTCTGGTGGTAACAGAGATGAACCCGTTGGGCAAATGACTAACGCGGATGATGGAGTCTGTGGTTTTGAAAGCGTTGTGTTTCTCACATTAAGCAGGACGGATTGCTGCCTCGCAGCCATATCGTATAACTTCTTGCGAGAAGAAGATGGAAAAGGAACTGCTGTTCTAGGTGAAGGGTCAGTCTTGGATTATAAAACAAGTGTTTTTACATGCTACGTATCCCATGTTTCTTTCTGTCCCGTCCCGTCCCTCCCCCTGCTGTGGTATTAGAATATTATACCTCATTGTCAAAGACTGCATTCTCCATGATCCTCCCTGAATCTTAACCACACACACCTGTCACTCATCAGCCCTCATCACAAGCACTTGCTGAGTCACAATCCAGGGGCCGCATTCGAAGGCCGATTGCGTCACCACTGCGCGATAAAGGCTGTTCCAATTCGAATGCTCCTTCAAAGGCATCCTTCGTTTCCCATGAAATTAGAGAAATTGCCTCATTAAACTTTTAAAGGCCCCATGAATTCAAAAATGATCATACTTACTTTGTTTGCCTAAATTGATCGTTTTGTGGTGAACAATTCATCCATCCAAGTCAATCCACACAAACATTTTTTTTGGCTTCGTAATCTTTAATCAAAATGTGAAATTTCCCCTCCCCTCTGCATTGGAGGACCTTCCCTGATGACGTAGGTTTGACGGTTTGGGTGTCTGCTTAACATCCGTAACCACGCCCCTCCAACTGACAGTAGACAGGCTGAATGAAAACACCTACTTTTCTAGATCCAATCAGGTGCTAGTTGGAAAAAAAGCCACGCCCACTATTTTGCCTCACTTAGTATTCCGTTTCTCTCGGAAATACGTCACAACACTGGAGAAAAGTCGTTTGCAACTTCCGGTTCACAGGGACTTTAAAAGCAAGTATTGTGTTTCAGCTTACTCAAATATCTAATGATACAAATATAAAAAAACAACAACTTTTAAGCGGTTTAAAAAGTTGACATATCCTACTAATGCCGATTTTAGCCCCGATTTTCACTCGCCGACAGGTTTTAAGAGATCGCCGACAAATGCCCGAAATAATAATAATAATAATAATAATAATAATAATAATAATAGACAGGCGTGTGAATTATCAAAGACGCGATCTGAGAGAATCGGCGATGAGTCGCCGATAAATGGCATGCTAAATATCTGAACCAATGAGAGAGCAAGATACAGGGCAGCAGGATGTTCGGGGAGGAGTTATAGACCAGAATATCAGTAGGCCTATTTTAATAGATAGATTTACAATGATATCAAACAGAAACAACTTAACTACCCTCAATTCTCTTTGCAGAACACACAATGCTACCCGCGTCTCCCTCCTATTTCCTCCTTTTCGCTGCAAATCAGCGCACAGACAATTTGGATCGCAAGCTTCTTGCGGGCTATCGTTTTTAATAACAATTTTGGTCTCACGCACGCGTGATCTTGCATTATTTCATCTCTTCTCGCGTGTGTTTGGTTGTGAACCGTTGTTGGCGGACCAGACAGAAGTTGTTGGCGATTTCTTTTGTAAAGTCATGCGGTGTGAAACCCCCTGTCGCCGATCCATCGTGCAGTGTGTGTGGACCATGGCGTACAAGGAATTGGGACGCAACTGCGCGCACACACACCCACATCCCCCATCGCAAGTGGTCTGGGCTCATACAGACTCGCTTACCTTCCTTACTCACCTGAGGATTCCTTTTGTTAAAAGTCTTCCCAGTCATCGTCATGTCATATCAGTTATGTCCTCGTCTCGTCCGCTGCCTGCCTGCCTATGTTGTCGTCATCTTCGTACAACCTACAAAAGAAGACTGTATCTCACTCCATCAAATTATTCTGAAATCATCCTCCAAAGTCTCTACTCACCTGCTGTTGTTTCTGTTCCTGCTGTTCCAGTGTTGTTGATCTGTCGTCATCATTGTGTCTGTGCCATGCATTCCTTTGGGCAGTCATGAACACTTGGATTGCAGATCTGTTCTGGTCACGGATAGTGACCATAAACTATGCTAAATGCATGTAGGGCAATGCTAAAAAACTACAGTATACACTAAGCACACACTACAGTACATTAAATGCAATAACGAAAAAGTATAGTTTCATGCTGTTAAAACAATAAAAACCATCAATAAAAATAAAAAAAAATTAGAAACCAATAATAATAATAATAAAATAACATTCACTGTTAGTGGTATTAGATAAAAGCATAGTAAATGTAAAATAAATGTCTAAAATACAACGCAGAATACATTAAATACAGAGAGGAAAAGCATGATTTCATGCAGTGAATTATTGGCTGTTGAGAGTATCAAACCATCAAAATAAGACAGACATCTAACAATAATATACATTATTATTTTGAATAAAAAGTATTTTGATGTTGCTTCGCCACAATGTCCGTTAAAGCTAATCTTGGTCCTGAAGCAAAACCAGTTGAGAACCGCAACGAGTACTTTCTCGGATGACTATTTGTGAAATCATAAACATGAAGAGAGGCGGTTTAGCCTTAACGTCAGGTGGTTCTAAGCCGAGGCTGAGCAGTCAGCATATCTGATTTGATTAGTAAAGAGATCCATTTTCACAGGAAATCATATACACCTCTCACTGTACCACTTCCTGTTAGGGGCTGTACCAGAGGAAGTTGCTCAAGTTTCACATCAGAAAAAGTTGCATACCAGATACTGATATTGATTTAATTTGAAGAAGATTTAAAGGCTACAAAGCTTTAGGTTGTCACTTATCATGACTGACAGCTCGCAGAATTGCATGCTCTGCCCTTTCGTATCTGTCACGCCCCATAACTCTCCACAGGAGGTTTCCGCCGGTGAGAGGAATACTGCCACCCTCTGGGGAACATTTCGTTTTTGCTAGGACAAGAGGTCTCCTTTGAACTTTACCCTGAGGTCATGCCTGACTCTCATAAGCGCTGGAGTCCTGTGGGGATAATTACTAGAACAGACACCTCACCTCAGCAGCCGTGGAAACACGAGCGAGCTCCGCTGTGATTGGTGGACGGGATTCTTTCTATCGGTCATATTCTGAACTCTGACCTGCTGAGAATTTATAGTGAAGTAGGCCTAATTAATGACACAATTCTAAAGTTGTCATAAATGCTATTTTTTTATTAATTCCGAATCAGTGTAAGAATTATTATTGTAATGCTCCAGTTAATAAGCTCATACAGATTAATTGTTAAGTAAATTATGATTAAGTATTGGGTTTCAGCTTACTCAAATATCTAATGATACAAATGTAAAAAAAAAAAAAAACCATATATATTAGTTGCGGTTCAAATGTTGACATATCTCACTAAGATGCGACACAGTTGGCTACTCTTTATACAGAAATGGACCATGGTGAACATATTCCCAGACAGCAAATAGTGTCGGCCCAGATCCGGCGCACATCTGGTACACTTGGATTCCTCATTAAACATTATTAAACATCATTCTGAAACATACTGAGAATAAAATGTTCAAATGAATGAACATTAAATGAATAAAATTGTTTGCCAGTTCATAGTCAAGAAGTAGTCGCACTTATCATGAAATGTTAGTTTGTGGAATTTTACACATAGAAAAACAACGTGTTCATAAGGGCCAGTGACAATGGCTGGATCCAAAATCACATACTTCCCTTCTGGGGGAGAAGCTGGACGTTAGCTCCACCCTTTGGCTGTGCGGTCTCTAAAATGTTCTTTTTATTTTCAAATGTAATTGTGGTGCATTCTTAGCTTATGATCATATGAACTTTATGATCCTGCAGTCCGTAACTTTTGGCGGTTGATAAACAGAACTGCATGCGTCTTGCGGAAAGAACATTGTAGCTCACAGCAACATGTGTCGGCCCAGATCCGGCCCACATCTGGTACACATGGATTCCACACGGCCCAGATGTGGGCCAGATCTGGGCCGACGACAGTATGTTGTCTATGACGAGTTATGCAGTTATTGGGCTACTCCGCAGCGGTACTACCCTAACCAGTCTAAAAAAGTCAGAATATAAACACTTATTAGGTGTACCGTAGCCTATAGTGATTCAGGATAAGACAAAAACACGGTTTGGAAAATGGATTCATGATGCATTTGCTTGTTATATAGGTTTTGTAAATATTGAACACAAAAAAAGTTACAGACTGCAGCTTTAAGCATTATTTAAGGTAATAATAATTACAGCTTGATTGGAAATGGTGCACAAGAATACTTTGTTCACAAGTGATATTTACCTTCAAAAATCTTTTAATTTTAGTCATCTCATAATCTCAACCTCTTCACTGACAGACTTTTGTTTGGTTGTGGTAGAAATGATTCAACAACTGAGAGGCGGTGATTCATCATTTGTGTAAAAATAAATAAATTACACACAATAAATCTAGAAATTGTTTATGAAACTTTATTATCGTGGACTTTTAAAATGTAATAAATATTTTTACATTTTTAAAAGGTAGCAAGCGGGACAAGTATAACATAATAATGTACACATAAAAGGCTTTTCTTTTCTTTTTTTAGCAAAGCAAAGTAGCAAAAATAATATGGTTTACAAGTTTTATTGTAACAATATATGTGAAGTGTCACAGGGAAAATTGAGCCTTTATGGGCACGTTGTGTTGGATGGAGGTCCCTGGATAAAGAGTTACCGGTCGGATCACAGCTCAAGTGTTCCATCTAGTGGTTATTATCTCTCATTACAACACAGGAGAGCTCTACCCATTGAGAGAAGTGTAACACCATAAACACCCGTAATGTCCATAGACAGTAAAGGGTAATATCACTTGAGCTGAATGGCGCTGTTGTGTCAAGAAACTGGGTCCCGTGAGTCACAATTGAGACTTGAGTTAGACTATAGTGAAAATAATGTATTAAAAACTTAAATGGAATAAATTAATCTTCGAAGGGAATAATGTAATACCGGTATGTAGCAAAATAATAAGTGGAGTTTGTATATTTCTAATTTAGATTTTGTAGCAACTCTTCATGAATTTATTTTCATGTCATGAATTAGCTTAAATTAAATTAAATACTAAAATGTTTTGTGCATTTCCAGTTTCAAAATAAACAATAAAAAATAAACAATAAATAAAATAAAAATGCACAGATTTCCAATATGCTCTATAGAACATAATAGCACATGATACATAACTCCACTCTCTATATATACCACATTAGCCACTGAAATGAAACAACATAAATATCCTTTGTAGGCTATACGATCCAATATAAAGCTGCAAATTAGAGGGAGGTCCATCATGACCAGATGCTTCTCTGTTGTCACACAATTATCAGATGTTATTCTCTGTATTGATCTTCTGAGGTCATGAGAGCCTCACACTGATGGGAGGATGGAGGCAGGATTCAGATTGTGAGTGCAGGGCAGCAGGAGACTGAATATCCTGCTAGGTGTTAAAATTGCCTAGAGGGAAAAGAGGAAATGAAAGGGAAAAATATGTTAATGTTAAAAACAGTGAACGAGAGTAAACAATCGCTTATTATCCACCTCGTTTGTGAAGCTAGGGATTTGGGCATTTAAATAGAATAGAATCGAATCAAATAGAATCGAATAGAATAGAAACGTTGATTGGCAGCTAGTAAATGCTGATAAAGTATATGAAGCACTAAAACTATATACCTCAGCATATTTAATACAAATATATATATGATGAATGAACGATGTTGTGTTATATTTTGTGTGATGTAGTAGCTCTAAATTCGGATAATTATTTAAACGGTTAAGCAACTTTTATTTTGAAAATCCGATCTGCCTTCCCTGTATAACCCTGTTGTGGTACATTTCACGCTGGTAATTCTGGCTGATTCATTGTAGACGGGCTGAAACTTAGCTGGCACTCTGATACTATCTCATCCTCACTGCACAGGTAAAAGAATAATACATATTTTCTATCATAAAATAACTGTCTATGGAATATTGCAGTCTGTGGAGGCCGTTTGTGTGATTATAAACGCTTAGTATGTTGTTGAGTGATGTATTAGTTTTGCCTCTGTAGCATCATTAGCCTTTCTTACAGTTGTTTAGAGGTTCAATTAAATTATACTTGAATACAATCAAAATTGTTTCTCTTATTTTACAGTATATCTTATGTCTACACATTGTCGTTTTCCCGTTGTTTGTGTTCTCATAAGTTTCATGTGCCCGTGTAAATAGCACCATGCTAAATAGCTTAGCATGTTAGCAGTTGAGGTCTGGCAGTGAATGAAAATACTGTCTGAGTATATCACAAATAAAGGCTTTTTAATATTAATATTTGAGGTTGACACCTTGGGATATTTTATTAGATACCGTTCAAAAACGGTTCATTATGATAGGTAGGTGTTTTTGAATACATACTATGTGAATGAATATTCATGATTCAGCAACATTCATAACCGTGCCCAGTGCATTTAATATGAAAAAAACAAAACAAAAACCTGACAAGCTTGTAAACTAAAGACATCTGTTTGTTTCTTTGTGTCTAGATCTAAGGAATGGACCGGCTTTTGAGGCTTGGAGGGGGGATGCCGGGACTCAGCCAGGTAACAATATATATTCTGATATTAAGATATATCTGATAAACATGATGTTGTGAATGGCATCTGCTGTGAGTGACAGCAGCCTGCAGTCATTAGACAGCTGAATACTGAAGATTGCATCACTCAGCACATCAACGCTGATGTTTACTACAACTGACATCAAACACACTGAGAGATAGTCACTGACAATCTCCATAATGCACTTGCATGATATTAGTGGATATTTAAAATTGATAAATGTCCATTAAAAGGTTCTCATTAAGGCGAATGGTCTTACAAAAATTAAAACTGGTTAAATTTAAATTGTTAGCTCAGATCCATTAAACATTAACTACAGTGTTAGATTTTTTAAATGTTTTAGTAAATCTTAAAATGAACATAAAGCACATTAATAAATGCTTTAGAAGTATTTTTCATTGTTATTTTGTTATCTAATGTAGTTAACTAATGTTAACAAATAGAACCTTATTGTAAAGTGATATTATTTAAAGAAATTAATATTTTCATTAAATTAAAGTTGAAAGTGACAGTAAATATATTTATAATGTTACATATTTCTATTTCAAATAAATGCTGTTCTTTTGAACTTTCTATTAATGAAACTTTTGATGCAAAATATGGCAAAATACAGCACAACCGGTTTCAACATTGATAGAAATGTTTTTGTTCAGTAATTTATAACATGATTTAACAAGTGATTTCTGAAGGATCATGTGACGCTGAAGACTGGAGTAATGATGCCGAAAATTCAGCTTTGATTTAAAAATGTTACAAGAGAAAAAACATTATTTTGAATTTACAATATTTCACAATACTATTTTTACTTTATTGTTCATCAAATAAATGCAACCTTGGTGTGACTTCTTTCAAAAACATTTAAAAATGTTACCAACCCCAAACTTTTGAACGATAGTGTATAATTAAACACTATTTCATACTGAAAAACAACAATCTGAAAACCAGCCCTGGCGACTATATGAAATATGCCTAAAATCCTTTATAATCAGAGTGAGAGATCAACTATGACTATCACACCAGCTTTTTAGCAAGGTTAAAAGCATTTGATTCGTACATAATGACATCTGTATTACTGCAAACGCTTCCTGTTGGTGAAAATCCCTATGCTTGAGATTTTCTGGGAACTTCATGTGAGCAGAAATGTGTCAGGTGGTAAGCAGGTGCACAAAATAGGATGTTTTTTTGGGTGGTGTTATTGAGGGAGGGGTGTCGGTATTCTGAGAGTGTCCTCGTGTGGTTTTTCTCAAGGCTTGTGCATGATGGGTAGAGAGACGTCTCTCAGCTCTCTCTGCCAATTAACACTTCCAGTATCAGGCTGCCTCCCTGTGATTCACACCCCACTCCAGCAGGCAGAATGGAAGAGAGAGAAAGAGGGGGAAAAATGACGCCCGTCATTCCTTTCTTTTCATTCGTGTTGGTTTCATACTCTTATTTCCACAGCTGCACATGCTTAATGTTTAAAACTTGATAATATTTCATAAAGGATTGATTGGATTTTGGACAGTGTTGATTGGATTTCTGCAGTTCCAAATGTAATTTTCTCAGTCCTCGTGAGCTTTGATTGGCTGTTTGATGTTCACACATATCCATATGGCCTAATGTGTGTGTATTTTATGATTATTGAGGTACATGACAATTACACAAGGGTCGCTTAACCTCGAAAAGATGTTTCCCAAGGTGACGGATAGATTTTGCAGGATATCTCTTCACTCCTCTGTTTGTGGAGTGTGACGCTGGCATCAATCCTGTGCTTTAGGGGGCAGCTGTCAATCAGACCGCACTGACAGTCCTCACTTCTCAACCGAGGAACAATTCCTGCGCCTGCATTTGTGTTCAGATTTGAATACATTTTACAAAAAGTACTGGTACAACATTGATAATATATGACTTCCTCCATAGGATGACGTGAAATATTTAAATGAATACATATGAATATACTAAAATAATCCAATTAAAATATAATCGCATAAACTGCAATCTTTTCTTTCTCTCCCCTCAATAAGTTAATTAATATTGTTCTTATTGACGACACGCAGTTCTTGAAATTTCTGGAATCGCATAACGAATAATGGTTAATTAATTTAATATATAAATACTCCCAGTTCTGTTAATAGAAATTGTTTGGAAACAAGCTGCTTTATGTCATTTATCTTTAAAAATAAACACTTTAAATCCCCAATAAAAAATAACATCAGTCAATCTTTTTATTGCCATTATCAATTTTATTACACATTTCTTTTGTTTGCAGATTTATTATTACTATCACAATTCTCAGTCTTTAAGATTCGGTAGTCACATTCTTCTTCTCACGGTATTAGATGTTTCAAAGAACTTTGTTAAAGGGTTAGTTCACCCAAAAATGAAAATTAAGTCATTAATTACTCACCCCCATGCTGTTCCAACCCCGTAAGACCTTCGTTCGTCTTCGGAACACAAATGAAGATATTTATGATTAAATCTGAGAGGTGCATGACTGCTACATAGGCTCCCTAAGGGAATGACACCGGACGGCCCAGAAAGTCAATGAAGAAAATGTTTAAATATTCCATGTCGCAACAGTGGCTCAACTATAAGTTTATCAAGCGACGAGAATACTTTTTGTGCGGAAATAAAACAAAAATAACGACTTTATTCGACTATTCCTTTTCTTCCTTGTAGGCCTGAAACGAGACTTCAAAAGATTTCCACGACACACGCGCGAGAACTTAACTGAAGTAGTTGAAGGAGATCGCAATTCTCGCGCATGCGTCGTGGAAATCTCTTGAAGTCTCGTTTCAGGGCTACAAGGTGCCATGCTATATTAAAACGTAAATATATATATGTATCTTGTTGTTGTGAAAAGCTGTCTCGCGATATCAGCATGGCTGAGTTGAGTTTGTGGCTAAATCTTTTACAGTGATTGCATTATTGCTGTATTTTATTTCATATGATTCAAACTCAGAATGTAGATCTGAAGTGACATTACAAGATAAGAAGTGTAGGGCTGACACAAATCCATGAACCGCATTATTAGACCTTTTTCTGCATCTGCTCGATATATTAAAACAATTAAAAATCATAATATAGCACAGTATAGTGCTGTCATTTATAAACCTTCACTAACATAGGAGAATACATCAGTATGTTTCTAAATATGCAAATTGTTGTTCATCACGATTTCAAAATAATTTTAACCCCTCGCTGGAGGGTTTGCATGGTTTGATGTCCACATGTTCTTGTTCAAGAAATAAAGGGCTGTAGCATTTCTTTTGTAAAGAAGTGGCCAAATATGAAAGATTTAGTAGAAATCATGTGACTTAAATTTAGTTTGGCCAATATTAAAGTCCCCATGAATTCAAAAATGATCATACTTACTTTGTTTGCCTAAATTGATCGTTTTGTGGTGAACAATTCATCCATGCAAGTCAATCCACACAAACATTTTTTTGGGCTTCGTAATCTTTAATCAAAATGTGAAATTTCCCCTCCCCTCTGCATTGGAGGACCTTCCCTGATGACGTAGGTTTGACGGTTTGGGTGTCTGCTTAACATCCGTAACCACGCCCCTCCAACTGACAGTAGACAGGCTGAATGAAAACACCTACTTTTCTAGATCCAATCAGGTGCTAGTTGGAAAAAAAGCCACGCACACTATTTTGCCTCACTTAGTATTCCGTTTCTCTCGGAAATACGTCACAACACTGGAGAAAAGACGTTTGCAACTTCCGGTTCACGGGGACTTTAAACAAAAATTTGATCATGCGCCATCTGCAGGCATTTGTTATAATACATAATATACAAGTTATTGTTTATAATATTATGGGTTTTAACAGTATTGTTCAATAACACCATAACATTTTTTGCTTTTGATACTTTCAATAATTATTGTCTTGTTGTTTTTATATATGTATTTTAAGTCATTTGAAAGTGTATTCACTTTTTATTACCACAAAAATATTATCCGATTGCTCAATTAATCTTCAAAATAATTGGCAATTACTCGATTACCAAAATAATAATTAGTGACAGCCCTAGATTTGTTAAATAAGTAAAATGCACCTGTATTGTTTTGCAGATTTTTTTTTTGTGACTTTAATTCGAATAAAATTCAATTTTTCCAGACGTTTCTTACTATTTTTCGTAACCCCCCAAATATCGTGTATCGTCTCGTGAGCTAAGTTTATCATCACACCCCTAGTAATTATGTAATTTTTTTCAATCATGAATTCATATTTGTACTAGTGGAAATAGAATAGTTGATAATACAAAAAACTAGTTTCCTGGGAATGGTTTGAAGTCAAATCGGCTTGCCATAGAGTAAACGAGCAGTGTCTTGCTAAAGAGATTTGATTCCCCTGGACTGAAGTGTAACTGTGTGTGTTTTCTGCAGGGTCCTCCCACAGATGCCCCTGCTGTGGACACAGCTGAACAGGTGTACATCTCCTCCCTCGCCCTGCTGAAGGTCAGAACTCAGGAAACACACAGTTCCTCTCTCACACACGTTCTCTTTCATACCTGTTCTTGTGTACTGGTTAATTTCTCCTGGTTTTTAGTTATCTCGTCGCGGTTTCAGTTTGGTTCTGTAAATACATTGTATGTTGTTGCTATTAGAGGTGTATGATTAGACTAATTTGAGTCCACAAACATAATTGTAATGCTGTGATTGGTCTATACCAATCAGATTTTCCATATTTAGGAGCACAAGCATTAAAAGGGGTCATGACATTTTTTATTCCTTGAGGTTAGCTTACCATGTTAATAACACGTTGTTTTTTTAACCATGTTTTTTGCACAAAAAAACCCCAAACAAATATAAATGTATTGTACAAGCTTCTGTTACTTTCACTGTTCTAAAATATTTTATCTTTCATTTCATTATGCCCCTTTTTACAAGATGTAATATAAATCTCAAGTGTCCCCAGAATGTGTCTGTGAAGTTTCAGCTCAAAATACCACTCATTTTTGAGTTGAAGCAAAAACATGCTTTTTTCATGCTTTTACAGCTCGTGCCTCGGGTACTCTGCCAAAAACATAACACAGGGTTCCAGACTGCGACCAAATTGGTCGCATATGCGACCATTTTTTGAGAATGTGCGAGTAAAAATTGTATGTGGTCGCATTTGTGCGAGTGGACGCTCGCGCAACAGAATGCCGTTGTATCAGCAGCTACAGTCCGTAACTTATGTTCAAAATGAACGAGTACATCATCAATCCATTTTCCAAACCGTGTTTTTGACTTATCCTGAATCACTACGGTACGCCTATAATAAGCGTTTATATTCGGACTATTTTATCCCGGGGTCGACTCGGTTGCGGAGTTGCCCAGTGCCTGCGTGACTCGCCATAGACATTAACGGAGAGAAGTAGCTCCGGCTACAGTGTTCTTCCGCAAGACACTTGCAGTTTATTTATTGACGAACGTAGACGTCACGCGCATTGCACATTGATGGTGAAACGCGCCACGAATTCAGGAATTAAAGGGTTAGTTCGCCCATTTAAGATATGAAGTTGTATGCAATCCTCACCAGCACTATAGTGCATACACACTGACCCACTCTGTAGTCACCTCCCTGGTCAGAGTTCTGGCCGCAAAAAAACGCAGTTTTGAGGCCCCGGAAACTAACCGGGAGTACTTTCTTGAAAAACTTCCAGCGGCCAGAACTCTGACCAGGGAGGTGACTACAGAGTGGGTCAGTGTGTATGCACTATAGTGCTGGTAAGGATTGCATACAACTTCATGTCTTAAATGGGCGAACTAACCCTTTAAGGCATATAAAAATGAAAAGGTCTCACCCGAGCCCCTTCCTACGTCTCTCAGCGGTTAGATGAGAGTAAAGGAAATTATTATCAAATGCAGAAGGTAAGGAGTGTGAGATTTCTGATTTTTGTTACAACTATAAACTTTGATAACGAAAAATCTGTATCAGCGTATTATAATACTGTAATCTTTTCAAATGTAATGCATACATTTGAATGTTTAATGATTTTTAAAAGGTAGAAAGATGATAATAGACAGACAGACAGACAGATAGAAAGATAAAAGATAGATAGATAGATAGATAGATAGATAGATAGATAGATAGATAGATTGTATATAATTCAAATGTAAAATGCTTAAAATTACAGACTAAAATTACTGTCCAAAATCCTGAAATTTGGCCATGATAATTACCAAATATTACATGTGTTTTTATATAATAAATTACAGGTATTTATGCTGAAACCCAGAAAGCCTTTACTTGGTTTGGTATATTAAAACCACTATTCATCAGCATGCATTGATTAATCCCATGGCATGTAGCAAAAAAAAAGGAAGGTGCGACCAAATCATATACTGGTGCGACCAACTGAGAAAGTTGGTAGCACCAGTGCAACCAGTGGAAAAGTTAGTCTGGAGTCCTGTAACATCTGTTTGATTTTGATTATCTCTATTGCGAACATGATTACATGACATTGCAGTTCAACATCAAGAAAGTTATAATTTGCGTACGGTTTAAAGCCATATCAGTTTAAACTTCTATGGTTTTCTGAGCGGACGGAAAGCTGGCTTTCAGACGGCGCATCGTGGGAGTCTTAAGTTCTTTTTCACGTCTTATTGCTTAAGCTGTAAAATTCACACAAGGTTATGTCAAAAACACACAGTTAACATAAACACATTTTGCATAATAGGACCCCTTTAATAGCAGAGAACATATTTAGATGAAAAAAGAAATAAATGGTGCTTTTCATGATTTCAGGTAGGTCTAACTGTAGTGTTCAGGTACAGAATTTGAATAAATAGGCGTAAATATTTAACTTGTTTAACATTCTATTAATTTGATAAATTTGCTTTATCAAATGGACATCCTTCTGATATATCCATTGTGCTCTCTGTTTTCTTGGTTATCTGTGTTTCTTTGTCACAAGCACTGTACTGTACACGTTGCGTGGTATCGGTTGTTGGCATCTAAGCATTTTAATAAGTACACGTACTATCGGTGGTATCGGTATCATCAGTGCATCCCTAGCAATTGCCCATGTGTCAAAATGAGCTGTATCAAAATGAGCTGTTTTTGGAGCTTGATTAAATAAATACTTTGTTTATAATGAGGAGGATGTTTTAAGCTGTGAAACTTGCAGGATGTTTTAATGGTAAAAGGAATTTGATTTCTCATGTTATGACCCCTTTAAGAGAAAAAGAACCATTGTTATTTTTCCTCTTTCATTCCATTTGTTTGTTTGTGTGTATAGATGCTGAAACATGGCCGTGCTGGTGTGCCCATGGAAGTCATGGGTCTGATGCTGGGAGAGTTTGTGGATGATTACACTGTACGCGTGATTGACGTGTTTGCCATGCCGCAGTCAGGAACGGTGAGTGAACATTTTTGATATCTTGGTATACTCTATCAGGGTCACCGGGGGTCCTTAAAGTCTTAAAATAAGTTGTCAAATGTAAGGCCAATTAAATATCTTAAAGGGTATAATAATGTCTTAATTAACATTTCAAGAGGGCTTAAATTTGGGGACAGAAAACAGGAATCGCAATATATGATTTAATGGACTTATTAAACTTCAAAAGGCTATGATTTAATTGAGCACTTCATGTTTCGAAGTAAAAACGCACACAGTTTCAGAGCATATCGCAATCAATGAATACCACATATTTATTTCAAGAGATTACTTATTATCTACTGTATCTACTGAATAATGACAGTGTTTACCTTATGCTCGTTATCTCATACCTGCAAACTCATTGCATGTGAAAAAGCATATGTATACAGGGTTTACCAGCTGTTCCATAAGAGCCACCTACTGACAGAGAGTGAAATTGCATTTTCATTCAGCGAATGGATCGAAAACAAGCTAATGCGCATTATAAAAATCTAAACAAATAGTATATATATATATATATATATATATATATATAAATAGGAAGAGGAATCGTAATTTTTACAGTCATTTTATGGTTTGGATGTTACCATAGATTTTGCTTAATCTTGTCAATTTTGCAATCATTTTTTTTGTGCAGGGCTTGTATTTGATTTTAAAAACCCTGCAGATACTCTGATTACTATTGTATTTTCTAAAGATCACCTTTGAGTCGATGTATTTGACAGCAAGCTTTAGTGTGTTTTATGCTCCTAGAGCGATTCTGACTGTTTGTTCTGTTGACAGGGTGTGAGCGTTGAGGCCGTGGACCCTGTTTTTCAAGCCAAGATGTTGGATATGTTAAAGCAGACGGGAAGGTGAGAGAATCAGAGAATCTGAAAATCTGATTTTCAAAATGAAAATCTGTCCTGATTAGCATGTGCCGGTATCAAATTTTCGTGCTGCGATTAATTGAATGAGCTTTTATCACGGTATACGGTATTATCTCGATATTTTAATTGCTCAAGAGAAACAGATGGATTGCGGGTATCTAAAAAAACAACTTGCATCACAATGTGTAATTGTGATTTTCAAAACATGGTAACTAAACAGAATTTTATTAAGTTTAGTGACAACGTGTTACAATGTTTACATGGTACAATGACTGGTAGGTTACTGTTTGTATTATTCAAATAAATTCTTGTATTTGATTTTAATCTTAATTCAATATTGACTCATTTGGATAAATATTAGGTAGGCTACAGTCTGCATGTTAATTTTTCTCAAGAAAAAAATATATCTCACATAATGCTGTAAACAGAGAGAAATTAAATATAATGCGGTTTTCATTATAATAACAATTATGTAATGACAAGTAAACATATAATTAATATGTAATAAAGTGCACATATTTAGCAAAATGACAATTTTGTCTAGTCAACTAAAGTGCTGGTCATTAAATGGCTTTCCTGAGGTAAATGTAACGTTCTGTGACATAACTGTTCTCCTGCAGTTTTATTGACCTCTTTCCATGAAAAACACTGATTGATCGACATTTTGTATGAGGCATAAACCTTAAGGTAAGTTGTACTGTATCTTTAAATAAAAAGTAACAGATGATCGGTTTACTTGAACTGAGGCGCAGCGATCTGTCACAATGGACAGAACCTTTTTTTTTTCATATCAAAAGTAACCTGCTCTGTCTAGTCTGTCGGTGTCGGTGTCCTCTTTGCTCCGCGATTTTTCTCTGCGTGAGAGCGTGTGAAAAGTGTCAATTCCGTAAAGCGGCTTTCAGACAGAACGCGATTTGCTATTTTGCAAATAAAAAGTTGAACTATTTTTAACTTTGACCCCGGCGTGCTTTGGTCGACGCAGCAACAAAACGTCCCCGCGAGTATTCTGCGTCCTGTCTGAAAGGCGCTTGAGTCTCAAGTTGAATGCGTGAGAGTTGGCAGCCCTGCGGGGGGTAAATCGTCGGCAGCGTTCCTCCTTCCGCCATGCTTCTACTCCATGTGATGATTGTTTACATTAGACTAGAGTGCGCTCTGCGCCGCGTGCACACAGTGCTTATACATGTGGGGATTGTTTACATCAGAGTGCGCACGTGTTTTGCGGAGCATATACGCAGTGTTTAAGCGGTTGATAGAAAGTTAGCTAATGCGTGTTCTAAAAGTCTAAATTCAAATCTATTATTTTTCACTGTATTTTGAAGTGGCCGCGATAACAATATCGTGCATATTCATTACCGCGATTTATCGCATTACCGAATACCGGCACATGTCTAGTCCTGATATAAAACTGAATGTCAGATAATGAGGTTTTGGGATCTCTCTGTAGGCCTGAGATGGTGGTGGGCTGGTACCACAGTCACCCTGGTTTTGGCTGCTGGTTGTCGGGTGTGGACATTAACACACAGCAGAGTTTTGAGGCGCTGTCGGAGCGCGCTGTTGCCGTGGTGGTCGATCCCATCCAGAGCGTCAAGGGAAAGGTATAGCGGTCCATAAACATACACAATGCAACACTCGTTTTAATGGAATCGTTCATTATCTAGAAGTGTTTTCATTTTTTGGTCTCCTATTCCTTTAAACACACACTAACAGATGTTACCGCTTCTCACACACATTCTGCAGAGATTCTTCTTTCTTTTCTGCTGTATATGTGAACGTGCACTCACACTTCCTGTCAGAGTGTGAGAGTGTCTGGATGTCTGTGATTTTTCTTGTCCGCTTGCCGCTGTGAGCTCTATTAGCACCCTCTGAACCACGTGAGATAGTGTGAGGACTCCATCTCTATCTCAGTCCTGTGTAGGGGGATGGGGACAGGAAGAGGAGATGCTTTTTAGGAAGAGGAAGGGGGCATGAAAAAGAGAAAGCAAATAACATATAGTAACATAGATATAGTTCAGTTTGATTGATTATGGATGTAAATATTTTTAAGGCTGACCAATAATAACATGCATTAAAAAATGTATTAACTGTGCCATTCAAAAGTTTAGAGTAAGATTTTTTTTATTTAAAGGGTAACTGAACCCCTGGTCAGAGCCTGACTCCACCCACTAGCAATATTTGAAAAATGCTGGAAAAGTGGGCAGAGCCCAGCGGAGATAGAGGGGACGAACCGAGGGCGGGGCTGAGTGGGGGGCGGGGGGCGTGCACCTGAGACCCGCAGTGACAGCTGCTGTCAGACTCGCTAAAATGGAGTGACGCAAGTAGCTTTGCAACAGAGCGGTCGTTTGAAGTCGAGAACTTTTCTTCTTCACCTGAAGTGGAGGAGGGTGAATTGTCTGTGGACACAGGGCCAGAGCCATATCAAGTCGAGCCGCTGGCTCAAACTTAACTCCCGCATCGCGATCGGCATCCGATTATTCTTATATTCAGTCATTTTTAGGTAATTTTTTCCCGGATTATTATTACTGTTACATGCAGTATATTTTGCTGCTATGTGAAAAAAATATCCAGGAAATCGCGCCGGCGCGTTTCTCGACACCAGAGGATTAACTTTAGCCTAATAGGAAGGAACGTAAATTGTGAAATATATGTTCACTCACATCATGACGCCGCTGCGGTGGTGGAGTACATGCAGGAAGAGCAGCGTTTGGCGTGTGGAGAAGCCCATTTCCACCTCCATTGCGTTGGAGAAGCAATCCCTTGTAAAATGCAGGTTATACACTCGAGCGATAGGCGAGAATTAACTACCTAGGCTACACGAAATAATCTAAATAACTATATAAATGCTATGCTAACTAGATGCTAATATATATCTATCCTCTTGATCATTTTCAATACTCGTAATTCCAACTCCTGACTCGCTACAGTAGTTTTGACGGAACCAGATGCTTTTATACCAGGGGGTGCCAAGGGTGTGGTGAGCTCGCACCAAGGGCGTGACAGAGTAGCGTCAGAGAGTACCCTACGTCAGAGAGTACCCCTACTGCAGGAGCTTTCCGTTTAACCTGAAGAGGGCAGCACTCAGACGTTTTTACACCATATATTTGAAAATTAAAACACTTTATACCCAAATGTCAAAAACTGTACTCGAATTAATGAACAGCATTTATGAAGCTCCATTCTTACAGATAATTAACTAAAAAAAGTTGTTTTAGTGTTTAGTTACCCTTTAAAGAGGTTAGTGGTTTTATTCAGCAAGGATGCATTACATCGAACAAAAGAAATTTCAAGTAAATTCTGTTCTTCTGTTCTGTTAATCAAAGAATCATGACAAAAAACTATCATGGTTCATGTTCTGTATGGCCGATAGCCTATACAGAACATGGCTAACGACGTTACCACAAAACAATGCAATTTCGTCTAGCACATCAGACAATTTCACATCACAAATAGGCCTACTTAACAATTTTAAATTAGACAATAACAACAGTGTAGGCTATGTGATCATTTTAAATGAAAGAGAAGTCCAGTTGTATGCTAATCCTAGACGCTACATACACCAGCCTGTGCATTATGCTACTTAACTAGATATAAACAGCCTTACAATTAGGGCTGAGACGTGAAACTGTCCCGTTTATGAATCCAGTGCGAGGTGATTAGATCCTATTTGTGGTGTTTTAAATTGCTGTGTAAAAAAAGCACATCGTCCACTGTTGACGGTTTCAGCTGACTCCTCCGCTCTTGGATATCGTATCCAGCACGAGAAGTCTCGCTCACTTGCAGCGCTGGATGCAGGGATGGCGAGGATAGACCTCGCAATCTGGGCAATATTAGGGAAAAGGTGAGCAGGGTCTTGCCACCATGACAAAATGTCAAAATGGTCATCTTTTGGCGATTTGTGATCGATGTAAGCAGCCACTTCGTCCTGATACTGCGGGCCCTCATCACTGGAATCTTCCACGTCAGATAAAGTGTCCGCCGACACTCGAACTCTCTTCTCCGGTGGGGGGTGGTGGCACTGCTCCTCCTCATGACTTCCACGCTTATCCTTAAGGTCTATAATAAATGTAAACAAATATTGTAGTGCAAAAATTTTATTGACGTGACATTTGCTGTCAAAACTGCATTTTATAAACGAAAATGCATTTAATACCAATATATGGAAACGTCTGTTTATATATCCATCCATACTCCCTTAAAAAAGGAAAAATATCAGTCTACACATGCGTTTTATATTTAATATGAGGGAAATACACAATGCCTACGTGTGACAAAAAATATCTGTAACTTTTAGGTGGCAAATCATTTTTCTTTCGTTCAAATCCCACTCCGACATAGAAATTATAAAGGGTAGGCTAGGCTACTGTAGGCTATTAGGCGCTAGGCATTAAAGAAAACATTTAGTTTCACAATTTTATATATATTTATATATTATTTCATCAATGTTGATTATATGAGAAGTGAAAAGCATAGTAGCCGAAGATCATAACTTGTGCAATATGTCGGGAGACAGAGTGGGCAGACGTTATTGACCACTTCATTAAGTTTCTTATTGCATAAAGCATTTCTTTAAAGTGAATTTCGTTTTGTATTAATTTTATCTTAATTTTAATCAATGTTTTATAACCAATTGTCTGAATTTAATAAATAAGAAGTAATAGCAGGCATCAGGACACGGAGCGGAGGCAACGGCGCATGAACTGGAAATTAACAAAACTCAGCGTATAATCTACATGCATCACAGACCTGATAAATATATAGAAAGCTTGAAATGTGTACTTTTAAACAAAACAATTGAAAACGAAAGAAAACTGACTGTTCTGTCTCCTGGCTATATTTGACATAGGCCTATTCAATAATCATTAGGCTACTTTTGCCGTTTCTTTGTGACATTTTTCATGAACCTCTCAATAGTTAATATTGTTATTTGGTGTTCAGTTTATACAGGTTTTCAAATGTTATTTAATAATTTTTTTTTTTTTTTTCCTGTGGCTGTGTTGCATTAATACTGACCTTTCACAAGGCGCCGCATCTCACTGTGCACGCTTGCCACTTCTTCACTGTCAGCAGCAAGTAGCTTCATACTTTTTAGTTTAGGATGCAGGAACATTGCAAGTCTGTGCAAACGATGAATTTCGAACTTGTCCTGGAGGATACTGAGGCATTTCTCCTTCAGTGAGGAAAAGGTCATGCTATCATTTGAAGAAGCTCGCAAGTGGCATCTGATGCGCTCATACCAAACAATGGTTAGATGGAGGGTCGGGGTTTTCGATGCCTCTAACGCTCCAGGAATGCAACAAAGTGGGAGAGGACCTCTTCATCCAAATTTGTGAGGCGGTCAACTTCCCCTCGCTCTTCCAGAAGTGTGCGGATGTCTTCATATTGACTGCTGATAGACTCTAGCATTGTATGCAGGGAATTCCAACGTGTCTCTACAGAGTTTTTAAGGGTCTTTTTCAGCCGAGCCTGGAGGTTGGTCTGCTTGAAATATGTCACCAGTGACTTGGCCGAGTCAATCATTGCAGTTACTTCTTCCCCATACATATCCTCAAGGGCCGGTTTGAATGTAGTGTACAGGACAGTATTAAAAATATGGGCAGCGCAGCTCAATCTGGTCACTGTACGCAGGGCTGCAACAATATTTGCGCCCCATCTGTCACATACACGAGTTTGCGTAAATTTGGCATTGATGAATTCTACTCCAATGCGCTGATGATGGCTGGTTTAATGTTGTCAGCCGTTTTACGCAGTGAACTGTCCCACTCAGAGGTACGCAGCACTCGTTCAATAAGCTCCCACTTATTGTTAATGTAGTGCAGAGTAACACAAAGGTAGCCGTTTTTTCTGTAATTGTCAGTCCACATGTCCAATGTAACAGCTCCATTACTCCCCTCCAACTGCATTTTAAGTTCTGGGATTAGTTTTTGGCGAATCTCCTCTGCATTTTTGTTAACACCACGAGAAACCGTCGTAGGGTCAGGCAGTAGTTGTTTAACATCCACACGACCAGCCCGAGCAACAACATCTATCAACCCTTGTGCTAATGCAAAAAATCCCTCGCCGTGTACTGCATCAAAGGGTCTAATATCATTGCATACAAAGTTCACAGACAGCCTGGTTATGGTGTCCTTATCATCTCCACGAGGCACCTTCAGTTCTGTCCCCTTTGAAAGAAACTGTTCGATAGAACTGGTGTTCGGTTTGTTACTGCAGGTATCTGCGTGCTTCATCAGCGACGAAGTTCCATATTTTCAGCTATCGAACACGAAAACCTAGGCAGGTTTTGCATGCAGCAAAGCCTTTCACAATGTTGCTTTCTTCATCAGAGATGACTCCAAATTTCTCCCACACACTTGACTTGAGTTTCGATGAAGTATTGTCGAAAACTTAATAATCTCCTCTCGCTATTTTTTTTCAACTCCTCACTATCCATCTAGACGACTCATGCAGCAGTTCGAGTGTTTGTGATTTTTTTAAAAGTGAATGTAACGTTAGGCCTAGAGACTCATGGGAGGGCGCGGGCTCAAATAATCTAAAAACAAATATTTTATCAACTTGAAATACAGGGCAGGCATAGTTTTGTAGATGTGTTCCTAAAAATATGCATTTATTTTTACATTTGCACGTGACTGTTTTGAACCCGTGTTTAGACCCGCGTTTCCCCGTGTCCGACCCGACCCGCATCCGTATCCGACACAGTTGGATATTTTTCACCCGTTTGATCAAAATTTGCGTGCAGGACTCTGGCCCGATACCATTTTTTTTTTTCAAACCGATACCAGTATTTACATTTGTGTACTTGCCGATACCGAGTACCGATACCGATATTTCTACCACAAAAGTAACTATAGGCTCCCAGAAAAGAAGACAGAAGACTATTTAAGAACACAGGTTAGAAGACTGTTTTTATTTTCTTCTCTGCTTGTTTTAACAAGTCTAAAAATAAATAATAATGAGTAAAATAATAAATGTATTAACACACAAACCACTGTTAATTTAACATAAAAGCAAGCAGCTACTGCGTGCATGGTTTGCATGACTGAATGCGCGGAAAGTGCGCTTCCTTAATAATTCCTAAAAAGCTGACAGTTCATCGCGATCTCAGACATCTCTATAATTATCAATGAAGCTGACTGCACAATGAATCTTTCATAATATCCACACGTTGTTTGTTATAATTAGAGGATTTGCCAGCATACAGAATTCAGCACTGAACAAAAGTCAGTTTAGAGCGGTGAGGGGAGTCTATCTTAAATGCTTCTGATTGGCCATTGTGTTCAAGAAATCAACACATATGTCTGTGATTGGCTTCATCGCTCAACGCTGCAGACATGTTATGAATAGAAACTCTGGCCTGTAAATCGTTTCTATTTTGTTTGTTGTTCTTGTTGCTTTTCTGCAACAGATGAATAAAAATCTATTCGTTGTTATGTTTTATTCATAGATATTTCTAGTTTGCGGGAGTCCTGCGAATCGTTTTAATCTCCCGCAACCCGCACACACCGAGTGAGTGCATTACCGCCCGCGTTCGCGCTCTCACTCGGCCATCAAATCTAGTGCCGCGCCGCACTCTTTTGCGTTGGGAGTGCACGTCTCTCAAGGGCCCGGCCCGAGGATAGTGTCGGGAAATATCACTCCTCCTATGCTAAGGAACCGAGAGTTGTCATCCAGCAGACTCTTTAGTAGAAGGAGACGAGGAAAACAAACAAGCATGCAAACAGAAATTCTCGCGGCCCAAAAAAATTTCGAGCTCATTTTTTTTAATCGTGTGATTAATTTATTTATTCACTATCGATTTGACTATTGATTTACAGGCCTAGCAATTCCTTCTGTTATTTTTAGTGCCCGTGGATTATCTCGCATCTTCTCGCGCTTCAGTAAAACCTGTTAATGTTGGCTGCTGAGTTGCTTTAGCTTTACTAAACTGTGTGAATTCAGCACTGTGATGCATCTTCAGATGTTTTATTAGATTGCTTCCCTCCTCTCGACACCTTAGCTGAACATAACTTACAGTCTGCCTTGCTGTTGTCATCATCCTTTATCTTGAAATGAGCCCAAACTGCCGACATTATACTCTCCTATGCCTCAGTTCACCTCGACAAAGCACTCGCGGCGGCCAGTTTCGTTTCGCAAAATGTACGTGGTCTCGGCAATTTTTTATGAGTACGAGTATGTGAGGACAGTATCGGCCCGTTGCCAGTATCGGTATCGGGCCATCCCTGATAATAATAATAATAAATGTTTCTTGAGCAGCAAAGCAGCATATTAGATTGATTTCTGAAGGGTCATGTGACACTGAAGACTGGAGTAATGTTGAAAATTCAGCTTTGCCATCACAGGAATAAATTATATTTTAAAGTATAATAAAATAGAAAACTATTCTTTTAAATTGTAATTATATTTCAATATTTTTCTGTTTTTACTTTGTTTTCAATCAAATAAATGCAGCCTTGGTGCGCATAAATGATGTCATTCATAAACCTAAAAAAATCTTAATGACCCTAAACTTTTGAACAGTAGTGTACCTTCTTTATGATGTTTACATTATTGTAATACGTCTATTATAATCATTTATTATTTCTATGCATCGAAGGTCAATTTGACCAATAATAAAATTGATTTTTACTTAATATATTTGAGCGGTGGAGGGGGGCTGGAATTAAACATTTAGCAGAACTTTAACTTTAGTATACTTTAGTATTTGAGCTGAAAGGTTTTTATTGCATTGCACTTGTTTGTTTTCGGTTTTAAAATATTCATGTTCCACACCTCCAGAGCATCATCACGTCTCTGTGAACACAGTACAAGTGGTTTAAAAAGGGTTTGTGACTTCTTAATGGTGTCAGCACTGCACTGTCTGTCTGTCTGTCTTTCCCCTGTGCACCCTCCGAGCATCACACACTCAACCTGGCAGAGGGAACGTCCCCCTCAGCACAGATGTGGAGCACTGCAGGATTTTACACCAGTTCATTCAGTCAGGATCTAACGAGTCCCCAGGGTTCAGGAGGCGTTACTTTGTGCTCTTCCAGACAATCTGCTCCCTCTCCTACTTAACACTCTTTTGTCCAAGACAAAAACTCCCATCACTGTGATTTGGTCTAAGGCTTTACTTGTGTTTTATTTCACTTCTTTCTGCCTTCTCCATAACATCCTATTTAAAATCAGTGGCATCAGTAGGTGTTTTGTGTACCTGAGACCCAATTAAAAAACCTAATTAAAAATTGTGACACTGCATGTGAAACAAGGTATGATGCATAATGAAGTCTTTTTTTTTTTTTTTTGTAGTTCTAAAAGCTTTAATACAACTTTATTATTTAATCTTTATTATGGCTATAATTATAATTTTATAATTGTACCGTATTATGTTGCTGGTCCTTTTTATGCTGTAAAAATCTGCCCACATCGCCATATTCCCTTTAATTTTGGTAATAGGCCATGATAAAATGTAATTCATCATACAATTTCATTATACAGTTCTATATTTGGTTAAAAATATTAAAAACTGTTTAACCAGCATAGCTAGCTTTCCATGTCTTTATTTACTAAACATTTTCAAGCTTTTTTTCTTCAGATTTTTTAAAAAATATTATATTAATAAAATCGATTTAAATATTAGTTTATATGTATATGAAGAGTCATACTGGAAATATATGTTGTTATAAATCCTGAATATAAAGTTATATTTCTGAATGTATGTATGTATGTATATATATATATATATATATATATATATATATATATATATATATATATATATATATATATATATGTATATGTATGTGTGTGTGTGTGTGTGTGTGTGTAAAATGGAATATATATTTACATCCTGAATATAAAGACATCACTTAGGAACTATTTTACTCTCCAAAGGGAGTATTTTTTTTATCTACTTTCAATTTTATTTATCACTGTTTTCTTTTTTCTCTCATATTTTTTACATTTTATTTCACTCGTCCACTTTTTTCCTTTGTAAACTCTTATATCAGTATATTACTCATATACTATTATGTCAATAAATGTCCTTTGTAGTTAGTCTTATAATATAATATTATATAATAAAATCCTCCCTGGCACACTTCCTTAAATTTTTACAGTATATAGCTGTTGCCAACTCTTAAACCACCAAAGTAACGTCTAATCCTACATTTTTAGAACCACAATGGGGGAAAAAACTGGCACAGAACGTCACTGCTTTGCAAGAGGTGTTCAGCTCGATGCTGGAAAAGAGGTTTATATAGTCACCACCATAAATCGTCTGTCACCTCTCTTCCATTATGTGTGTACATGGCTGTGATGTTTCTGTGTGTGACGGTTGCTCTGCTCAATAGTGTTCATGTGGGCAGGCTTGACCTGTGTGTGAGCTCATGTGCGTTATCATCGCATATGTGATGTGACAGCAGCACAAAGCCTGCGCTCTTACTGTAAATGTCTTTTTTTTGTCCTCTGGATTAGATCAGATTTTATTTACTGGTGTCCTCTCACTCCCTAAAACCAGAGTGAGGTTATTTTGTAGCTCCCATAATGCATTCAAACGAAAATTCCTTTTTATATATAAACTATTGATTTCGGTAAGAATGTGAACACCACTATTCATTTTCCTCCTCCAGGTTGTGATTGATGCTTTCAGGCTAATAAATGCCAATATGATGGTACTGGGTCATGAGCCACGTCAAACCACTTCTAACCTGGGACACCTCAACAAGCCCTCTATTCAGGTTACATTTTCATATATATAAATATGTATATTTATCATTTTATATATATATGAAATATAATGTATATATTACTTTTAATGTAGAATTTTACTAAAAGTCGTATATCTTGTGCAGGCTTTGATTCATGGACTCAACAGACATTATTATTCCATTACTATCAACTACAGGAAAAATGAATTGGAACAGAAGGTTTGAACTTATAGATGTTTTAACATGCTTTTTGTTCTGCGTTTGTTAAGACCTGACAGTCATACTGTGTTTATGTGTTCAGATGTTACTGAACCTCCATAAGAAAAGCTGGATGGAGGGTCTGACCCTGCAGGATTACAGTGAACACTGCAAACTGAACGAGACCATCGTCAAGGAGATGCTCGAACTGGCCAAGAACTACAATAAGGTGAGAAAATGCACAGGGATGTGGGTGTCTTGCTCTCAAGTGTGAAAAGTTAAATGGTGAGTTGAAATGGAGATTTTCTGTAGGGAGCCTTTCATTCATGAAGTATGTTTGATTTAAAAAAAGAAAATTTGTCCCTTCAGGCTGTGGAGGAAGAAGACAAGATGACTCCTGAGCAGCTTGCCATTAAGAACGTTGGAAAACAG